>WEKW01027160.1:0-34945 GCA_013389905.1 Sula dactylatra
TTCACCATTGGAAATCTGGGGGGGAGAATCTTGTGTTACTTACACACTTGTATTGTTGCTCTTGCATTACACACTGTTCAGGAGGACTGATTCCCACTTTAGGGTCTGTGGGAACTCTGAAGCTTCCCGAGTGTGCTGATAGGAAGTGACACTTCATTAAATAGCACTTTTTGTCCGAGTTGCAGTCTGATTTGCTTCTGATTGAAGTTGGGCTTACGTAGCTGATGTTGCCTGAATAGTTCTTCACAGGTTCTGCCTAGATAATGTAAACACTCAAAATATCATATTTGTCTACCTGTGTTAAATGCACTTCAGAAAGAAGAATAAATTCTTTTAATTCTTACCTGGTTATGGATTGGGAGGAGCACTACATAAATGGTCAACTGTGTCAGAACTTGCAGCTGCTGGGACAGGAGGAGAGACAGAAAACTCAAAACAGGAGGAAGATACTCTTCTACAACTGAGTTTATGTTCACTTGTAACATTTGGAACTTCAGGAAGATACTGCAATAAACAGAAAACTATTTCTGTGTGGCAAGTGGCTATAAAGAGTAAAATGTAATATTCCTCAATGTCCTTTGTGTACACTGAGCATTTGCCTATGGAGCAGGATTCTGACTTTGAACTGCCACTTTTAACAGTGAATTTTTGTTTTGTAGCTGCTGTGCCTTATTGGGGAGTCGTTTGATGACTACAGTGATGATGTATGTGGNNNATGTGGTGCTGTTGTTAATGTTAGAACTAAGGGTGATAAAATAGCAATATGGACAACTGAATGTGAAAACAGGGATGCTGTTACGCATATAGGGTAAGTAATGTGGTTGATGTCTTGAAAATATGAAGTGTAACAATGCATTTAAAGCCAGCTAACTTGACAGGGAATGCACTTTAGGCAAATGTAGCCTGTGCAGAGCTGTATCCCAAGTTCAAGTAACTCAGTGCCCAATTATTTGTCACAGTAGTTTTTTGTATGGGCTTATGTTAGTAACTTCTTTGCACTGCTGCACTACTTTTGCTGTAGTTTAGAAATAATGAAGAATTGAACACAAATGTCGGTAGAAGTTTCCCATTTCACAGTGAGGCATTGTAATTAATACCTGTAGATAGTGTAGATTTTGCTGCAGCATGCCAGCTTGTAAAGGTGGGTAGCCAGTAACAGTAGAGTATTGGTAAGATTTTTCTCAGGAAAGTGATGCTTACAAATAAGAGAAGAAAGACATTGTAAATCTTAAGCTCACAAGGATGTCCTTATATTTGAAAAAAGCTGGACAGTGATGTGCTGTGAAACTCTACAGATGTTTTCCTACACTTCTGTCTCTGCAAATCAAACAAAATAATGCCGAGAGTTGTGGCTTATTTGATGTGCGTAATAGCATGTTGTAGTCTTCCTTCCAGTAAGCAACAGTAGTCATCTCAGGTTGTCATGCTTCTCTACTATGGAAAATGCATGTTGTCCTCTGCTGCTTAGCGAGTATTGCTAAAGCCAGTGGGTTCCTTATGCTGTATATTGATGCTTCAAAGTGACCTGCTGTTAAATTCAGTCATCATAGGGCACTTAAGTATTGTCTTTGGTTTTCATAGGTTATGTTCCCTGATTAGCATGTCTGTCTTAGGCCTGACTTTAACTGTCAGGCATAGTAGCTTGCTGACATTTTTCACTTACTGGGTGGCTCTTTTGACACACTCCTCATTTGGGCCTGTATGAATCTGGTGGGCTCTGCCTTACACTAACAATATTATATGATCATGTTCAGACTTAAAAGGTAAGTGTTTAACAGTAGACAAACAGACCTGTGGTACACATCTGCTGATAGAGAATAACTTTACATCAAACTCGGTAGGCATCAGTGCATTTTAGAGTGGTATTAACCATTAACTCAGGAGCTAAGATGGCCCCATTAGAGAACTCACTGTAAAATGTTAAGATTTTTCATGCTGACTGACACAGTGACTAAGGTAAGTTATGTTGACTACCTGCTATCATGTTGCTATAACTCCAAAGACAATACATCAAGCTTTTATTTAACAGTTAAAATTGGGGTAAGCTATGGTCCTGTAAACTGCTCCATTATGATTAGGGCAGGTTAACTTTATCTGGTTTTGTTAACAATCTGCAGTTGAACAGGCTTGTGTGGTTTAGTCAGAGCTTGCAGCCTAGTGCCATTAGAGCCTTGCATCTCTCATACTGTGCTAAGGAACACAGTGTGTGTGTGTGTGAAGGGGGTACTACTGCTGCTTTCTCTTAACTCATAAAATCCAAGCTGATTTTTCTTCAAGCCCCTGTTGGGTAGCTGCCTGTGACCAGTACTGTAATGCANGGACGACTGCTTTCTATCAATAGCTAAAGAAAAGACAGCAAGGCTTTGCAACTGAGGGGTGTGTGGTGATAAAAACTGACTGTTCCAGGGAGTTGCTGTTTTGCGTGGTTCAGGTGGCTTTATCTCAGTAGTTCCAGAATCATGGACCATGACTTCTTCAAAGCTGTTTTGTTTCTCTGTGTGGCCGTATAACTTGCTGGTATTAATGATATTCACATGAATGCAGTAGAATCCCTGTGGCCTACACTTACGCAGGCCTGTTAATAAGTTTTTGGCAAAAGCTTGTCCCATTCTATATGGTAAGTATTGTTCGTACAGAACTATAAGCTGATTTTAGATGCAATAAACTAGAAAAAAAATCCAGTTTCAAGTCCTTTATTCATACTTTAGAAATTGTTTCTAAAGAGGCAATTATTTTTCATTAAGATGTCAGCAGATCTTAAAAGCAGGTGTCCTGTTACTAATTCCTTCTCTAAGGGCTTTGATTAAACTGTTCTATTTCTTTTCTCCAGGAGAGTATACAAAGAAAGATTAGGACTTCCTCCAAAGATAGTGATTGGTTATCAGTCCCATGCAGACACAGCTACTAAGAGCGGCTCCACCACTAAAAACAGGTTTGTTGTTTAAGACGACACCTTCTGAGTATTCTTTCATAGGAGACTGCGTCAAGCAATCGAGATTTGGGAGCTGAACCAAAGCCTCTTCAGAAGCAGAGTGGACTACATTTAAATTTGATTTCCATCTAAGTGTTGCTAAGATTTGTGAGAAGTCTCATTCGCCTTTGTCTTGTACTTCTGTGTTCAATTTTTTTCTATTTTGGCTGAAGTAACCATTACCAATCAGAATTTTAGTACACTTCGCCCCTCGAATCCATAAATGTTTTCCTGGCCCACTCTGTAATAGCTTGGTAGAAACATACTATTACAAAAAACCCCATTTGTTTATCCACAGTATTCAGAAAAGTTGCATTTCTGTACCCGCAGGAAATTACACTGTGTTACATTTGCATTGTATGCAGTAACATTTTGCTGGTTTGGAAAAAGAGTATGGTGCATACAGTTTTCTAGCAATTTTTTTATACAGCATCATCTTTGCTGTAACCTATGCTGATGGCTGCTAGATTAATTTATTTGTTTTCCCTATTTGATAACATTAGTGATATTTTGATTTCAGTTGTTTTTGCTCATGTAACAGTTGGTGAAGAATCTGGGAAATATGACAAAGGTGGAATAAACATTAATTTTGTGCATTCTTCAGTAATTTTTTGGTTTTTTTTGTAACATCAAAGCTTTGCTACAAACTTATGCATTTCAGTCAAATCAGTGATCTGTTTGTGTGATTTCCTAAACATAATTGTGGATTTTTTTAATGTAACACCATAATTTACATTCCTTACTAGAAATAGTATGTCTGTTTTTGTATCTTATGCTGTATTTTAACACTTTGTATTACTTAGGTTATTTTGCTTTGGTTAAAATGGCTCAAGTAGAAAAGCGGTCCCATTCATATTAAGACAGTGTACAAAACTGTAAATAAAATGTGTACAGTGAATTGTCTTTTAGACAACTAGATTTGTCCTTTTATTTCTCCATCTATACAGCAAGTATTTGTACTTCTTGTGACAAGGCAGTCTCCGCTGTGGCTTTTATTGTAGTGTCTTCCAGGAAAGATAAAATCTGGAGCTATAGTCTGTTGAAACTTTTAATAAATCTATTAGATAGCACCCTAAATCAAAGTGAAATTATATTGATGTGGCTACTGTTTTTTCTTAGTGGTTGGGCTAATTGATCATGGTTTGTGTTATTTCTCTTTTGACTTTGGTTTATGCCAACCAAGAAATTTGAGGATACATAGAAAGCTGTCTAGTTTCAGGTAGGAACTGCAGTAAAAGCGCTGAAGTGGGTGATTCTACTTTAAATGTATAATTCCTATGTGAAGTACAAGTAAAGCGCCCTAGAGACATGGCTATGAAATGAAAGTATATGAGGATCTAGATAGTCTGCTGTTATGTGTGTCTTAAAATGGAATGGAACTTTCATTGGCTTGAAAGTTGCTGTGGGAGCTGTAAGTTTGCTTGACCTGCAGGATTGGGGGAAAATTTTGAAGGCTGTTGAGTTAGCTTCTTGTTTTGAGCACAATGTGAGAGGCTTTTTCTTTCCACTCTGTAATAGAGCATGCAGTAAAGTCAATGCTTTATTGCCAATTTCTTGTTTTTAGCATGTGATATACTTTAAGAACTTGCCAGGGCTATATAGCCTTTCTTTAGTTAAACTTAAAGGCAGATGCTTATTGGGGTTTTGATCTTTAACTGCTTAAAGTGAGTTTAGTCACTGTGGCAGTGAAGCTTCAGTTGAAGCAGGCTTTTAAATCTGGCTGATTAAGGCACTGAAGTGTTTCTATGTACTAAGATAGACTTGAACACTTTCTTGTACATTTTATAAGAAATGTGTGTTGTAAATAGTGTGTTTGACTGTACCAAAAAGGTATTACATAAACTTCTGGATCATTTTTGTGTCTCTTTAATAGAAACACTTACAGTAGGCTTCTATATCTAATGATACTATGCCTTCAGTATTGGTCATTAACCAGGACAGATACTGGATGTGGAGAGAGCGATTAGGCTGTTTGTGTGCTGGTTTCTGTGGATTCTGGTGTAACTGGTTGCCTGCCCTGATTCTGCAGGCATGCAAAGCAAGTCGGGTTTGTCTAATAGGACTGTTCATAGCAGAATATAGCAGTCCCTGCCTGTTTCCCAGCTTACTGCTTCAGCTAATCTTTTTTGCCANGTGGTAACATTAGATTGTCTATATGCATGTAACTTGGGAGCACAGGGGCAAGGCTCACTAAGGTGAGTGTAATTCAGAAAGCCAGGTAGTGCTGCCCTTTTGTAAAGAGTGTTGAGATTAAACTGAGTGCTATTGTGAGAAGTATGTAGTGTTTAATTTCACTACAAGACTGGCATATTGTTCAGGGTAGCAGCATATTGTTCAGGGTAGCAGTGTTTTGTTCATCTGGAAAGGTGATTGATAGGGGGTTTTTTTGGTATGGTCTCAGGTTTTGGAGCCTGAGTGTATTAAAGCAGCCAGTTGACTGGCACTGTAACGTGAAATCTTCCAGTAGGTTGATTTGAGGCTTATATAACAATTGCTATGTTTCTAAGACCTGAGTGAAAATTAAATGGCATACTTGCTTTATCAATTATATGCCCTATGCGTTTAGTTCATTGCTAGGAGAAGCCAGTGACCATGAACCTAGTTTTCTCCAACTTGCAAATCTCTGCTGCATACTAACATTCTTCTGATGATAATGGTGTAGTTTGTATTCTTACACTATGCGAGAAAGCTGAGAGCTTTCCATTCTGTGTATTAATAAAATAGCCACAGGCTCATAAGAGGAAAAAGTGGTAAATTTTTAAATTTAAACATCTAGTTTTGGTACAAAATACTCAGTGTCATTAAACTTCCAGCTAAATGGGTAGTAGTTGTCAATGTGTGGTTTTAGTAAGCCTGAGAAGGCTAAAGAATAAATGTCTGAAGCATCTGTTCAGAAGTGGGTCTATATGGTACAAAACCAGCAGAGCAAGGAGAGAAAGCAGAAACTTGCTGTGTTCAAAGAGGTGTGAGAATGTGCCAAAATACAGTCTGGGAAGATGGGGTAAAAGATGAGGAATGTTTGTGAATTAACAGCTTCTGGGTATACTGTAAGTCTCGGGCTGTGCAATGCTTTTCATTGTCACTTTCTGCTTGTCCTGCTGCACTGTCACTGTCTTGTGTTTCAGGCTGTCTCTAGCTCAGGAAACTTAATTTCTCATGTTCCTTGGAACAGTAGCCCTAAGCAAAGCTTGGACTGAGCTCAAACCTTCCATCCTGCCTACAGAAATGCTTGGGCTCCATGGGACCCTTATTAAAAGCAAAAAAGCATTGCATTTCAGCCTAGTAGTGTGACATGGATCTTCCCTTTGATATATGTGACCTCCCATGTTTCCAAGAAGCTTTACTTTTGAGTCTGGGCCTGATGGTTTTAAAAGAAGATTTTAAGAATATCCTGCACTTAAGTACTAAACCAAATAGTTGAGCTTAATAGTTAAACCCATAGAGCTTTCAGCCTGCCTAGCACTTAACTTCTAGATGCCTTTGCCCTCTTAAGAACAATCAGTGGTTTCTGCAAGGTTTTTTTGTAAGTAGGTTTTAGTTAGGTCATACAATAATTTTTTTAACGCAGAATTTGTGCCTTCTATGTTAGGCAAGAAGCAGACAAATGAAAATGACATCACCAATAAGGAAATAGTTTATACCTATTTCACTTTGATACATTTCATACCTTCCAATCCAAACTAGACTTGGAGAGCAGGAGTGCAGAGCATATTAGCAAGCAGTGTGGAACCAGTCCCAGTCCTGGCTATCAAATGCATCTGCTGGACCTCTCCATTATAATTTCCAAGGTCCAGAAGCTGTTAAATCTTGGAAGACTTTCCATTTTGATCTCTTTGCAGGACACTCACCACTGTAGCTGCTTGAACAGACTTTCTGCCTTTAGCTCTTAAAGTTTTTGTATCCCGCCAGAACTTGTTTTCAGGTGTCCAGCTCTGGCACTACAGCAAAGCCTTTAAGAAGCACTTAAATTCCTTCCCCTGTGATAAAACCCACGGTTACTTCTGCTCTTGCCTGGTAGCTGCCTGGCAGTTCTCCAAAAGACTATGGGATGCCCTGCTAGTCTTCCTATTCCAAAATAAAGCAGGTTCTGATGTCCAGAGCTAAATGTCAGTTGTGGCTGAGCACATGATGATTGTTATGCTTTCTAGTGTTAACTTTTTTTGTCATGCCTTAAATGTAAAAACATCCTAGCTGAAGTCAGTCTGTTGGTATCAGTTTGCCTGCTAACCAAACATAACTCAGATCCTTTTTTATTCCCTGCTAGTACTGAGCCTGTGAGAAGCTTAGCTGTGAATTTGTGGGGTTTTATGACTGCCTGTGTTTTTTCCATCTCCACTTTTCTAAATCCTGATACTTCTCAAGCCTTATTAAAAATTGTTTAATAAAGGGAAAAATTACACTGAGTCTAGTCACTGCTTTTTTGGTCACTATGATACCACGGAGGATTCCAGGTGTTGCTAAACCCAGATCAAGACTGTGTGACTACTTTGGCATAATAATCTGCTTATGGGATTTTCACTTTTTTATCTCTAGCTATGTAAGTATGATAATAGTGAAAATGATACTTGAAAGCATGTGTGTGAATATATCATATATAAAGCAAAAATGACTCATCTATTTTTTCTATTTTTTTCAAAGTAGAAAACAACTGTTTTGTTATTTCTAAAAGGTTTCTTTGGATGACTTTCTGTAATGAATTATTGGATTTTGCTTAAAATAAGTAGTTTAGATCAATCTTTTTTTCCTTATGTTGTGCCTATTAATGTTATCAAGGAATTGGAGCCAGCCTCATAGGTAAGGTTTGGCTTTCTCTGAAGTAAAGCTAGTTTTTGAGCCTTATCTTCCTCCGTATGTACAGGGTAGTTATCCTAGTGCATCTCACCCTGAGCCGTACAAATGCGCAGAAAGTATAATGGGAAATTGAAAGGTACTACTTTATTTCTGTAGTTTGAATGAAAATAAAGCTTCTGAGGAACTGAATGTCTCAGCTTCTTGACTCTGTATGGGGTGTAGAGAAATGCACATCAAAGGTAAATGAGTAAGGTACTGCTTTGAAACGTGCAGTTTGGGTGAGCTGCAGAAGCCCTAGCTGCACACACAGATCAGCCTTGTTCTAAACAATACCTACTTAAGTGATTGCAAAAATACTGCTAACTGCTCTGTCCTTGTTTCCCATAGTTTCCACAGTAGGAAAGAGTAGTCAGAATATGTTTGTATAGCAGTACCAGCTAGCAGAATATTGCAGGTCCTCTCCTCAGAGGAGCTCCTGTGTTCCAGTTGTGCCACCCCATTGATGTTAAACAGCTGGAGATGGCACCTTGAACTTGCAGGAGGGGTTTGTCTGTTTATGCTATCCATTAGGGGCTTTAAGGCCAGAAGGAAACTCTCTGTAGGTATATTGTTGCACGACTGTGCACAATACTGGAGATTTTTTTGGATACAAGAGTAGATGTTTCTCTGCTGTGAACTGGTTTCACTACGTGGCCTCAGTTCTTCTCATGCGTTTGAAGTGGGGGTGTTCCTGCGTGGTGAGGAAATGGTGACCACTGACTTCCAGAGGTGGAGATGCTGCTTCAGAAGTTTCCCTGGACCTGGAAAATTCATCCTTGAGTTCATTTCCCTAAAGGCAAGGGAGAAGTACCTGCAGGCTCCCGACTGGGGACAGATGCATTGCAGGTTGGTTGGGTGAAAAAATAAAAAGATTAGAAGGCCTCTTAAGTCTGTCTTAATTCATCAGCAGAGGTGTATCTTACCTGTATGCACAAACTGGGGGGTGGGGGTGGGGATAAAGGGCAGAACTGCGACTTATTTTTCTCAGGCTGTGAGGGTTGTTCAAAGGTATTTGGGGGAGGGGGGAATTGAAGGTGAGATTCAAGCACCAACAGGGTTAGCTGAAAAGCAGTGTAATTTTAAGGTCTATTCCTTTTGTTTCAAGGAACTGGTATTCTTTTACTGCAAAAGTAGCCCCAGGTCCTCAAATTCATGTTTTCTAAAGCTTATGAATGTGACTTTAGATCATACAGATTTGTCTCATTTTGCCTTCATTAAACTGGGGGTTTGCTAATGTTTGGGGGACTTGTAATAGGGGTGCAGAGTAGTCATGAGCTGCATCAGCAGCGAACTGTTTTGGGAATGCATTGCCAAAAAAAAAAAAAATCCTGTTGGATACAGATCATATGGTTCTTTCACATTTGTGTGAAATGTGAAAAATGATGAAAAATCAAGAATTGGCTTTTTCTAACAGTTTTGATGCTTTTCCTTGGCTGTTTCCTTGTAGCTGTGGTGCTGTTCAGACATCCCCCTGTGGTCGTGCAGCGGTGTGTGCAGTGGGTCTCTCCCTGCAGTGGGAGTGGTGGCCCTTGCTGAGGGGAAACCCTGGTCAAGACATACCTCAGCAGCTGGAAGCTGGTTGTATTTTGTGAGCTCTTGCTATGGGTGCTGTTATTGTCAGTCACCTCCAGGATTGAGAGGTGAGGGTTACAGTTCTACCCTCTGAGGTAGTAATCTCCTCAGACTAGCATTACAGTGTAAAAACATGCTCCCGGTTCTGTGGCACCTGGTGTTATTTGCACTAACCCTGTCACTTGCATGGTTTTTCAATATTGTGATACAATTCAGGATGAGTATTCATGTGATGGTCTAGGTTTTCTGCCAGAACGTGATTAATTCTGAACTGAACATAGTGCCAACAACCTTTTCTCATTTATGCTCCTAAGACTATGTCTTAATTGCCCTGAAGTGTATGGTGCAGCGTCAACTCGAGTAAAAGCAACTCATCCTACCCCTCATCTTTTTTGTAGTTTCTCTAGGTTTGAACAACAGACCTGGCATTTTCTGAAATGCCGTAGTGTGTATACCTTCATTATAATATTGCTGAGTTTCAACTATAGCCTAGGTCTGCCTTCCTGCCCCCTAAAGGAAGCAGTTAGTGTAATTTGCAGCAGAATTGGCATGTGTCAGGAAGGGAATAAAATGCCTGGGCTGCGGGAGCTGTTTGCAGCGAGATTACTTGCTGGCTGTCCCATTCTTGGCTGCTGTGCCTTGAAGTGCTGGGCCTAGAGTTCGTAAGGCTTGTACGGACACTTAACTGTGCTTGAGTATACTTCTGGCTTAAAAAGTGTGGTTTCTTCCCCATGTTGTGTCATTTCTGAGAGGCTTTATTTTTGCCTGTTTTATAACAGTTTCTAAGGATTTCCCCAACATTGTTGAGCTGTGCTCAATGATAATTGTATTGGCAACACCAGAGCACTAAAACATTTGAACAGTTTTTGAACAGGAGGCTGGGCTGGCTGCAGCTGGGCTTGGCTTGCTTGGAAAGGACGAGAGAAGAGTTTCCTAGCTGCCTGGTGCATCTATTTAGTTTTTTTCCAAAACTGAGCTGTGACATTAAAATGGAGAATGCAGATAGTTACGATAGCCTTTTGGTTGTGCCTGTGTATATCTTCTTGGCGGGGGGTGGGGGGGGGTGGGGGTGTGGCCAGCAGCAGCTAGAGGAGGAGCAGAGTCTCCCAGGAGTGTGCCAAAGGACGGTGAAACTATTACTCAGCAGTGACTGAGCTGCTGGGGCAGTGGAACAGCTCCTGTGGGATTGAGAGCAACCAAAATGCTATTAAAATCTGTAGGTTTTGTTCTAAGCATTGTAATTCTTCCTTTCTATAGGTCTGAGCCTAAATACCTTCAAACATTAACCTTTCAGGGAAACATTTCATGCCTTGCTCTGCGTATTTCAGAGGCTAGTATAGGCTGTGCTTTTACAATTTGCACAGTTTTGCTAAAGCAGCGAAAGAGCTGTTTGTGTGAGATGGGCAGTAGCACAGCACTGTGCTGCACAAGGGGAGCTGCGTGTAGCGCATGTTCGTGCCAGAGTGCCTCAAGCACTGGGCTTTTCCCAGCTGCCTTTGCTGTCTGCTTTCTCTTCAGGTAGCCTTTTGCTTAGTTAAAATAGAGCTGCTGGGCTGTAAGCAATAAAAAGGCCTTTACTGGATGTAAAGTTTGAAAAGAGCTCAGAGGCATAGTGTGTGAGCTGTTCCATACCTTGTAATAGCATCAGGGGATGGATGACTCATACTGTAGTTTTTGTGCCAGAGTATTCAGCAAGCAAGTATCCCAACATTAATTCCAGCAAGGAAACAAGTATTAATGATGGTGATGAAGACAAATTGAAGGCAGCTGAGCCAAAGCATTTCCCTGGGCCTTGGGCAGATGTTGAACCTGAAATCAGACATGATAGACTGAACAAGTTTTACAACTCATCCTCAATCAGCATCAAATCCTTTTGACACAGCAGCTGTTCTGTGAGCGTGTAACAGTTTTATCAGTTGCTTACCTTGATGCAATGTTTCAGGTTTTTCTGATATGCCCCATGCTGCTCCCTTACTAAAGCAGATAGGAATCTGTTTGTGGAACGGTTCTGTTGGACAGGGCAGTTCATATTTTCCAGGTTGTAGTGTGAGCTTTCCCTTGAGCTTGAGACGATTGACTGTAAAGGCCTTTTAACTGCAGAAGGCTAAAGGGGAGAGGGGAAATGAGCTTGCAGTTCTGTGCAGCAAAGTCCCTGTGTGAACATCAGTACTCAACCAGAAAATAAAAGGTGTTTGCTTTCTGGACAGAGCTTGCCCCAGCATTAGTCCAATGTGCCCCTCAGGTGTTAGCGGATGGTTCTTGGGTGACATGACAGTAGGAAAGGCAGAGAAAAACAAGTTTCTGTGACTTCCTGAGAGTCTGCATAAGTCCATCCAGGTCTCCATGACAATGTGGGGAGTGCTGGGGTAGAAAATACAATACATGGGCTTCCCTACCTCTCTTCTGTCCTTGTGATATTTTACAGAGGGAGAATTCAGTTGAGTTTGAGATCTTGTAGAAGGGGAAACAATTCAGATAAGCTGCTACTTAAACCTTTTGTTTTGGTCATTTAGTGAGACCTAGTGATTCTTTTTGCAAATATCAGTGAACACTGACAACTGAGTTCTTCTTTTCCAGTAATTTCAGCCCTGTGGCTTCAAGCTCATTTGGTCTCTTCTGTACTTACCACAGTGTTACCCATGCACAAAACAGTTGTTGACAGCTTAAAAAACTTAGCCTGTTGGGTTTTTTCTTTTCAGCAAAGTTCCTTTTGTGCTTTGTCATTAAGCAACATGGGGACAGTCTATTGTGATCTAGATTTTGCTGCAGAGGCTATAAAAAGGGGCAGGGATAGGAGTGTGTGGGTTAAGAATTTTGCCCTGGATAAAGGAACTCCTCAATGGCACAAAACTGGCAGATACTAGGAAGATCTAGCAGGATGATGTGCTCCCTCAGGGAAGACGGTATGCCAGCAGCACAGGTTACAACAGCTCATGTCCACCTTGGCAGCAAAATCCCTTTCTGACTCCAGTGCCACCCCTGGCTTTTGGGCATCCTCCCTTCGATGCACAAAGCAGAGCTGAGCTGCTGAGGGAATGTGGCCATATATTTCCCTGCAGCAGGCTGTGGATCACACACAAAGGAGTGTTTGAGAGCTTCACCAGGTGCGTGTATCATTTCCAGATATGCTCTGGAAAGGCTTAACAGCTGGGCCTGTTCCCACCTCCTTCCTGGCTGAAATGATTGGATACTAATTCAAATACTTGCAAGAGCACATTTTCCAGGTGCTGGCCTCCAGCTATCATATGCCCACAAGCAGTAATAAAATAATAACATAGAAAATGTGAGGTGGTAAACACGTGGGGGTAGATGTTTTGCACTATGGCGGTAGGCAGCATGTCCCAAAAGGGTCTGTTAAAAAGCACAGGCAAAGCAAGGTAGAAACCAACAGCACCTTCCCTTTTCCCAACAGTTGGTGTTGTGTTTACCTGGCATGTGTTTAGGATCACATAAAACCTTCACTGTATTTTCTTGTACATTTCTGTTCATATCTGCCCCAGCAAGAGAGACTTAAACAACACGTTTGAAAAAATCAGTAGACTTCAGCTGCAGAGGGATGTGGCATGAGGTGGCTTTTGCACTGAGCCCTTTGGAGAGCTTGTTTCTTTCATCTAGTGGCATGAGATGTGCAAGAGGAAAATAACTTACAGAAAATGTGCCTTGACAGAGTCCAAAGGAGCAGGAAATGCATAGTTACAGCAGTTCTCTGTAGCTGTCCTGATTAGAACGGTAATTCTTAAACCCTGGTAGATGTTTTTGAAAGTGTTGATATCAGTTTTCAGCATTCAGTTTGATGTGACTGTTGCTCTCCCTTCAATTCAGGAGGACAAAAATGTGATATTTTTGTAGATATGGTTAACTGTTATCTATTACTACAGGTTGTGGTATAAGAAGGAAAAAAGGACTATGTGTAACTATAACACTGGACTGGGCTGACAGGAATTTTCTCTCATTAAACTCATATTCCATAGACTAAAATGTCACTAAAAAGGGAATACCCCTTAATTTTTGCCATGCGGTGAAATCCAGGGCCTGTTTATTCTTTGGAGGCAGTTTAAAAAAATCAAATATTCCTTAAGCATGGGGTTTTATTACCACTAGTAGAGCTACAAAAATGATACTTTATTACTTAGAGCATTCCATGCAGAAAATTGCTTTTCTGGCTCACTTGGGAGCCAGGAGCTCTGCTGTTTGCCTTCCTTTGGCACACACTGTATTCTTGACCATGCTTATTTTAAACTTGGGGCTGACAGCAAAGGTATCCTATCTACTCACTCGGTTAAAATATTGACCTAACTTTGTGCACGGTTTCCAACAGTGGCTGATGACAGATGATTAGAAAACAGCTTAAGAAATGAAAGATCTGTAGTGTGATCTTTCCTCTGGGATAACCTGTCAACTTCTGGCAAAAACCCCTGCACCTAGACCATCATGTTTAATAGCTACTGATTGATCTGTCTCCATTAATTTGAGTCCCTTTCTGAACAAATTTATAGTATTGGTCTTAGATATTCTCAAGGCAATTGAATTTCCAGCCTAGCAATGCATTGTGAGAAGGCAGTTCCATCGGTATCATCCTCCATGGTAGCTTCCTGCAAACAAACCTGTCTCACATTGAGCCTCCCCTTCCAATTCAGTCTGGTGGCAGACATGCCAGCACTACCACTTAACAAAAGAAGGTGGAGGTATTAATCTTTGCTTTAGTTTTTTTAAAACTATGCTCTCTACCAATCCTGTTTACAGCTTAGTTTGCATCTCTCCTTCCATTGGGTTATTCAGTTGCTGAGTACTGGAAATCTGGTTATTAACAACTTAATTTCTTCCACCTAGGGCAATGCAAACCATACAGTTACAGTATGTAAATAAGCCTTGCAATTTAGCAGACTGTGCCTTAAAAAGAATGGAATTATAGAAGCAGAAAATCTGATTTTGGATTACAGGAAGCAACTCTTTCTGATAATTAGCAGAACTTTTCCAAAACAGTACTAGCTGCCCCCCTCCAAGTCCACCTCACCTCATAAAGAGGACCAGACTTGTTTCAGATGCAGGCCTTATTTTTTGACCCTGGTAATAGTTGGATCAGTAAGTCCAGATTTCACTTGGCAGAGCTGTCCACAGCCACTGTGTACTTATCACTTTTCCGGTGCTGTAAGTCCTCTTTCAGTTAAAAATAAGCAAATTCAAATGGTGTATACTGTCAGAGGAACCTTCTCTCCTCTGCTTGTGTCTGTTGTGTTAGCTATTTTCAAACAGCCCCATGGGTTCTTGATTAGTTAGGGAACGTTGTGTCATGAATGAGTGGAATGCACCCCACTCAAAAGAGAAGCAGCAATATGTTTTATTGAGGTAGAATCATATTTTGACAAGGTTCAATAAATTCGATGGAATTTAACAAGGTTTAACAGTGGTTTATCAAGGTTCAATAAGCTTGATGGCAAGGTTCACTTGATTACTGCATGGAAGAAACATGCAAAGGAAATTTGAGTTAGAGTTGAGTTAGGATGATTCATACAGAGACCGGAGACGAAAAGGGTAAGGAAGACCCTCCTGGTGAGTCATGAGGTTCAGAGTGGACCGCCTTGCTTTCTAAACTGCTGATGGAGCTTAGGGGCAGCTAGGTCCAATCTTAGTCTCAGACTTGGACAATGGTTTCTGTCTAATGGAATTATCTATACAAAGTTTATAGTACTTAATATATAATAGCTACATTGACTAGTAATGTTTCATTAGTATTAATTCAGCATGTTATCAGTCACTTACTGAGGACCTGTTGCAAGTAGGGGATCTCTCTGCCTTGAGCAAGGAAGGATCCCTTAGTCCTGGGCAAGGAATCTCAAACCTTGAGAGGCATCCCTGCTCAAGGGAAGTCACGTGGTGTGCAGTCCAACAGCAATTCAGGGAGAGCTCCAGTTGGACTTATCCAAAGATCTGCCGTTGGTAAAAGGTCTGTCTGCCTCAAGGAGCAACCTTGAGAGATGTCCTAGCTCTAAGGGAAGATCACTGCCTAGCAGGGAGAGCTCAAAGAAGGCTCACTTAGGCTGTCATATTTATGGAATAAAGTGGTTGGCTCGTAGTTGAGTCACATGGGATGGAAAAGTCGGCATGAGACTCCTTGTACCCACAACTTTTTGTTCCTTGAGAAATGAATCTTGGAGAAGCCACCTGCTATTCATGCATTAATGACATGATCAGTGTTCCAAGCTCATGTGCATCAATGCTCACCATGCCACTCGGCTCCTTTGGGGGCTCTCAGAACAGATTGAAAGTAGAGGAGTTCTTGGCGCAGCTTCGGCTCAGGTCTTAACCTCCTTTGGAGCCTGTACAAAGTACTGCTAGTTTGGTTAAAGGCTTGAGGACACCTTGTGACCTAATAAATGAAATAACCATAAACAAAGCCAGCTTAATTTCTTCATGTCAGGCATTTTGCCATGGAAAGTCAGTGCTGGCTGGCTCAACTCTGTCAAACAGAAGAGGTATGGGAGAGATGACTCATCATGTGAACTCATCTTTTTCTGTCATGGCAAGGGAGCTTTAGATGTTCCTCTTTCTCTGGGCTCTGCAGATCAGGAACTGCACCAGCCTGACCCAGGCCTGGGTGCAGGGCAGGTTCACTTTGAAGCATGAGGCATATTTCCATGGGGACGGCTCACTGGGTGAGCATGTGCCTGTGTCTTCATGCTGCCCTCTTCCAGAGTTCAGGTTCCCTCTTCCATAAAAAAATGCTTCACAAGTTTTTGAGATAGCTACAGTAGCTCTTTCTTTTAAAGCTGACCTTCAAAGGAATAAATGCTGTCAGCTGGATCCTGTGTTGTCTACTTTGTGCTATATGAAGAAAGGCTGAAGTGAGAGAGATGTTTGAGGATGTCCTGATTATTTTTTTCTTTTCTGCTCACTCTTTATGTCACCAGTTCTTTGCTATTCTTTCATCCAGAATATCTGGATCTGGAAATGTAGCAGAAGTGTAAGTTCACAAGAGTAAAAATTGGATCTGCTTGAGGGGAAGGGTCTTTTTTTTTCTTTTCATTGTTCTAAAAGAAATTAATTCATGGTGAAGCTTGCAAAAAGGAAGGAACTACTGTTAAATAGTAATATGTACTAAACCCTCACTTTATTGTAGATATTAATTTTACTTTTTACGGAATCTGCCCTGTTACTGCAGCCTGAATTCCAGGTGCATAGAGTTTCAGTGTGAGAGAGTCTGTGTCTGCAAAGCAGAAAAGCCTCACCCTGGTGTAATTGCTACAACTATCCTATGTCAAACTGTTAATTTTTCTCTGCCAAAGACATGTCTTGTCAGACTTTGTATTGTGTTGCCTCCTGAAAAACTTAACTCCTTCCTAGACAAATTTAGTTGAAGATAGAAATACTTCCAAAACCAATTGTGCTTTATTTGTGTAAAAGTTTTACCAATAAGGGAAGTTTCATTAATGACGCTGATCTTGCCTCCATAAAATTAACATTCACACATCTTTACTGTAATCTATTAATAAAACTTTTCTTAAGTTTACAAAAATACCAGCCATTCCACATAAGAGCTGCTTTAATATACATTTTTTTTTACATTCCAAGGGTAAGGGTATACAAATCTTTCAAGAAGTGATAGAAGACAAGCTTAAATAACAGAAAATTCCAGCTATAATCTACTTTCCTTTGAAAAAAGTTGGGGGCGGGGGGGAGATTGTAAGATTTAAAGATACACCAAGTTTGCATTTTATTTCAGTCCTTATAATTGAAGTAACTGTATTTGTGTTATGGACTCAGATGTAATGCATAGGCTGTGTTTAGTGTCTTTATCTCAGATCAAGTTTCTTAACAGAGTCCTGTAACATAGTGGTAAACTGTGCGCACGAGATCCAAGAGCTAAATGTGAAAACTAGATGTGACTGCTGCTGAGTCATGCTGACAGCTCAGCCTGGGTGGCTTTAATGAAGGTTCACAGTGGAACATGGCATCTTTCTAAGCAAGGAGGTAAAACTGAAGAAGTCCTCCAGGCACTAACGGTGCTCAGTCGTGCTTGTTGCTGAACCTGCTGTGCTAGCCTCTGAACTGACAATAAGGGAGAGGATTTGACTTCTGATCCTTAGGTTTCTGGTACTGTAAGGGGGCTTTGGCTTTTTGACTCTGCATAACACCTTATTAAAGCAATCTGAACTGTTCCTTTGCTGGCAGATATCACTGAGGGTGTAAACAAATTTTCTTTGACTTCAGGGATTGTGCCCAAAGTGCAAGGCTTGTTGTTGCTCTATAATTTTCCCTAAATGTGATTAGGCATTCTTGCACTGGAGACTGCTGTTGCTGCTCAGGGACTCTGGGAACACATACAATATACTACTTAAATGTGAGTGTACTGTGAATGGATGAGTTTATTTTCTTCTTGGAACCAGTCAGGTTAAAACTCGGTCATACCCATGAGAAGCCGATGGAAAAGGGACATGAAATCAGAAAAGTGATTTCCCCCCCCCTCCCCCCAAGCAATCGTTTGCGGTATCGTCACAGGATGGCCTTCTGCAAATGTACATTTGCCATAGGAAATGACTTCACAAAAATGTTACATAGCAACAGATGTTCCATGTCTTTAGGTGGGTTTACCCAAGGAGGGAAGGATGTGCTTCCTGTTCTCTGACTTTATGGATACACACTTGGTTGGGGGAAAAAAGATGTTAGTGGTGTGTGATAGTTCATATCCTATCAAGGATAAAGCTGTTTGCACTTTTGGTATGAGTCACACTGGACTAAGCACTGCATGGTGCCAATCAGTTGTTTCATCCTGTTGGCTCTTGTTAAAAAATACAGCTGGCTTGCTCTCTCACCTACCTTGCATTAGTTATCTTGCCCTAGATGATATAAACTGAAATCGCACCTTTTATCACAACCAAAGACAAGGCCCACTTTTACAGTGCGCATGGCTCCTGCCAGTCTGGGGCTGTACAGTGCATAACAGATCTGATCTGCAGCTGCTGTCAGTATTTTGTGTAAGTCCAGGTTTCAAATTATCCTGGCTGCCTGACACTACCAGGCTTCCCTTTGGGTGCATTCATTGGATCTGACTTTAGCTTTATTTACCACTAGGCTTGCTTTACTGTTCCAAGTAAGGGTTAGCCCCTTGCTAGACAGGATGTGTGGTATTTGTCAGAAAGAGACAGCTTTAAGGCTGCCAGATAACCTGACCAGCCTACTGCTCTGCAAGCAGTTTTGTGGGCCCTGCTCATAACGTTAAAGCAACTGCATTGAAGACAATTAGAAAGATGCTGATGTCTGGGGGGNTGCTCTCGGTGGCAGACTAGTACTGCTCTGGCATATAACTACTCTTAAAGAAGAGCACTTACAAACTTACGAACATTTATAGCATCTTGTTATTGATGATGGCATCCATCTGCACTTTTTCTACTGTCACTGTATGTCATCAAGCCCCAGACACTCATTATTTCATTCTCATTAGAATCACTGCTTTGGTCTGCAAGCCTGCAAGAAACTCTCCATGGCTCTTTGCAACAAACTGAACAATACTGAGCTCCTTCCAGACCAGTCTGGGTGATGCTTATCTAAGGGTTACTCATGTGGATCATGCTTGTACTAGAAAAGGTGTCCACCCCTAGTACAAGGCATCAGGACTGAAAGCAGCTGGATCCATGGAGCTGCTGGTTCCATTAACTTTGTGCAATCTGTATCAGCAACTGACTTTAAACCTTGCAGGATTAATAAAAGCTTTTTCATTTAGGGATTATGTAGACCTATGAGGTCATGCTGGTGCCATTTTGCTAGTACTTGTGCTATTTAAAAATTGTATTGTAGATCAAATTTGAAAGGACTGAAGTATTTTGGGACTGTCATACAACCTGGTACAAGTGGGACAAGTTTATCTGCTATGCATCTATTGTGAAAACCCCGAGAAGCAGTGCAGAGATCTGTTTTCTTGTTGCAATGACAGCAATAGAGAAGCTATGGTTTTAGGTTAAATTTGTCAGGTTGCACCACTGCAGAAGGCTAAGGAGAGCAATACCTTCATCTCTTAGCAAACCATGCAAATAGAAAAAGACTACAAAGCAGAAGAGGCTGAAGGGAGGATCTGGGTCTAAGGAGGAGACACCTCAGAACAGGGAACAGGTCAAACAGAGAAGCCACTGAGTGTCCTCCAGATACTTGCTGTGATGAAGCATGGGAAGGCATAAAAGCAGTCTGCAAATTTGAGTATTTGCTATCTGCAGAAAGAGAGAAGGGGAATCAGAGTGCAGGTATTGCTCTCATCTTTCTGGCTCTATTGCCAGAGGGCCAAGACAGGTAATGGTTGCAGATGAAGCTGCTACCTTCCCCTGTCTCCAGGGCATGTGGGCAACCTAGCAGCCTCCTTGCATTGCTTCCACTTCAGTACAGCTCTGCTCCTCATGCCATGTTCTTTTAGAAGATCTGTGGACTGTTATTGCCTGCTCTTGCCTTTCCCTGTGTAATTTTTGCAGGAGGAATGGATCAGTTTTGCTTGATGTGACTTTGTCTGCTGCCTTTAAATCAGCTTCAACTGATGTGAGACTCAAGTGGTGGCAGCTGGGAGACTGCTTAGCTTCCAGCATGGCTGGAGGAGTTCTGTGACCTGAAAAAGGTGAATGTATTATGCTCTCTGGGTGGCAGGATGCTATGCATTAAGGGAGATAGAAAATAGCTATGTGGGAGGAAGCCCTTACTCAGTTAATACACCTAAATGTGAAGAAAGAGGATTTGGTGTCAAAGTGCATCTGTTGCCCATGGTCTGACACAGTAAGCATGGCATGCATTGCTAAACCTTGTTCCAGCTGTTGTGGGCACCTAGGTTTCCATGATTTTTTGTTGGCTGCTGCTGCTTTTGAAATTTACTGCTTCTGACATGCAGGAATATTTTTTTTTCAATGTGTCAGTGAGCCTGCAGGATGGGATGTTGATAGCACGTGGCTGACCATGCTGTGCTGAGACCTTTAGTGAAGCAGAATTTCAACTCCTGGCTGCAATGGTAGTTTGAAAGAAAAAAGATCAAACTGGATAGCTGTCATCAAGCCCTCTGAGTCATAATTCCTAAAGAGATTCTCGTCCTTGTCTACTCTTTTTTGCTGTATAGAGGAAAACATGCATACCTTTCCCTTGGTATTTAGAGAGCAGGCATGGATTAGGCTTGCTAAGCAATAATCAGCTTTCACTGGTTTAAATTTAACTAAAACAGTACTAGGTTGTGTTTTTTTTTCTCTCAGCTGGTGGCAGTAGGGCTCAGAAGGTGGCTGGAGGAGGTGGCTTAGGCTGTTGTGGCAGGGTGAAGAGAGAAATGACCTGTAGCAAACTCTTTCCATTGCCAGAGGCATGGGGTCTTGCTAACCCTGGATGCCAGGATGGCTATATGGGAGAGTTCAAGTCTGGGCTGCAGTGGGAGGGAGAGGTGTCATCCTGGTGGGGATGGGAAAATGTTTCCTAGAGCTGGTTGAGGGCCAGCATTAGCAGGTGTCCTGTGCCATTGTCTGCCATCCTCAACCTATTCACCTGAAGAGAATGTCTTGTCGATGCTCTCCTCTCTCCTATGCTGTGCTGACAGAGAGCTATTTATTTTGAGTTATAATGGAAATAGGTATGTTGGGGATTTTAAGCCCCTGCCCACTGCAGTGGGTAAGGACTCTGAGAGGCCTTTGTTTGCCTTTGCTTCCTTTGCTGTCTTGCTAACGTGCTTTTAAAAGCTTCGATGTTTCTGACAGAGGATGCTGTACTGCAGCTAGACCGAGTGTTTCTTGGTCCTGCTGAAGGCTTGCTCACCCTTATCCCGCAAGCCCATGAACAGGAAATGTGTTCATGTTATATGACCTGGCCCTCTGTCAGTCTGTCCTTTCAGCTCTGTGTAACCATGTTCGTATCACGGCCCATGGGCTCTGTGTGCCAGCAAAAGGAGGCTGGAGCAACACAGTTGCTCTGTGGGGCTGAGGATGTTTGATCTTACTTTGTCTCCTCTAATTAAACTGTTTTATGTTGGTTTTGTGTTTGGGTGTGAGGTGGGGGTGTTTTTAACACACCTGTTATTTGGAATCCTGTTGTGTAAACTTAGTGTGCATCTCTAGGCTCATGTCACACTGGGTTTGGGTTTGGTTTCTTTCTTTTTTTTTTCTTTGGCAGAGCAGCAGCTAAATTTTTCCCTTTCCCACTGTTGAGCGGTTGGGCCAATAACCTCCTCCTGAAATCACAACTGAGATCCATTTTCTATGTTAAAACAGCAGTTGTGTAATAGTTTACTGCGTAGCACTGAGCTGTGCCTAGCGGGCAATGCTCACATTGTCAGTTTCTCCTGTTGGCCAAGTCACGCTGGGAGATGTAATGTAAGGCTGAAAACCTCCATAAGGTGTGGAAGGCCTGTTTGTGTGTGAAGCATCTTTGAATCTCGTCTTAGACAGCACTGAATGGTAGAATGCTGTTTTCCTTTTCTAGCATTAGGGGGAGCACAGCTGTTAAGAGTAAGACAGCATGGTTTTATAAAAAGATACAAATAGAAAAAGACATTCTGAACCTTACGAGTCCAGTTTAAACCCTGTTCCTACATTATGGTCTGTTTATAATCCCCGTGTCATCAGTAACAAAGCTTCTGCAGATACTCAAGACTGTAGGACCTTTCTCTCAGAGACATCAGGCAAAGAGGAGTGGAAATGAGACAGTCTGATAATTTTTCAGTCACCTGGAAAGAAGCAAAGATAACTGAGTGGCATTAGCAATTGGCACATTTTTTGGCATTCCAGAGACCTTGTTGACAGCAGTGCTACAACAGCCATTCTGGAATGCTATTACACCACCAGGACTGTCTGAGATTTTGCGTTTTATAAACTATCCTCTCCTGTTTTAGCTTCCAGTGGTGTAACTGGTGATTGTACATAGGGCTTTGGCTACAGAGGAAAATATTCTTCTCTTATTCTAAGCCCTTGGCTCTGCAGATGGGCTTTGTTTTGTACTTTGGTAGAAATGTTGCCCAATAAGCTGTGTGGTAAAACCTCCCCACGCCCAGCCAAAAATCACAAAACTCTATTGATTTGCTCGGAGCTGGGATTTTACATGTGGGCTCAAGGTTCGTAGGCCTATGTAATTCCTCTGCCTCTACCTCCGCTGCCTTTGTAATGGACTGGAAAAGTTAATGTCTCAAACATTATTGTAAAGTGGGATATAGTGAACTTCAGGCGGGGAAACTGATGGACACAGGGCATGGAGGGGGGTGTCAGAGGATGTGCAGTCCCAGGTTCTGCTGGGCCTCACATAGCAATTTGCAGAGGTCATACAAAGTCTATTTGAGGAAGGGGCTTATGACTGCCTGAAAGTCCCCTTGTGACCACCCCTCACAATGGCGCCTGTGCAGAAGGTCATGAAACTTCTGGAACAAGAACCATATAAGCTCATGGGGCATAACTGAAAGCGGGGCTTAGACTATAAAAGACACTACAACAAAGAGACTGGTGTGCACCTACCACCAGAGGATCATCATGTCTGTCGTCATTGGTGCTGGATCCAAGGGTGGTGATATCTCCCTGTCTTCCCCTATATCTTTCTTTTTTCCTCTCTTCCCCTCCCACTTTCTTTTTCTTTTCTTTTACAAAGATTCTTAATAAGAAACCCTACTGTCAATGCTTTTCTATGTTTTCGAGTTGCCTTTTCAAGTTAAAGTTACTTCTGCATTGAAATAAAATGTTTAATTGACTGTTTGGTGTCATTTCACCTTAACTTGGTCTGAGGGGATCATTAGAACATTGGTCGCTCTCCCTCCTCCTCTCAGGTTGGGACGTGACAGGCTTGTGCTTGCTTCCTCTGCTCATGACAAGTACCTTATTGATGAATTTTCTTTAAATTTGTAAGGAGACTTCCTGGCTACTCGCTGAGCAAGGCCAGCAGAATCAGTCCCTCTGCGCATTAAGGTACCAGATAATGACATTTAGGCCAAACATTCTATCAAGGATATTTTACTTCATACGTTTTTGCAAAACTCAGCACATACTTTAATAATTGGAATGGACAGGCTGATTGATTGCTTGGCTGATCCCCTACATTAAACACCTAAAAATAAATGTTTAACAGTTACATAATCTTGGAGCTAAGGCTGCTCTCTGCATGTTCTTTGGAAGCCAGAAGTCTAAGTTGGGGCTTGCTGCTTTGTGGGAGAGCAGAGCAGATCCTCTGAGAGCTGGCAATGATGTGCCAGACTTGGTTTCTAAAGAGAGACCAAGAGGGAGCATGGTAGTTTGGTTCAGCTCTTTCTAGTGATGTCATCAGCTGGTTCCTGTTGGTTCTGTCAGGTTCACAGGAACACCTCAGCATCCGTGCATCTCAAGCTAGCCCATTCTGCACACATTCAATTCACTTTAGGAATATACTGATGTTAGTATTGCCAAGAGAAGTGAAGGAGGAAGTGATTAAGAAGAATGATTCCTTTCAAGGGAAGAGTCTGGGATGCCCAAAACAGGCAAGCACAGGTGGCAAGCAATGGTACTGCTAGCTGCAGGAAGACTGTGCAAGGAGGACAAATTGTAACTGGTATGTGTGGATCCTTCCTTGGTAGTATTATTCAAGAGGAAGTTTCTATGAGACTTGTGGTATTTGCAGTGCTTCCAGAAGTCAGAGAAGAAAAGTGGGAGAGACTTGGAAAGGGACTAAAGAAGGAAGAATCCTGGGAAGGGCAGGAAAGAAGGTCAGAAAGAAGAAACCTTTGTAGCTTACCCTAAGAAGGGCATGAAGGCAATATGTGCCCCAGAGTGACAGTGCCATGAAAGCTACAACAGAAATCACCAGTGGGAAGGGATACTCTTTTTTCCCCCTCTGCTTTTTTTTTTTTTAATTTATTTCAAAAGGATGGCAGGATCATGAGGCAAACTTATTTATGTAGCGGGGAAGAGACATGTAAGAGGACATCTGTTTTAAGGAGCTGCTTCAAAAATAATCACAGGAGAGGAGTGTGTTTGCAGAGCACAGCAGGCAACCTGCAGAGTAGAAAATAAGACAGCAGTGGTGCTCTGAGTGCAGACAGCCCCAAATGGCTGCAGGATTGTGTACATTTGTACTCACTGCCAGACTGCCCCACCCTGACCCCAGTGGGTGTTTTACAAATTGGAGGAGGTGCTGTTTCCATATTTTCTGCCCAAGAACATTGATCTCTTCTCTGTTGCACTCCTTCCTGGCTCCTTTTTCTTAAGTCAGCAGCTTTTAAATTTGAGTTCCAAGTCTTTAAAAAATAATCCTGTTTCAATGAATATCTAAAACGTATGGTAGAGGAATGCAGATTTGGATACTATTCCATCCCAAAGATGGGGCCCTGATACCTGGAAAAAAGAAAAAAAAGCAGACTGAGAGATTTTGAAGCAGGATGCCTATGTCTAGCATGCTGCCCTAGCCTCTTACTGACTGCTGAGTACAGGAACAGGCAGCAAACCTGGCCACTGATTTACTGGGATGCTGTAAGAAAGTCCATTATAGCTTACCTGTTGCCTCAGCTTCCCAGTGGGTAAAACAGAGAAGTAAAAGCCACAGCTTTTCTGCTCATTTTCCTTCTAAAGTCTGTGGTTTCAGACAGCTTTGAAAGTCTTGCGGTGCAGGATTCAAGGCAAATATCAAGTGTGATCCATCAGTGAAATGATAGGGGCAAAGCCAGATGGCATGAGGCAGCCTTCCCACTGGGGAACACAATGTTGCAGGGACTGGGCAGTTAATTTATTCTGTTAGCCAGGTGAGAGCACACGTTTGGTAAAGACTAGATGAAATATGAGCATAATTGCTTGTAGGGAGATTCAACCTCTTCATGGCCAAGCATTCCTTAGAACAGAACTCTGACAAAATGTTCATGATGAATTTGCATCCCTATCTACTTTCCAGTTTTTGGTAGGAGAATCAGTGGCAAATACAACTTAAAAGTAGCAATCAGATATGCCCCTCCTGTTTTTTAGCTATCCACTCTAGGTAACAGAAACATTATGTAAACAGGAGTGAGAGTTTGAGATATAGTAGCTGATATCACTATAGCAGGAAACAGCTGTATTTCTTTCCTATGCTAGTGGCTGTCAGCAAGTAACACTGACTGAGCTGACTTCAGATACCCTCTACCTCAAGGGAAGCATTATCCTCTGTACTCCCACCAGTAGTACGTTTTCTGATAAAGAACAAACGTGTCTGCTAAAATCAGTTCATGCTGCAGTAACTACTTGGAATGAAACTTTGTTTTCAGTAACAAAAATTCTCACTTAGAACACAAAGTAACTATTTGGAGTTTTGCAAAATTATTCCGTTTACCTGGCTATGCCTAGTATAACCATGACTGCGCTTTGGCCAGCATTTAGTAGCTGAGTACAACCTGCGATGCAGTTTCATGTGTATGTAAGCCAAGAATGGGATGTGCTTTGGACAAAATCTGACATTTCAAAAGAGTCCAGTAGCAGTCAAAATAGCTTGGAGTAAAATGTAGCAATAGGGAATTTAATATCATGCTCTTACTCCATAGGTTAACATGCACAGATGGAAATCAATTGCTTGTCACTGTGTAAGAGAGGCAGTACCTTTAATCTTGGTGGTTGTAAGTAAAGCACTTACATCTATAGTCAGGTAAACAGATAATTGGCTTTATGTTTTTACTGAAGTTCAATTCATGTTGAAACTAATGGTCATTTAATGTCCAGACTGCTTAGGCTATCCCACCGGGTACCTCTTCTCTGTGCCTAAGCAAGTTGCATGCTAGGCCTGCAGGACTTGCATCTGACAGCTTTCAAGGAGATACGGGCTTCTGAGCACTGCAATCAGTTTTGGAACAGGAGCTCTGGCATACGGGGCTGAATACCAAGAGGTATCCAGGCATACACATTGTATGTTTTTTTTATTCTTTCCTTGAAGTATTTAATGGTTTACTATTTTGATGTCTCTTCAGGCCTTGCTGAGATTAAGCTCTTTCTATTAGTTTGTAACCATACAGAAAACAATTCACTCAGTAAATTTGGTAGGTAATCCCAGCTTGGATTGAGCATATGGCTTTCTGTGTGTAGCTGTTTGATTGCATCATTCTTGTTTCGTTTGTGACAATTTGGCTTACACCTCTCTTTTCCTTGTGTGAAGTGGGACCGGAGTGTTTTGCGCCATTCTGTTGTGTGTATCCTCTGGACATGCTGTTCTCTGCTATGGAACCATGGAAAACTGCCCAAAATTTTCCCTGAATACTGCTGTGCAGGTGCAGGCAGGGTTGCAAGGGCAAGCTCACAAGGACACAGATATATTCGGGAAAAAAAAGACCGAGTAAGCACTGTGAGCAGGCAACTGCAAAGAGGTGTACTTCTATAGTGTGGAATGCTGACTGCGGGCTCTTCCTTGTCAGCCTAGCAAAAGTTGAACTGTTTGATACGGTTGCTTCTCCTTCCAACCTTTCTCCCAATTTGGCTGCAGGAGCCTATGCACTTTAGCTTGCTCCCTCGATGGCTCACTGCTGCTGAGTCCCGCACCTATCAAAATTTGGGAAACGTCCCTGTCTCCCTCTGCGGGGCCCATGGAGGCCCTGTGAGCATCCCCGTAGAAGGCAGGCATCAGCAGGCTGCACGTCGGCGTGATTTACCACTAGATGGCTGGACCTCCTTTTTGTCCAGTTCTCGGTTTTTTTCTGGGCTCGGAGTGATAGTGCTCAGAACAGAACAATGGACTTGTTGTAAGCTCTCTGCCCACTCCTTTTATAGCTTAACGTTTTTAAACAGCTGATACTTTTAGCAAATTTACATTTATGATGAATAGTTCAAACTTTTCAAAACTACTGAGTAGTCAGTGCTAAAATCTAAGAAAATGATAGATATTTTGCAAGACAGAAAAAGCTCCCAACTCCTGTTCTTTTTTCCATTCCATTACACATGTAACACAACTTTCATTGAGTCTTTTATTTCATAGGTGTATGCATAACTGTGACACAGTTAACAGTTCATCACCTAGACTGGGACATAGCATAATAAATGTCTGAGAAGTCATGACATAGCAGCCACATATTTTGGTCTGGTGAATTTGGTGATGTAATATTTGTGAAACTTTCACTGACATTTATGTCACTGTCATTTGGGGCAGAAATGTCTGTCCTGAGCAAAACTATCTTTCCTTTAAGAAAAATTATTTTGCTTATGGTCAGTCTCTTCAAAAAGGTTAATATTTCTGGGTGGAAAAATGTCAACTTTCCTGATAACTGCAGACTGATACATTATACAGAGCAAGAAGGCCTACTTCAAAAGGCAAATGTTCTCCTGCCTGAAAGCAGACAAGAGGAATAGACAAAGTATGCATCTGTTTCTTGAAGATATAACTTTTTTCCCCTTACCAGTCTCTTCTTCACATTTTCAGATCCATTATTTGTATTTACTGGGTCCAGACTGTGTGTTTAAAGATATATTTGTATGCTTGAATTCAAAACAACAGACAGGTACATTTTAAAATTAAAATTACTTTAGTTGTTTTGCTGTTACAACACTAGCATTTTGTGCTTGCCACTTGCAGGAACAAGGAGGAGACATAGTCCCTGCCTGCAAGGTAGTATAATCTAAAATATCAAACCTGGAATCTCGGGGCACTTTAACAGCTTTGTGAGAGGCTGAAGATATGGTGAAGATGTGCCAAAATATGGTGGTACATGAAATGGTAAGATGGAGATGAATCTAGAAATAGGTCTGGAGTGGGATTTCTTTTCTTTTCCAAGTATTGTCTCAGATATCAGTCACTCACAGTTCAATTTTCTTAAAGCACTATGACAGCAAAAAAAGCTGATGGTGTAATTAGTGTGGTAGAAGAAGAGCAGGAAATTGAAATGAACTCCACCCATCAGCAAAACAGAGGTACTGAAGCGTGCAGCAAATGACAAGCCTCTGAAAAAACAGATTTCAAAAGTAATTGTTCAACCCAACAAGAATATCGGTAGCAACTCTGTTCTCTTCTGCAGGAAGGTTTCTGGTTTCGTTAATATAACAGCAGAGAGTAAGAAAGGCTTGGAAATAATTCACCTACTGGACCTGCAAACAAGTAAATGGTATATTTTTCTGAAGTGCCTTCCTTTTAAAGGTGCCTGAAGGGTAATATGTGCAGGTTATTTATAAAGGGTAACCTTGCACTTGGAAGAAGTCCAGAAACAAAGTCTGGTCCCAGTTTACTTGCCCTTTGAACTCTTCAAAATACTGGCGTTCCCAAGTAAGTAATCATGCAGCTAGTTTGAGTCTTACCTTCTGCTACTTAATCCTGTCACAAACGGTGTGCTATCACTGAGCACAGAGGAGTGTGCCAAAGATGTACCACTACCACAGGCATTGTGTATTCCTCCCATGACACTATGGGAAGTAAAAAGCCCTAACAACACAGCATGGTTTTATAATGACTCTAGTACCGCTATTTTATGCCTTTTGAGAGTGTTTAAAAAAATGTATTTTATTTACCTTGTTTCTTAGTAGGCCCACTGATATAAACTATACAGAATATTGCTGTAAAATACCTGTTCACTGGTACTATTAAAAGTGCTGTTTGCCGTGGCAGCTGTCTTTGCGTAACATCTGAGAAATCAAAAGTGTCGATACCAAAGGTAAAGAAAACTCTGGTATCTTTGATCCTGTGATGTGGTAACTGTGTGAATAAAGAAGGTGAATAGAGAAGGTGTGTATGAAGAACGAGCTAAAGTTGCGAGGAAATCATGTTAAACATATCGACCACCTTCCTTTAGGACTATCAGTGCACTTGCAGGACTCTTGTGCAGACCTAATAAACTGTTAGAGGCCCTGGATACACTCTGTCATGTAGTCTGACAGATAGGAGACGCTGATGTCACAGCAAATATGGCAGCCCTTTTGCCACTGCTACTGCCATAGCTCAGATAAGCAAGCATGCTCCTGTCAGAGGTTAGGAGGTGGCTCCCCGCAGCCGGACTGCACTGCAGATCTGGGGCCTCCTCCAGCAGGTGCTGACTCCCTTGAGCACCTCATCACTCTCCCCAGAGGGTTTTGGATCAACTCTCTGCTTTGAAGGCAATGATACAGAGTTCCTTCAGATCATAGCATCTCTACAGCCATTTGAATCAAAAAAACAATGTAAAAGGTGTTGTTTAGATTTAAGATGACAGCTTGTTGCACAGTCAGCTTTTCCCACTCTGTTCTCAGCAAGATGACTGAAGGCTCTGCCTGCACAGAGGTCTGGGGTCTGAGCTCTCGACCAGGCTGGCCAAATGTCTACTCCAACACCTTTTTGCTTAACTCTAGGCCAGGCCGTGGCTGAAAGCTTTTCTAAAAGCTAAGCTCTAATATTAATTGGTCTGCTAGCCTCCCCTCCCACCACTCTGACTGCAACTTGCGTTTAAAGCCTACAACAACCAGATTTGTAGCCTTGCACTCTCTCATCCTTCCTTGTGCTTCCACTCCCTGGCCTTCTGACAGGTTTACAGATCTGCCTGGAAAGAGATGCTGGACTGATCCCTGATGGATTGTTCATGTGGACAACTCTGATTCAGGCTCCCAGGTAAAAAAATCTGCACAGGAAGAGCAATGGGGAAGCTCAGGTGGCTTAGGGCTGAGTGAAGGAAACCCTTGAAGGGAATCATACTCAAATATTACTTGAAATGGCAGATTTGCAGAAAATCATTTCACCATTAAAAACACACTCAGAAGAAATCCTCACTCTCCTGAGTGCTATTACAGAGTAAACACTATGTGTTAAACCTCTGAGCTGTGAAGTGAGGGTGTCCTGTGTTATTTGATGAAGAATGGCTGAGAGCATCTCAGAGGGCCTTGAAAAACCTAATGGACCTTAAGAAAATCATATGGTGCTCCATCATAGGATAAACATCGGGTGCCCTTTTGGACAGAGCATCCTCAAGAATTACCAGAACCTTCAGGTATACAGAAGCAATGGTCTGTGTTTGTGAAGGGAACAGTTTCCAGATTTGCAGAGTTTGCCCAGTGCCTTTAGCAATGCAAAGTTAGAAGGATAAATTTGGCACTTACTGGAGTCTGAGTTTATATTCATATTAATGACCATGGTCCTGAAGCACCAGTAATGGAAGGGGAGGTGACTGCCCATATTCTGTCTGTAGCCACCCCTAATTCAGGACTGCAGATCTGTGTCTCTTTTGTAGAATAATGCATATATTTTATCTCATTAAGCCCCGTCACTGTCCTGTGTATAAAATGGTTGTAAGAAGTACTTTATAGTTAATGCACTTTGGAGCTAGTTTGGATGTAAAAGCGTTTGGAACCACACCTGTAGTCACTGCGTGACAGTGAGCTATGGACCAGGTACGTCATACTATTCCTGCTTCACCGTTGTATAGACTTGTCAGGGGAATTAATAATAAAGAGCTCTGTAAAAATCTCCACAGGGGCTTGCTGGGGCACTGCTCAACAGAAACAGAGCTGCATTTCTGAATGTTTGCCCCAAGCAGCACCGTGGTGCAGCTGCAGCCCCGGCTGCTCCTTTGCCTTTGACGGCACAGCATGAGGGAGGAAACGTGCCACCACTCCCACCCCTTCCTCTCACAAGCAGCAGAGGTAGCAGCTCCTGGCTCGAGGTGCCAGGCACAAAAACTGCCTTTTCCTTCTTTCACAGGAAAGGAATAGCAGGGTGCGTTATTCTTCCCTACAGTTTCAAAGTAGCATTTCTGGCACTAACAGTCTGCATATCTCGTTTTGCATATGTTTGCTCCAAAGGGACTTCTGAGGCTGCGTCTTCATGTCTATCTACTTAGACTGCTGCAAGACTTGTCTGGGCTCATCTTGAACAAACCAGCTTGCAGACTGCAAGCAGTAGAGCTCGGCTGAGTAGACTTTGTGACCATTATTGCTGATACTTGGTAATTCTCTTTAAGTAATTTGCATCCCAGTTAGTAGCTCTCATCATCTTTGTTCCAAAACCTGCCAAATGCTGGTGGGAACTGGAGTGAATACAACTTGCAGTTTCTTTATATAGTTATCCTTACTTTAAGAACACATGAAATAACGGATCCTTACACCAAAAGTACAGCATTTGGAGAAAGAAGATTAAGGCTCAGATACACATTCTCTTGAGAAAGTAAAATCAGAGATAATGCAATTGGTTATCGGTTATTATTTGGTATGTATTAGCTTCAGATTCTGCCCTCTAACTCTGTAGATGTACAGACATGTTTAATGCTTGGTGAATCATCCCAACAACAATGTTGTTGTCAGATTATAATGATGTTGGGTTGGTCCTGCAAGAGGATATTATTATCCAGTACTGAGAGCTAAGTTTTGTACTGAAAAAGCAGCTCAGTACTCACTGAAAAGCCACTAACCAGTGTTAGCCATAACAGTAATTAGTCAGTACTTGCACTTATGAATTAATTGAAAAGAGTTGTGTTATTGTTGTGGGAAGCTGAAGTCATGTTTGCATCTGGGACACGGCATGCAATTCCACCAGGGCCAATACAACTTGTGTCCCTACTTGAGTTTGGTCCTATGAAATTCTTATCTCTGAACTAATTTTAAACCTAAAAAACACCCCCTCATCAGTGGTCACTCATTTGCTAAGCAGAAAACAAAGTGTTTTCATGGTTACAAAACTGTCAAATGAACATGAATGGCATTACAAGCTAGTAATTCAATTGACAAATGTTCTGAGGTAGATAATACCTCTGACTCTATAAATCTTGTTGTATGTCAGAAAGCTCTACAGCTTCCCTGTGGAAAAATACTGCTATCCTATGAATTTCAACTAAAATGAAGTGTCTAGGAAATAACTAGACTTAGGGACGCAGACATTGAACTTTTCTTAGACCACAACTCTCTTTCTCACTAAATGTGGCGCGTGGTGAGATTAGCAATGCGATAACTCACGTTCACTCAGCCTTCAACGTGCTGCTTAGCCATTTCTCATCTCAAGTCACTCAGGCTTGCATTTATTTTTCCCTGGAAAATGTCAAAGAATTCATAGATCAAAAAACAGGAGCTGACACAAAGACAGAGGTGCTAGATCTAAGAAATGATTGAATTGAGGAATTGGGATGAGAGCTCTTCACTTGGTGGGGAGTAAGAATTTCAGAGTCTGCAGCTATACCCCTTTTAAGATACAAACTTCTCAAACTTCCTGCACTTACTAGCACTAGATTTGGCCAGTCTTTGGTCAGAAGACCATTGATATCTACATCTTAGAGATAGGAAGTAGATTTAATCATTCAGATGGGACTTTTTCTCCGATATCAGTAGTAAATCAAAGCATTGCCTAGTGTTACAAAGCACTGTGTTACTAGAAACATTGCTTTGTCATTGAAATACTGTCCATCAGTACTCCTGTGACTAGCCAGATAAATTATAAACTAACAGAATTTGAATAACTGTCTTGCCAGTTGTACTGCAAGGAAAGGCAGATATCGCTCCCGTTTAGCATTGCCTCAGGCTTTTGTGCCAAAGCACCTCACTGGAACTCAGTGTTGACTGGTAACTGACAGTGAATTTAAAGTGCTGTCACAGCCATCTCACTAAGCTTCCAGACCTAGGTGGCCAAAGCATGTAAGAAGTGATCCACAGGAGGTGGCACAAAGCCAGAGGATGGGGACTTTTTATCCCTGTTTGTTTAGGACAGGAGAAAAAATGTGTTTGTAAACCAGAGAGGCTGCTGCAGGTGCAAAAGGCTCTGTTCCAGCTGGCATTTGGAAAGATCAATTACCCACATCAAAGCTCTTCTGCTGCCTTTGCTGTCTGGTTGCTCATTTCTGAGGCTGCACAGGAGCCGTACGCACAAAGAGCAGGGTTCTGTGTTCAACACCCTCTTCAAGTGAGCAGCCGAACCGTTAACACCAGGTATCCTAAGTTCTCCTTAACTTGATCAGATGATGGGACAATGTGAAATACTTTTGACTTTAAAAAGATACTTGGCAATGATAATACTATTCTCGATTTAGAAAGCAAGTGAAGTCGTGTAATATGATGCTAGACTTGATGTAGGCTGCATTTCTTTTTAAGTTGTTGATTAGGAATGAATGGATTAATAGATAAACCATCAGAGATTGTTACTGAATTTATCGTAATAAATATTACTCTGCAATATTTTCCTGTTGTCTGCGAAGCCTTAAAATGCTAAAGGGTGCCAACACGTGGTGTTAGGAGGGTGTTATGACAGTAATACTGTAAATGTTTGTACAGGTTGTCACCAATATTTGAAGCCACTTGTAAAAACAGCACCTTAATATAATACATTATTACCATACCCTACTGTAAGCAGTGATGTGCTTTTACTCATTGGTACAGAACCTATGCATTACTAATTATTCACCCTTTTCTAACCTCTTCCCATGGATGGTCTGCTGAAGACACAGTGTTAACAGTACTCTAACAATAGTCACAGGGATAACGTTCACGTGGTAAACTATACAGACATAGTTAAATTGTATAGACCTGTTGCATTAATTTCTCATTTACCGATAACATTGCTTATTTTCATGGATCCATTTCAGCAGATGCTTTTTCTTCTCAACATCTGCCAGACCTGACAGACAAGTATTTCCCTTCTCTCTCAAAACAGACACGACCAAGGCCCCATAACCAATACGAAGTGATCTTGAATCAAAGACTATCTTTTGCAGTTCTAACAGCATCATGCTTTTGAAGTGTGTTATCTTGCAAGCTTGTAGAGATGGGAAATGTAATTTATTACAACGAAGTCTGAGTTTTTTGAGTTAAAAGTATCGCACTTACAGCTGGACCAGGAAACTCTAAAGTGAAACATTGGAATGATTATATTTTTCAGCAAAGAAATGCTATTAATTATGCTTTTAGTGCTAGACCATGTGGACTCTGAACCCCAAACAGCATATGATTACAATTAAGCCATGTAACTTTACAGTTGGCAGGTTCGATATAAATTCAGAGTATTGTTAAAATACAAACTCTGGAAAACATTGTACAATAGTTCTTCATGTGTTCCTGCGCACGTAGCCCATATGAGTTCACGTGGGAGGTGATCTGAAGGCACCCATTCAGAATAACCTCCACAGTACAATTATGGTCTTGCTCCTTCTTATTACCGCAGCCAACCTAGAACCACGCTGCTTTCCTGGCGTTTCTCCCCGTGCGTGCTACGGCGGGCTGTCCTCTGTTCCCTCGCACCGGCCAGGCCGTGTTATTTCTCGCTGCCTCGGCGTTGGCCGGCCTGTGCAATACTTTTAACTCAGAAGACGGAGGGAGGGAGCCCCCCGGCCTGGCACCGCTGGGTTTGTGCAACCCCACGGCTCGGGCAACCTGCCGGGGACCTTTGCCGAGGGAGGCAAAGAAGGACGGAGAAAGAAGGGAATAAATCTCGACTTTGATTTACAAACCCCTAACGAGGAGGCGGGCTCGTCCGGTACCGTTACTCCTCACGGGCACCCACCGCGAAACGAACATCATTTACCTCAGCGCCGGCAGGTGCGGCCCCTCACGCCGGGGCCGCCCTCAACGGCCACTCCAACGGCCGGCCCCGTTACATAACTCAGGCGGCGGCAACAGCCGCCCCCCGCCTTCGCCGCCGCAGACAAAGGCCGGCGGGCACAGCCTCCCCCGTCATCACACCCCGCGGGAGCCACCCCACGGCCGCCCCCAGCCCCACGCCATGGGACTTGGGGGAGGGGGG
>WEKW01027160.1:39946-69408 GCA_013389905.1 Sula dactylatra
AATGGTCTTGCCAGAAAGAGAACAACGGCAAGAACAGAACATGTCTTGGGAAAATAGGCAATGTTTTGTAACAGTGCATGGCGGTGATGTACATATTGATGAAATAGATGCATTGTTGTGAGCTTGGGATTCCTGAATTCCTTAGTGTCTCTTCCAGCAGATGTAGCCCCTTAAATGCATATAAAAATATAGTATCTCCGCTGGTTCCTGGGGCTTGCTTTGGATTTGTAGAGGTTATTCTCGAAATAAAAATTTTCCTTGCACTGCCTTCCCTTGTAACTTTATGGCAGGCTGTGTCATTGGGTATACAGAAAGACATAGATGAGGAACATGAATGAAGCTGCTTCCTTTCTCCTAAGTATTTGTTTTGCCAAAACTAGGTGTTTGTAGTTGTTTTTCTTAGTATTAGTTAAAGGTGTATGTTATTGTTTTAAGCTATTTGCTGTTTCTAGTTTATAAAAGATTGAAGAAGCATAAGGGCACAAGAACTAGAGAAAAACTAATTGTGATTATTGTGCGACTTCTTATGTTTGATGTCAACATACTTCAAGTGAATATTGGAACTATCAAATGCAGCTTACATACTTTTCTTCTGTGTTAAAGATGAATTTCATAAATGTATTTACCAGTCTCCCACCTTGATTGAATTGTCATAGTAAGTTTTACCTGGTGGCACATCTGTCTCAAAGTATGAAGAGTCAATTTTGAATCTTTAGTGTCCCAATCAGAAAAGCTGATGCATGTGAATGGCACCCAGAATACAGGCAGCCCCAACAGAATACTTCTGCAAGTGAAACATTTTATGAATATTTGTATGTGTGAAAAAAAGTTATCATTGGTCCTAGTCCCATCCCCCTTGTTGCATGTTGATAATGTTTTCTTAATAAAGGCAACAGATCCACGTTCTGTAACATTGAATTTGAAGGTAGACGTGCTACCTTAATTCAGTAAGACAGTCTTTTCACGATAAACTCTTTGGCGTATTTAATAAATGTGTGACCATATTCAACTATATACAGTGTATGATTTAATAGGCACACAGGGAAAGCAAGCGTGAGCTGTACTGGGGAAGAAAGGCTTTTATTCCAAACGGGAACCCAGAAAACATGTTTTTGGAGAAAAAAAAAAATTAGTTATATCAGGTAGTGCAATAGATGTAGGGTAATCTTCAAATGGAAAATGTGAGGGAGAAGGTTGTTTGGTTTGTGGGATTTTTTTTGTTTATTGTTTTTTGGGGTATTTTGTGTGTGTGGGGAGTGGAAAGAAGAAAAATGTAAGGAACTTCCGTCCTCTGCAGTGGACAGGAGTTTGAAAGTATGTTTGTAATCTGTTCTTAAAGAACACTCTCGAAGATGTAGTTCCATAGATTAGAATAATCCTGAAGTACTTCTTAGCGAACTTCAATTTATTCTTTATTCCTTAAACTCCGTAAGATGCAATAATTAATGATTAGTAGAGGATAAGAAACTTGGGTTTATAGTCAGTGAAACAACACTTCCTTTTCTTTTGAGCCCCATTCCTGCAAATAGACTTCTTGTTGAAAATGCATTATAAACTGATTTTGGCACCAGGGCTATTACAAGTTATACATTTGGAGCAAGAAGCTGACGTGTTGTTAAATGCTCAGACTAGGTACTTCAACAGTTTATACTCCATTAACCAAGGGCAGTAACCTGTGAAGATTGCTATAAGCATTTAGAATATAATGTTTTGCTTCCAATTAAAACTGGAGGTGAGAGAGAATATTTTTGACCCAGAGAAATCTCCTGACCTAATTCTGCCAGTTAGGGAATTCTGATCATAAACTATAGTGCTGTAGCATAGAATCGGCCTTCACACTTTGCTTTGCCCAAAATATGCAGCACATTTCTCAAATGCATGGGTAGTAGCCTGTCAACAGGACTGTAATTGTTTTATTGATGTAGGCAGGCACAAGGAGCTGAACAGCTCACAAAGTAACCCAGCTCTGTTAGTGATGACCCAGAAGTCACTGTCAGCAATTAACCATTAAAGTACCTTCCAGTATTTTTTAACTCTTAGATATTTGACTTTTTCATTAGCTAGCATTTCATAGTGACTTTGTTCTCTTGTACCAGTTTCCATCTTTTTTCCCATTAAAAATTAGCAAATATTGTTGCAATGCAATAAAGAACTAAAAGGCTTATCTATTTTTACCAATGTACTGAATTGCATTCCACTAGAGTTTTGCAGGGCAAAATCCAGGAATACATAGATTATTCTTCAGTGGTTTGAGGCCTAATTTGTTTCTTTTCCATTGTAGTATTCTGCAAGTTTGGAAAACATCCCATTTTTGTGATTGTGCTGCTGCTCCTGCCAAAAAAATATTCTTCCTGGTGGATCACAGTGGATATAGTCTTCCACTGATTTCATCAGGACCTTGCACAGGTATAAGGGATGGTATGAGTGGATGTCACTGTTGGCACGGTGCTTTGTGTGCCTCCTGTAACATACACAGTGATCTAGAGCAGTCCAACTTTCCCCTTACACTGGCATTTAAAAATGTCACTAACACACTGAGGCTTGCAGTCAGGGGTGCTTGATTTGGTATCAAACTCTGACTCAGTGTGATCTCATATAACCTCCAGATGGTCTGATTTGAGGAGATGTTGAAAACAGTCAGATCCTATTCCTTTAGCTGTATAAAATAAGAGGCAAATGGCAGTAGCGGTATTTATTTATTTTAATACACACCAATCTCTACAGCAGATTCTTCAGCTAATGTTTCAACTTCCCAGTCGCTTTCCTCTGGACAGCATTTAGAATAAGTACTTCAGCACACGTGGAGGATCTTATGAATGAACTGTCAATTTCCCACAGAACTGGGAAAAATCAATATGCCTCTTCCAGGCCTTGAAAATCCCTCAGCTCCTAGTGAAGGCTCCATTACATCAAATAATATTGAAAATAATTTCAAGCAAAGTTCTTGATGTGTGGTGATGGAAGAATTTTTTTCTTTTTGCAACAAGGCAAATGCATATTATGAAACCAGTTTGTATACTTATTCCGTACCTGTTGCCATCTGGTTTTCTCAACAGTAAAAATTCTTATGGGAAAATCAAAGAATTGTAGCAACTTCTGCCTAAATAAGCTCTCTTTCTCCTCAATAGGCAAGTAAAATTATTTCTGAAAGTGTTTGGTGCTTCTTTGTAGTATTTGTATTCAAAGAAAGAATTAAAAGGAGACTAGATGCCTTTAGATATAAGAAATATTTGGGTTCATAGAGGCTTCTGTTTTGCTTTTCCTGAATATGGTGTTAATGAGTTAAAACCTGATTGTGTCATATCTCCAGTAAGCTACTGTTACAGGGTAATGAGTATGATACAAATGAGACCGCAAGGATGCTTGCAATAATTCAGCCTACTGGGTGTTTCCTAGCATTAGTAGCTTACATTTAATGAGAGTCCAACTTAATTTACTTTGATTTAGGGGCAAATCTTCCATGACGCAGAACATTATTTTATGTCAGGACTTCCTTTCTCTGTGTCAAGAAGGCAGACTCTCTCAGCTGAGCTCTGGTGCCCCAAGCGGAGATGCAGCAGCACCATATGTGGGGTGTCACCCCTAGCAGATCCACCTGGTATCTGTCATTTTGTCAGAGCCTGCATCACAGGTTCTCCTGGTCGGACACCTTTGCTTTATGTACTCATGTGCAGGGCGTATATTTACCTTTCTGAGGCTAGGTTCTCTGTGCTTCCCTCTCACTGAATTGCATCTCTTCTGCTGCATTCGGTTTTCCAACGAGCTGTGATTAAAAAGAGCTCGAAGGGGTTCCCTCTATGTGCTGTCTGTGGTTTATATGTAAAAGCAGAGACACTGAGGAAAAAAGTTCCCAGATAACATATGGCAAAGGTTTTGTTGCTTCATGCCATGCTTCAATTAACTGCCTCACCTTATGGAATAATTCTTTCTGAAGTTTCTTTGCAATGCCATGTGGTTAGAATGTTTCAGGCTGGAGAACAGAATTTGGACAAGGTGACAGTTAAAAACCTTGGGTCCTACCAGCTAATGAGGAAGAGGGTCGGCAAGTATCCTGGGCCGCTCTCAGTTGGGAGCATAGCGGGGTGTTACACTGTGCACAAAGCAAGAGTTTCAGATTTTTAATTTTAATTTTTGCCACTGAAATATAAAACCAGACGGGTTCCCTTTTCCATGTGGGTAAGAGATAGCATTTTGTAGAAGTTGTCTTCCTGACTGCCAGTTTACATGGGTATATGTCTAAAGGAATAAGCATGACTTCAGTCAGTCCAACAATAATTAAATAAGTAGTTAAAAAAAAGAAGAGGAAACATTTCTTTTAAAATTAGAAGCCCTGTTTTCCAAGGAGTTATGTAATTTATTTCTAGTTGAAAATTCAGCTGTATGACTCTTGTGAAGGCTATAAAAATGTATATATAAAATATGTATGATCGCAGTTAATAACTAAGATCTAGTTTTTAACCAATATTGCTTGATATCACAAACGTCCTCTTGTTTCTTTCTCTTTCTGTGGGCATCCAGGGGGATGTGCAGTCCTGCTGCTTTCCTAATAGTCTAACTCAATTTTATTTACCTCTCCGAATGACTGAGAGGACCTGTTCCCAGAGCAGGGCCACTTCCTGCCTTGGTTATGGCAGTGGTTTCATGGCTGGTTTTGGTGTGCTGCCTTGCAAATTCAGGTGTCAAAATGAGAACAGGGGGCTGCAAATGGCTGAGGCTGGCACAAGGCTGCAGAACCAAATATGTTAGTACAGCTTCAGTGGACCGATAGCAATCGGTTACCAGATCTGACTGAGAACTCTCATCTGGGTCAATTTCTATTGACTTGCTGTTTGGCTGCACTAATGAAGTGTGGGAAGATGGTAGGACCGTCTCCTCCTTTCCCTGTATAGATCAACTTAAAGTGATTGTACAAGGACGGCCTGTTTCAGCTCTAGGTAAAGTAGGTTTGGACTGTGGAGTACATGGAGGCATCAGACATGATGCTGTATTAATAATTAGCTCAGTCCAGTGAGGACTATTGTGCAGACATGTGCTAAATGGGATGCTCCTCCAATGCACTTTGATCTCTGTTTTAGTGAGATTTATAGTTGTTACCTGTTTTCTCCTTATTGCTCAGTGATGTTGGAGAAAGAAAGCAGTGATAGTCTACCAAGTTTATTGTAATGTGAACTTAATTTAAATTTAAGTGGACAGCTTCATCATCTACGTCTCTGGTTTCTTTTCCTTCCCATAAATGTTATTTCAAACACCATGCACTCCCTGTAATAGGGTACTTCATTGGTGTGGCCTTCTGGAAGGTGTGGCAAATGATCTCTGAAGAGAGTTCATCATGATTATCCATTCCCAAGTAGTATCCTTTTTGATGGCTTTGTTGCAAACAAAGGCTAGTATGCATTTATGTTGGAAATACATTTATATATTTTACAGTAACTTGAGTACCGTGTGCAGTTTTGGGCGCCACGGTACATCAAGGATATAAAGCTACTAGAGAGGGTCCAGAGGAGGGCCATGAAGTTAGTGAAGGATTTAGAGGGGAAGCCATATAAGGAGTGGCTCAAGTCACTTGTTTTGTTCAGCCTGGAGAAGAGGAGGCTGAGGGCAGACCTCATTGCAGTCTGCAGCTTCCTCACGAGGGGAGGAGGAGGGGCAGGCACGGATCTCTTCTCTCTGGTGACCAATGACAGGACCCGAGGGAATGGCAGGAAGATGTGCTGGGGAGGTTTAGGTTGGATATTAGGAGAAAGCTCTTCCCCCAGAGGGTGGTGGAGCGCTGGAACAGGCTCCCCAGGGAGGCAGTCACAGCGCCAAGCCAGATGATATTCAAGAAGCACTTGGACAACAACTTCAGACACGTGGTGTGAATTTTGGGGTTGTCCTGTGCAGGGAGATGAGTTGGTCTCGATGATCCTTGTGGGTCCCTTCCAACTCAGGACATTCTATGATTCTGTGATTCTAGATATACATATATATATGTGCATTCATAATTTTTATATATATGTGTATATAGAATAATGCTGTTTTAAAAAACAAATTAATTCCTGACTTGCTAGAGCAGAAGTTCATTGACTTATGTGCCTGAAAGCAGGACTTGAAGAGACTGGAAACCCATCTACCTGCTGCTACATGGAAAGGAGGCCTTCTTGCACTGAACTTCCTCTGGCTGTTTTCCACTGTTCTGCTGCTGGGAGCTCTGGCATGGTCACCAGTAGCATTCCCACTTCAGCTATGTGGTGCTGAGTGTGGGTAAAAACGTTGCTTTCTTTTTGCATGTAAGCAGTCTCCTTCCTCTTACAAGATGTCCTGTTATTTTGAAGACAGGCAAAACTGCTGCCTGGGTAGTGTAAAGGTTTGTAGTGGCATCTGAATCAATATTTTAGTCTGCAGGATCTTTTCCATGCAAGTAACTAGTGTGTTTGACTCAAGAACACAAGCCAATTATATTTTCATATGGTTTACATCCTTGCTGGCCTCTGCTCTTCTTCATTTTTCCTAAATCACTCTTACACGTTTGGGAGAGGGAGTAGCTCCTGAGCAGATGCAGTTAATAGCTTTACGTATTAAAGAAAACCAATACCAGTCTTGATGAGACTGATACTGAAGGGTTCTTGCCACTGTAGCAGGTGGATGAGTTGCAGCTCTCATCTGGCCATTTTTGTCTTCTGTTGGAGGTACTCTCCTATGCCCTGTAGATTCATGACCATATCAGCTGTTCTGCAGAGCTGCTAGCCTCTGACAGAGGCAAAAGGACAGCTGTGGGCAACAGTAGCTTTTGCCTTCAACATTCCCCATCCCAGAATTTTGTGCATGGGTGGGGATTTCCAGTGAACTCGCTATCATCCAGTATTTCCTATATTATTTCAAATGTCATGCCTAATGACAGCGATGATATACTCCACTGTTACTTGTGGCTTTCTTGTCAATAGCAGCTGATTACTGCCTGGATAAATTCCCATGCCTTGTTGATTTTTCCCGATTCTTGTTGATTTTGCCCTCCTTTCAGTTTGTGCTCTACCCCAGCTTGCAGAGGCTATTCTCTCTGTTCCATTCTCCAAGGTAGCCTTTAAGGTAGCCTTTTTTGTGTCTCGCTAATGTGTCTGTGCCTGTTCTTACTCCTGTCACCTGGAATTGAAAGCTCAGCTGGGTTCTGTGCTTTTAGCCCACAGGAGCCCTTGCGTGGTCGCTGCCATGCTCTGAGAGGGCTTTCTACAGGGCAGTTTGCTGGCTCTGTTACTAGACTCCAGCCACCAGTCCACAGGAAAGTGGGAAGGAGATGTAAAAAAATAACACTGGCTTTTTTGGTACCATTTTATAAGGCACTTGTTCCTACCTGACAGACAACTTTTTTCCATTAAACATGTGCCTTTTTTCAGTGTAATGTGCAAGCATCTCCTTTTGAAACAGCAAGCCTCAGTGTTGGTGCCAGACCTCCTAAATAACACCTGCAGAGATAATCCTTCTTTAGTTGCTGTGTCAAACTATAAGGCTGGTGAATATCAAAACTGTACACACAACTCTGGCTCTGATGTAAAGAATTCCACATTTTAGCTTCATAAACAGTTGCTGCAGGACTGAGCCATGTAGAATCAGGTGAGGTGGAACAGATGAGGCTGTGGTAGAGACTGGCATGGTCAGCAAAGATTTGAAGATGTGCTGTGTCTCTTGTTGGAACCAGGTGGAAGGCTTGTTGCTCTTGAAGCGCAGGGTCTTAGTGATGCTACTTGGGGCTGGAGTACAGGACTGAAATTAAGAGGCTGGTGGTTGCTGCTGCTGCTATACTAATCAGAACCAGACTGTAAAGTCTGAAGTATTTTGAGTTGGTGGGATTCCTTTTCTGTGTCTTTGGAGACCTATCAGAACTTCAGTGAGTAGTGCTGTTTGTTTAAATTCCCTTAGTGTACTAGGGTCAGATTTTCATTTACTCTGAAAGGCTACTTTGTTCCCATCTGCCACTGCAATGTGTCCTTGAAATGACTACAGATGACATTTATAGAGCAAGGTAGAACAATTTTGGTGTAGCTGTGTTGTCAAAATTGTTCACGTGAGCAGTATTAGACTCCTCGCTTGAGGAGTTTGAAGGCCTTTATAAGTTGGGAGGGTGGGATTGCATTGTAGGGTGGGATTGGACTTCCGTATAAGTAGTAGAGAGAAGAGAAACTGTGCCTTTTCACAGAAAGAGCAGGAGTGGAATACACCGCTTGTTTGTAAAGCAGAAAGCATTTAATTCTGAGAATGTAATCTTCTAAAAATGACAAGGTAGTCATATTTTGGCTGAATAAAACCTGCCTCACTTTCTATTCAATCTCTACGTTGCCTTCTGGGTAGATATTTTTGTGCAGTTACTGTTATCGGAGTGCTGCTTTGGGAGCTCTCTCATCATTATTTCACTCTTTTTTGTTAGTAGAACTTTAGTTTAAAAACTCTCTAGCTTGAAAAAAACCAAACACTAAAAGGCAAACCAAAACAAACATGTACATAAAGATGTTACAGAATTCACAGAAAACAAACTGTGGATCAATTATTAAGTGCCTTCCCTCTCCCTCATCCACTTCCTGATGTAGTATTAATTTTGAATGAGCCCCCTGCATAGCTTGCCTTCATCCACTTAGGGTATAGAGCACAAAGGCTTTCAGCACTGTAAATGCTTGGGCCCTTTTTACAGGCCTCTGCATAAGAGCAGCTCCTGTTGACTTCAATTGGAATCACCTGGTGGCATAATTGGTTTTCAAGCAATGTCTTTTTTTTCCAAAACAAAAACCAAACAAACCGAAACCCCAACCAAACACTAACCCCACCCCACCCCCCCCAAAAAAAAAAGAGAAGGGTGTGGGAAAGCCCAAAGAGTCACCCAAACAAAACACTGAAAAGACTTTCAAAAAAGCTAGAGCAATTACTTCCGTTGCCTAAGTAGCTAAGAGCTGACAAAAAGGGTGATACCCTAGTCTAACCAGAAAACTCTGGCAGAGAACAGTGGAGCCTGTCAGGCAGTGTTTCTGCTAGTTTGTGGCTCAGAGTTAAGGATCCTGTCTGACCATTTTGATCCTTTAAATGAAAACTTCCCCTCAATAATAAGAGCTATATGTGACTGATACTGGCAACATCGAGAGAATTTAGCTGTTGAAGCACATGAAGTTCATCCACAGCAGACAGTTGTGACTGTGTTCTCTCTAGTTGTAGAGTAGTGGAGTGCTTGTATGAAATAGCTTTACCTGTGTTGAAATACCACTTCAACAGTAGTTTCTGCAGGCTATGTGCCTTGCCACAGGTCTGAGCAGCAAGCTGGTCACTACTGACAATTTTTATAACTAGCACTGTATTGAGTACTGACTGAGTCCTGCTTCCACTAGGCACGTACATAATAGCAACAACTTAATGATAAATCTGTGTCCTATGGACCTACTAATGCTTATCTGAAGTACCACTGCTTATGTGGTCTACCATTAGCCACATAAGAAATCACCAGATTTTATTAATGGCTTCTGAACTTTAACATCATCTTTGGCTAAAGATAATGGCTTCTGCATGAAATATGTTCCATGACTGCTAACGTTGCCTTATTGAGTAAGCTAGTGTGGTAGATAAAAGAATTTCGGTAAACAAAGGATAAAAGAAGCTATGTATATAAATCAAGCCTGAAAATCAGTTTATAGCTGAATGGAAACTGAACGTCTTGGACTAGTTTTGTGTTCTGTGCTTTGGTGATTGATAGAGAAAAGGTAAAAACAGTCTGTCTAAATGCAGAACTTGATGAATATTGCATTTATTTTTGATTGTTCCAGCAGTTTGTGGTAACACACTATGAATAGATAGTTACAGTCTGTGCTCATACCAATGGTTTCAATACTATTAAAAGTAAATAGCAAAACCCACCTTTCCTTTTGCCTTTAAGGAAGGCTTTAAAGAAATGCAAAACTGATTTTATTGATGGCTTTAAAGAAAAAAAAAAGGCAAGATTAACATTCCCTGCTTTTAGGCTCATCATACCACCAGGGGAGATCAAGAACTTCTTTGAGCTATTGCACTGAATCCTCAATCTGCTAGATTGTCATGTACCTTCAAATGCAACATTAACCTACAGAGCGAAAAATTGCTGCAAGGTTTTGGAGGAGATGTGCTGAGCCTTGCCTTTTGACTAGATTCAGTGCAAGGGAGTTCCCTAAGGGAATGAATCCTGCTCTTTTTTTCTCTACTGTGTGAAGAAATAGTACGTCAGTGCACCTACAACTCTGTTAAACAAGTTGAAGATAAGTTTTAATGGTAAGGAATTGAAACAATGTTTCTTTGAAGATTGTGTAGTCTCTATTTCTGTTAACTTTGTGTGTTGACATCTTTTAAATACCTAGCACACTTTTTTAATATTAATGGACTGTGTTTTGTATGGTGTGAAAGATGTGATAAAAAGGCATGTTTTTGAATATTCGTTAATTTCTGGCTGGGGTCCCATGCAATTCAAAGGTAGTTTGGAGGTTTGGTTTTGTCTAGGATGGCATTTCAAGATGGTGTCTTTGCCAGCAAAACCAGCTTAAAACAGTTTGTGTGCCGGTGAGCAGTGTAAAACATGGCTTCATAAACCAACTGAGGGGCTGGTGAAGAGTGACATGGGAGGAAAACAACTCCACTCAGGTGAGGATGTGATCGGTGGAACTCAGTAGACCATTTTGCTACTGGAACACCTAACTAGTTTAACTGCTTTGAATTAAAGCTGTGTGCTTTTTTGTGAGTGCTGTCCATGTCAAACACCAACCCTGCAATTAATATTTGGTGTAATTAGTCATTTCTAAGGACAGACCAAATGTGAAAAAACCCACTGTAGACTGAACAATGTATTGTCCCTTGGAAATATTTAATCTTAATTAGCTCTTAAGTCTGTGGATGTGTTGTTTTCCTTGTTTTCAAGGTCTCATACCTTTGATCAACCCCAGGCTGAGTTAGGAAAGTCGAAGCAGTGAAAGGTATGTGGAAGTCTGCAGACCTACAGTTATTATAGTAGTTATGGAAACTAAACCATTAATACAGTTAAAGATGTCTGCTATGACCCAGTATGAGTTGCCTGGAATGGTATTTCTACTGTACTTTACTGGAGGGTGGTACAGGTGTGCTCTTTTCTTTCTCCCTTGAGCTTTGGGGTGAACGTGTGTCTAATGAAAATTCTTCTTTCTGACATAACCTGAGATAATGCCAGCAGTTCGGACTTCATGGTCTCTGTAAACTGTTATGAAATTGCAAAATGAGTTCTCAGTGTTGAGAATAAGAATAGGGTAAAGTTATGAAATTGTTGTTTGTGAAATGTTCATAACAAACTATAATCATCGGTAAAGAAACTGGGAGCAAAAGGAGTATTTCAAAGTGAGTATTGGAATTAATTTTGTGAGCTTTATTAAAGGTGGCTCTGAAATTTTCAAGAAACTATGCTACTTTAATAAGAATATATAGAAGAATTGAAATATTAATTTAAATTCAATATAGTTACACTAATCAGTGTTTTGCCTTTAATAAGAGGCATTTTGCATTTAAAATAAAAGGGAGCTTTCTTGGATACAGTGCGAGAATGAAAACTTGCTCAAGGCTGGACAGAAAGTTGTTTTGAAGCCTTTATGGGTGATGTGCTGTGAGGTGTTCTAGTCGAGCTCCCCTTCTCTTTCTGACATCTAACATTACATTTGGGTTGAAGCATTTCCTGATATAGGAAGGAACTAAAATAAGGCGTCGCTCTCAAGGCAGTCCTCAAAGAACCTTTTTAGAAATCCAACAAAGAGAACATACCAGTGATCATACTGGATCAGACAAAAGTTCTGTTTAAGGTAAATATCCTCATGAACACTGGCCAATGGTAGACAGCTGGTGATAAGTGTATGAACAAGGCAGGTAGATAGTGATAATTCTTAGGGACTATGCTCTGAATCCTCAGCCTTTCAGAGCCAGAATTAGGATCTTTGTACTTAGTATCCCTAGATGGATTTTTCTTTGTGAAATTTGTCTGGTTGGTCCTTGAATCTCTAACTTTCTGAAGTACATGACAGCCAGTTGTTAGTTGTATCTTTTCCCTATTAGTTTTGGCTTACTTTTTGGAGAGGTGAAGTTCTAACAGGCATGTAATAAAGCATTCTGCAGCTTGGAGTCAATTAACTTTCATGTTCACCTGCTTAGCTTCTGTGAAACCACAATGAAAATCCTTCATCTGAAGAATGTAGTTTGAAACACCTTTTTCTGTTCCCTGCCATACCCTGCCCCTGACTTTTCTACAAAATACTATTAAGAAACAAATTTTGGATACCTTCCTTTTCAGTAGTTCAGATGGTTGAATTACAAATGTTGGAGGCGTGTAAAGTCAAGTAAGTGTACCAGACCAAGGCAACTACCGCTGGATGTCACAGATGAAAAAGCTTGCTGCTGGGAAGAGAGAGCTGTAAGTTTCCAGATGGTGACCTAGTTGGATCTTTACACAGCTCCTCCAATTATAATGAATTAACCATTTTTAGTCCAGGCCATGTTTAACAGCAAGGTATGTAGTTGGCAGTTTTTATGTAGGATTGCAATTGCCTGCAGTTCTGTCCTTTCTTGTCCTCTCTTCCCATTGCCTCCTAAAAGGAAGAAATAAGCAACCCTACACCCTCCAAACTCTTATTTAATTCTGCCATTGATTACGATGGATCCTTATTCAGTAATAAAATGGTATATGAACTCTGTGATGGGCAGGTGAATCTGAAAGGGTATTCTCAGGCAGGCACCAGACTATTCCTCCCTTTGATTACTGTTTAAGACGACTCCAGTAGTTAGCTATAATTTTAATTTAATTTTAATTTAAGCTCAAATGTAGCACTTATCCGTTATTTTGGAAGGAAAGGTGGAAAGTTCCTTGCGTGTCTGGGCCTTGAGAAGGTCCATAAGCCATCTGTGGCTTTTGGGGAGTGCTGCCTGCTGCCTAGGCTGTCTCTGAAGCAGAGACCAATGTTGTGCTAAGAGTAGGATCTTGAGGGGTTGCGTGAGTAAGTCAGTGGCCAGACAATGCAGAGGAGTCATCAGTGCTGTATAAGCATGACACCCCTAAATCCCTAAGCATTTGACATCTGATCAATAAAATGTGATAATCTTCTTGTTTACTTGCATACTAGTCATGGGAAGGGAGGAAGAACGTAAGCGGCATGGGTGACTACTATTTACTGGCTGACAAAGAGAAGACAGAGAGGCAAGATAGCAATATAACCTGATGGCATGGTTCTGGCCAACAAAATATCAGATCCTTCACAGCTAGCTGACTGTGCAGAAGCAGAAGGTATGCTTCATATTTAAGCTAGTTTACTGAGCTTGGGGGAGGGGAGCTTACAGAGTTCTAAGACACTTTGTTTTACCAAGAAATAATAAACGAGTGCTTCTGAATGCCTTTGTAAGTTCTTGTTCCCAGGGCCCAGATCCATGATCTGATCCCATTGGGAACTGGATTTCCAGGTAAACAACTTTTTAGTCTAAATTCCTGTTGCTATAGGAAATCTTAAAGAAAAAAAAAGTATAGGTCTGAGAAAACAGTTTGGTAGCTTAGTCCTGAAATCTGTTTTATTTGCGGCATGGCGATCTGTTTTAGAAGTGCTTCAATGAACACTTGGACAATGGAACAAAAACTCTTTAAGGCTTAACATTTAAAGGTGTGTTATTTTGTTTGGTTGATAGTTTTAGTTTTCTTAAGTCTTTGGGTGTGTGGTTTTGTGGGTTTTTTTTGGGTTTTATTTTTTGTTTTGTTATTTTTATATATGTGTGTGTGAAGTAATTGGATTAATTCATGCTTTCTTGGCAGCAGCAGAGTTGTTCCCTCTTTGCCTTCCCCTTGGTGCTTGCTGTATAACTGTTCTGCATTGTGCCCTGACCTTTGATATAATAGATTCTGCTGAATGAGAAACAAGCACATCCTGCAAACTGGATTTAATGCTTTAGACTAGGTATAATCCCAAAGGTGTAACTGCTAAAAATGTGGTTCCTACTAGCATTAATAAAATCCATTGTGAGCAGTGTATGTTAGGATGTTTATTTTTTATATATACAGGTATGCTTGTGTGTGTGTGTGTGTGTATGTATGTATTTTTTTTTCCTGGTTCTGTTTTTCCACTTCTGTTCCATACCAGTACTGCTGAGGCATGTTGAAGAGGACAGATTTTGCTTTTGCCAGCCAGAATCTGTTTTTGCAGTGAGGGGTCCCTGCTGGGGAAATCTTTTCCTGCTATCTTTCTTCTCTCCACAGGGTAGCAGGCATAAGGAGTGCCCTCCTGTCTGCTCTGCTGACAGCCATGCGTTCTCTGCTCCTGCTGCAGCAGCTGTTGATCCTGAGCCTGACTGAGAGAGCATAAATTAAAATACAAAGGTCTCCTGTGGCCACCCTTGGCTGACACTGCAATGGCACATCAGACCTTCCTACATCATCTTCACCTGACTTTCTCCTTTCTCAAGAATTTCCTCTGCATTTGTATCGGTCACAGCCTTTTACCACTGGGCTGAATAGGAGCAGCAATCCAGTCACTCCAAATGTTTTATGTGTTTGAGTGACTGGAGCAGTTTGCAGAGACAAGAATTAGCAATGTGGGTTTCATCAGAAGCTCAAGTCTTTTTCCTTTTTATACTGCCTGGAGAAGAGGGACTACTTTTTGTACTTTTTATGGCTGCTGAAGATACAGTGCTAATTCCTGTTCTGGTCTCCCCATGAAGGTAGGCAGAGTGTTAGAAACAGCAGAACCAGTGTGTGTGTGTGTGACTGAGGGAAGAGCAGTGAATGGAGTGTTTTCTCTGATGGGTTTTTATTTTCTTGAAGCCTGGTGTCTTACAACGTTCATACAGGGGGTCTTTAACTCCTAGAGGGCGGGGAGGGAGCTGCTTGGTGGTGGTGTGGAAGGCCACAAAATTGGCTAAGTAGACTTCCTGACCTGATTGTGTATGTGGTTTTTTGGGGGGTTTGTTTTGTTTTTATCCTGTGTATCTCTGACATAGCAGATGTTCTTTGGCTCAGTGTGCTTATATGTGAGGCCACTTTCTTATAGGTGGTACATGATGATGATTATTATTAATCCATTTATTAAAGTAATTATGCCCACCTTTTCTCTGTTTTTTTCCTGCTCTAGGCCCCACTGGCTGATTTGGCTTATTGGGCACCAGCATTCGGCTCATGCCAATGGTGCTGAATGTTCTTCTGTAAGGGCAACCACTCACGTCTTTGCTGGTCCTCTTATCTCTCATCTCTTTCAGCCAGAGCCTGAATTCCAGCATCTTTGTGGGGGGGGGGGAAATTAAACTGACTAATATTTTGTTTGAGTGTTTGTTGGGCTTTCTTAACCCCCCTTGAATTTTCTTCCCCCTCCCCAGAATGGAAAAATCCTTCTTAAACTTGCATCCCCTTGCGTTGTAGCTTCTGTTATGATGGATATCCCTTCAGGGTATTGTCAGAATTGGAAGGCAGGCCTAAGGAAAAGCATTTCAGTAAATGGTTCATCTTCAGTCCCTGACAAATGTGTAAGACATGAGAAATTGTTCCTTTGTATTTCCATTTATGTGCTTGTCAGCTAGTCCTCAGTGCAGGGTTAGTCTGGTCCTCGACTCATCTGATCCACTACTGTCTAGATTATGCATATGGAGGTTCTCCGTGATTTGTGCAATGATTCAATGGTTTCTCTTTAATGTAGATAAGTTTTGACTTCAAATGCAAGCCTCCACAGCAATGCAACCGTCTTTCTGATTTAATCAGATCATCTCTTGGAAAATAGTTTAAAAACCATAATTTGAGTGTAAATTTATTGATACCTCTGTTTGAAATTTATACCCTCTTTTAATTTTCAGGAGAGCATGTAAGGCCATGAAGGTTTTTATAGCCATTTCATTTTCTTACTTCAAAACTGAAGTCTTTTCAAGTTGAGTGGAATTTTTCTCCCCGGTCCTCTTCTGGCATGTAATTGTGAGCTTTAAGTTCTGACTGGATCATTTGGGGCATTTAATAAAAGTATTGGTCTGATTATCTGCACCCCCTGACTGGGTTCTGGAGGAAGCAGTCTTGACAACATTTTTCCAGAGCTCTTTCTTTAGTGAAGCTAAGTGTGGCCATCAAATTTATTTTTTAAAGGGCTATTTAGGCAATAGCTTTAGAGGGATAGACTTCAAGCACTTTAAGTTTTACTTTAAATCAGTGGCATTGCCTTTATGTACTGTGGAAAAAGGGTCCTAATTGGCAAAGGCTTAGTTTTGAGGAAAGAGAACTTGACAAAACTTTCAAAAGTAGTGTAAGCTGTGGTCCTTATCAAAAGTGGCTTGAGGCTGATAAGAATTTCTTATTGCTAATACAGCAATGAAGTCCACGTTGAATGTTAATCAGAGATTTCTAAATCATGTAAGTGCTCTTTGAAAACTTACCCTGTTTTTAAATTTTTCCTTAAGTATGATAGTAATTATGGAAATTGTATAAGCATATAGTAATGTTTGGAAATAACCATGGGGCCAACAATGGAACTGCTGCTCTGTCTACCAGTTGGACTTAACAAGAACAAAATGCCATTACTACTATTGTAATCAGATTTATTTTAATGTCTTTGAATGAAATACCTCTGGAATCAACTGCTGTGTGCTTTAACTGCTTCCTTGATGCTTAATGAAACAGGGCCTTGCCAGACTGCCTGCAAAGGGGGTAGCTGCTTCCTGGGGCTTGTTTCAGGTACCTAATATACAAGGAGAAAAAAAGCCATCTTCAGTAATGCCTAATGCAGATGCATGCAGTAATGAGATGCAAGAGGAGCAGGGTTAATGTCCCCATATCTTTAATCACAGTTTTAATGTGTAATGCTTGTAATGGCAGACAGACAGGATCAAAAGGGCCCCTTTTTTAAACCTGACACTCAGGTGAACATTCTTCCAAGACCAGTGGGAAAAAATATTTCTTCCCCCTGCCTTTGGGTGAACTGCCTTACTAATTTAAATAAAAAAAAAAGCCCTCCCTGAAAAAAAAGTTCTTTCTCAGTAACATCTTTAGCCTTTAACTTCTAATGAATGAGTTACTCTTACAGTAGATTCCACTTATTATGGTATTTGAAATTTATATTCAATAACCATCAGTCAGAATAGAATTATCCTACTTTAAGGTTAGGTGGGGAGGACTGGTGACTCCTTGCCCACAGGGAGAGTGCAAGTATTCACTGAAGGGATCTGAATGGTGTTCAGGATCAAGCTGTTACTGTGTTTCTTCGTCTAATTCCCCAAATCTGGAAGCAATGAACAAATGCCAGTGGTAATTAAAATAACTCTCCTGAATGAATACATAGGCTATCCCACTTTGTCATACTTAATAATATTCCACATTGTGAAAACCTAAAAACAAAACATGCTTAAGCTTAGAACCTTTTTATCCACAGCTGTGTTACATTAAAATGCCTTGATTTATATAATTGACTTTATAGCTCTGGAGAGAGGGAAGTAGCAGGACAGGGACTTGCTCATGCTGCTCCTTTTAGTGTGCTGATTAGGCAAGTGAAAGCTACCTTGGTGGTGGGGCAAGAGTAGAACTTTGTGCAGCTAAACTGTTACATGAAAGCAAACAAATGCACACTTGGTGAAAAATGTATGTGTTTGGTTTTTTTCCCTTTGGTAAATTTAGTGCTATTAGCAGGTGCAAGATAAATAGTCCTGTAAGCTGGCATCCTGTATTTCCATGTCCCATAAAGCAGGATGAGTGAGAAAGCAAGTGTCCGTGCAGCATCCTTGCCTGAGGAGTGGTGGCAGGGTACTTCTGTAGCCATGGGTAGCTCATTCCTGGAACCCCACCCCAACTGGTACAAACCATAGTGGGTCTGTGATGTGAACTGGCCAACTAGTGCTTGGATTGAGTAAGTTGATCCTTCTTTGTTAGCTGCTCTTCTGGAGAGTTGCTGTTGTAACAGTGTGACTCTTGCTTTTTTTCCTTCTTTTTTCTTTTAAACAGCAAACCTTCTTCATGGAGAGGATGAGGAGTATTCTGTGCACTGATTTGCTGTTTGTGGTGGTGTGAAGGAATATAAAGTTCTGCTTGATTCTGATCAGCCCAAAAATATTTTGGTAGAAAGAGTTCTGGGTGTGGCGAGATAACCAAAAAGGTTGCTGAAGACTCAAATTTAATTGCAGCGGTTGTACCATTCCTGTCAGCTGATGGTGCTCACTTCTTTTTTGGTTCTGAAATAGTATCATCCTTGAATGCAATTTTGTAAACCGCTGTTGCTTGACTTTCTTGTGGGTTCAGAAGATCAGCTTTTGTGTAAAGCGCCTCCCTGTCTTTCCCTGGCAGATTAAATAAATAACATTTCCCTGAACTTTTGGCATACCTTTGTTTGTGTTACCCTTTAAAGGTGAGGAAGAGGACTGAGCAGCATATCTGCATCCTCTTCCTATTTAATATCATAACTAACAAAAGAGACATCAAGAGTTCATGAGGGCACCTTTGATGTTCATGCTAGTCTCTTCTGCAGGCTAGAAAATCAGCAAACAGGAACAGTACCTGAAGTACTTGGTAGACTGTAATTGCCTCCTGTCACACTGTGATTTGCAAAGACTGTAGAAGTAATATAAATAGCATTGGTGGGTGTTTTCTTTTTCTTTCAGGCAATATTTTTTCCACTCTCTCTTATCACCAGCACACTTTTGTTACAGCTTCTTGTCTAATATGAACTGAAGACTCTTCTAGCAGTAGCTCAGTGTTAGAGAGGGAGTGCATAGCTACAGTGTAGAATTATTATTCCGTGAACTGATACTGGTATGATTCAGCTGACAGTTTTTAAGCTTGCTGGCGTGGCCCTTTCACAACATAAGATGCTTTGTTCATTTAATACTATGCTAGCTGATTATCATGCTTTCAAACAGGCTGATCATGAAATTTTGAGTTTTGTGACATTTGTTTTGGGTTGACTAGCCTGTGTTTCCTGTGGGTACTAGTGCAAGTGCCATAATATAAATAAATCACAGAATCATGGAATGGTGGGGTTGGAAAGGACCTCTGGAGATCATCTTGTCCAACCCCCCTGGCTTGAGCAGGTACACCTAGAGCAGGGTGCACAGGACTGCATTCAGGCAGGTTTTGAATGTCTCCAGGGAAGGAGGCTCCACAACCCCCCTGGGCAGCCTGTTCCGCTGGTCTGTCACCCTCACAGGAAAGAAGTTTTTTCTCATGTTTAAGTGGAACTTCCTGCGTTCCAACTTGTGCCCATTGCCCCTTGTCCTGTCATTGGGCACCACTGAAAAGAGCCCGGCCCCATCCTCTTGACACCCGCCCTTCAGATATTCATAAGTATTGATAAGATCCCCCCTCAGTCTTCTCTCTTCCAGGCTAAACAAACCCAGGTCTCTCAGCCTTTCCTCATAAGGGAGATGCTCCAGTCCCCTGATCATCTTTGTAGCTCTCTGCTGGACTTGCTCAAGCAGTTCCCTGTCCTTCTTGAACTGGGGGACCCAAAACTGGACACAGTACTCCAGATGTGGCCTCACTAGGGCAGAGTAGATGGGGAGGATAACCTCCCTCGACCTGCTGGCCACACTCCTTTGTGTGTGCCAGGATACTGTTGGCCACCTTGGCCGCAATGGCACAGTGCTGGCTCATGGTCAACCTACTGTCCACCAGCACTCCCAGGTCCTTCTCAGCAGAGCTGCTTTCCAGCAGGTCAGCTCCCAACCTGTACTGGTACATGGGCTTGTTCCTCCCCAGGTGCAGGACCCTACACTTGCGGGAGGGTCATCTCCTTCCTCACATGCATCTCCTTCTGACCAAGCATATTCTTGAAATGTCATTTTAAGTGTAATAATGAAGAGGAAGTTACTAATGGTACTGTGTTGTGCTTGTGCAGCTTGGTTTTCTTCTCTGAAATAAGAAGTCCCTGGAAGCCAATGGGAATTGGGGTTTTTTAAAGAATGAATGGGGCATGCAACTGTTGTGTTTTTGGTTGTAGCTTGTTTTGGAGTTAGTTTTTGTGGTGTATTTTTTTCCCCAGTTGGTTTTTTGGGGGTGTTTTGTTTTGAGACTGACCTGCTCGCCCTTACCTGGACCCTCTCTGTTTTTTTCATTGGAGCTTGGGAAGCAGCTGCTGATATATTACCTTCAGGGTTCAGAAGGGTAGTTTGCTATGTTCTGTTTCCTCTACCTCCTACTGCAGCAAGGCTTGGCCTTGACTGTCAGGAAACCGATTAATCTAAGACTGGAGTTCTCCTATAGGCTATAGATGAGCACAGTGGAAACCTGCATAGAATTTGGTAAGGTTTTGGACTGGAATAATAGGCTTTGGTTTCGTGTGACTTGCTGTTGGCAGTGCTTTGCTCAGAATTTGGTAGGCTTTGCAGAGAGCTGGCTGGTTAGAATACAATTGCATTAAGAATATTTTTTTGGCATTAAAACAACATGTATTTTCATGCTGTAAGTAAAGCCCTTCCTTGCTGATCTTCCATTTGTTCCGAAAAAGCAGTGTACTTCAGAGGTGCCTTTGGAAAAAAAGATCACTTAGTTTTGAGCAGTTACTGGAAAAACTAGTCCTGTACTCTGAAATATAATGAGTTGTGGATTCTTTGCTCCATTGAGTGAAATATGACTGGTGTGACCTAGTTTATTTGCATATTTAACATACTGGGTACTTTCTGTCTTTTTTTGCTTGTTTCCTAGGAAACAAATGCCCTGGTATAGTAGAGAACAGCTATTGTGTGGAGACTGCTGCCTGTCTGAGGCATTGTTCTTTTGTAAGTGGCAGGCTTTAAAGGGGAAAGAGGTGGAGTTTTCAAAAACATATTTATTAACCAAAATAGCACAAGGGCGTGTTTCACACTGCTGTGCAACTCCTCAATGTATTTATTTTTTCTTCAGTAGGAGTATCTCTGTTGTAATGGCTTAACTAGTAAACTAGTATATATGTTCCCATACTAAAAGAAACTGAATGAGTAACTAATAAATGATTGCTTCTGTCGTCCCTGCTGAGCACCATGCAGATGCATATTTCTAGAAGTGTTTTATTTTGAACTATCTGGAATGGAAACAATAATGCAGATTTTGGTGTTAGAGTGAACTTCAGGAAATGGTATTTGTGTTAGTGGAGGCAGGATGGGAAACCTTTTTTAAATGTTAAAATTGTCTTCAATTTGTCATGCTGCTGTGGGTTTTTTCAGGGTTTCGGGTGGTGTTTTTTTGGGGGGGGGGGGGTGATGGTTTTTTTTTTTTTTTTACTTTAGCCCAATGATTGTTGTTGCAACTAAAAAGAAGTAGGTGTAATTGTTGCAATGTTAATTTTGAAGCTGTGATGGTGGGAATGGTTTTGGGATTGGTAATGCTGAATCTTACTGAGTGGTGAAAGAAAACTCAACAGTAACTGGCTCACTGTTTGAACTGGCTGATTAAATAATGAGAATTATGCAGGGAGTGATGTTGAGTTTTGAGAATACTGAGCAAATTGGAGGAGAAAGAATAAGGTGGATCTGTGAGCTTTGGGTAGTGTGTGACAGACGGATGAGTTCTTAGCTTTGAAAGTGCCGTGCAGTTCCCCTTTAGTCTTTCTACACTGACTTCAAAAAACTATTGTGTAGGGACCAATGAACTCTGTCCCCGCCAAAACCAGCACACAGGTCTACCACTAAACCATGTCCTGAAGTGCCACATGTACACTATCCTTTCTGGTGAATTTCTAAGACAGAGCATATTTTGTGAAGGAGAGGAAATTAAGATTTTTTCTTAAGAAAAAGCTCTTTTTGGGGTTAAGGGGAGATTCAGATTCTGTGTGGCGAGTTCTGCAAATGAATCAGGTGGTCATCTCCCCAGGTGGCCTTATGTCTTATCAAGTAGTTTTACCCAGCAGAAAGAAAACAGGTAACTGACATTGCTCTAGATGTTCAATACCACCATCAGCTGCTGTTCAGTTACCTGTACCTACTTGCACTTGATCAAAAAGATGGCTGACTACTAGTAATGAAAGATATTACAAGTCTTTGAGCTCTTCACATGCCAACTTTTCTGAATTGAGACTACATTACTCCACTGTACCTCTTCACTGGTTACCATTAAACATGGTCAAATTGAAACCAAATTTGAAGACACAAGCATTATTTTTTGAAACCCTTCAAGTAACTGATTCAAATTCTTGTAAAAGCAGCTGTACTTGATGTGATCTTGACCTCTTGCAAGAGCTGTGTGCCAGTGGAACTGTTGATCTTCTTGGCTGCCTTTGTGCACATCAGATATGGTTTTTTCAACAGCTAGACTCACTAGTAGGCAAACAACTTGAGGTTTCAACACAAAACAAGAAAAGCCCATAGTTCTCACAGTTACGTCATCTAAAGTAGTTTTTTCAGCTCTAAGAACTGGAGAGAGGGAGAGAAAAAAGTAGATCTGTGTCATAGATCTCTTGAAGTAGTAAAATATCTAGATTACATGGCCTGAGCCAGTTAACGATTGCTGAACTGTCCCTTTGCATAATAAACACTCAACGTGGGAATAAACAAACCATTCATGAGAAGCTGCTTGATAGCTTGCTGTTCCCCCACTGACTGGGAGAGTAAGAACTCTGTGCCTCGGCTATTTAGTTGTTAACACCCATGGATGCATCAACTAAAACTGCAAAAATGGAGAGGCCAAGCATCTGGCAGGGAGGATCTTTCTTGCTATTCCAGCTGGGTTTAAGCTGAAGCCTGTGAGCAGTGACTGTGGCAAATTTTGCAACATGCCATGTCAACAATAAGAGTCTCTGTTCTGTACGTACATTAGTTAACACTGTTACAAGCTATTTTCTTTTAAAATGCTCAATGCTCTTCCCTCCCCAAACCCCATGCCTGCTTCTTACCTTTCTCCTGGTCGCTTTCTGAGAGAAGGTAGAAGGAGGTTGTGATGATGGAAGTGACAATTGCAAATAGGTCTCTAAATTCTGTTTCTGCATTAAGCATTCCCATCTGTTTGATCTTTAATACTGTATGTCTTTTGTTTCACTTACTTAGTGTGGGTTTTCTTAATAGCATGTGCCATGCACATCCATTGCTGCTCTCAGCCCTTTTGTATGAAAGTATAAAAACTTGGAAGAGAAGTGTATTTGAGGTGCTTGTGTACAACAGTATTTGACTGTGTACCTGAATGCAGAGTAAAGGCACTCTCTGTGGAACAACCAAATATGTCACTTAAGGCAAGATCTCAACCGTTGTAAAAAATACATGTGGAAATGTTTCAGGAGTTCATTATGTAACTAGAGCATCTGGTTATTGTTATTTGAATCAATTGTCATAATAAAAGCCAAATACCTGTAGAGGAATTGTCCTTGTATGTTAGAGTCATCCTAGCTGTTCTACAGTGCAGTGTACATCTCGGAGCAGCTCTGATGCAGCATTAGCGTGCTTCACACTTATACGAAAGTTACAACTGAATTTAGTTTTACTATATGCTTTTCATCATATATTTAATGACATGAGCATAGGAAATTTTATCCAACTTTTTTTTCTTTTTTAAAGAAGTTCAGCTTTGAAGCTACATCTCTGATTAAAAAGGGGCAGGTGTGTACTTGAAGAAACAGTCACTCCAAATGTCCTTCTACCTTGGTGGTTGTGTTGTGGGATGGTTTCCCTTTGCTTTCCCTTCTGTTTATTACCTACTGTAGCTTGATAAGGAGAATCAAAATGGACTTCTGCGGGCTGTTTCCATGAGCTGTATTCTTAGTCCACATCCATGGGGACTGTGGAGAAGTCAGTTGGACACTTCGAAATGTGGTAAAGGGTATGGTAGCATAACTGCAGGGAGTTTCTGAAATCTGTTAAGATTTCTCACCACTGTGAAAATCAGCTTTTCTTTAAGGTTTTGGAAACCAGGTGCTCTGAGGTAATTAAACTGGTGACCATCTAAAAGAGCAGTGTCAAGCTGTGGCTGCTGCTGTCCCATGTTGATGTAAACCGGCACTGATGATGTATTCTCACAATAGCTGTAGTGTTAGTGGGGCCCCATGGCAGGGACTGAACTGCATGTAGCAGTACCCACTGGAAAAGATTGCTTTCCTCACTGGGGTTCCCTCTAGGGTGTTGAAGGGCTTTGAGATGTGGTGGTATGAGAAGCAGAAAAGGACTCCTTCCCAAGTGTTCTGGTTCTCTTTTTCTTCAACACTGATGACTATGATCTGTTGATCAAAACTGTAGTTGTGCTAAGAGCTGTGTGTGCAAAATAAATGCTTCAGTGTTGCATCTGGATCACTGTCAAGTATGTTCTAGTCCCTGCAGAATAGATCCGCAAGACAGCAATGAGGTGTGAATGACATCTGCTGCTTTAATTCAAAGTACTTTGTTATTAGGACTTTTAAGATGCAAATCTTTGTAGAGTAATACTGTTTTTTGCGGTGTTTACAGTTACATTCAGCAACTCCTTGCAGAGCAAACTAGAAAATCCTGCCCCCCTTTGATGCTTAGTTTGTTTTGAGGAGCATCCTTACTTTCAGAAAAAATTTCAGTGAGTTTCAGCTAGGTGTAATGTGAAGTGACTGGCTGTCTTGGCGGCAGATTCGCCATCTGCTGATAGGTGACACTGTTAATTGTACTGGCATAAATGCTGGTTTGACAGTGCTTTAAACTGAAATGGTGAAATGATATAGGTTGCAAACACAGATAAAGCTTTTTTGTTTTCAGGTTTTGTTTCCTTTATAAACTACATAATTCATAGTTCCAGTTTAGAGAACAGCTAAAGAAAGAGTAGTGCTAGTGTTGTTGAGGAAGAAGCAGCCTCTGTCCCAGGATGGAACAGGAACAAGCAATGGAGGGAAGATCTGAGGCTTAAGATCTATTGTTGATGAAAAATGATTTGCATAACCACAGACTAAACCTGCCCAGAGAGCCCATCAGTATGTGCACATGTGTGACCCTTGAAAGGAAAATCAGGATCAACTGTAAGAGAATGTAGTGGAGCTTCTCTGTGATGTTGTCACAGTTTTCTGCTTGCAAGCTAAATGCAATGGTACAGTGAATTTGAAATGGTAGGAACTTAAAAGGGCTTCTTTTGCATGCAGATGTGATAATTGGTGGATGTTTGACAATTTCATTGAAGATTGTGGTTCTTAATGGGAGTACCAAATCTATTTTGCTTCAGTTGCTTTTTAGCTACTTGTAGTTCCTGCTTGTCCTCAGTTGTGTGTTGTTTTTTTCTCTCCATTCAATGCAAGTTGCTTGCTGCAGGACTACATAATCCTTTTTTCTCTGGAGTAAATTGCTGTGTATTAGTATAATTATACAATGAGCTTTCATTTTGTGGCTTGCATCATCTCAGTAGATCAGCAGTTCTCTGTACCATGTAAATCTCTGCACTTCAGCATTGTTTTGCAACCTGCTTTGAGCTTTTCAAATGTGACCTGTATTTTTACTTTATACCTTAGAAATAGAGTTGAGTGATTGACCTGCAGAGTAACATGTACGGTTTGGGTTATCTTGACCTGAAATTTCTGGGGAATTTTTTTTAGAATTGCATTACTGCTTGATTTTTCTTTTGCTTGCATAGTGACTAGCGCAGGTATACTGAATGAGGTAGGGCAGGAAGGTCCTCCTACATCTATACAACATTATTGTTAGCAGCATTGCAGGGAAGAGAGACTTGCTGTTTTGAATTTATTGCAGTGTAGATGACATTGTTGACCTGTAGTCATGATCATAGAATCATAGAATGGTTTGGGTTGGAAGAGACCTTTAAATATCACTTCGTCCCACCCCCTCTTCCATGAGCAGGGACATCTGCTAAAGGGGTATCCACAGTTTCTTCAGGCAACCTGTTCCAGTGTCTCACTATCCTTAATGATGAATGATAGCTTTGTCATAGTAAGAAAGGAATTGATATAGTAGTTGGGAATAACCTGCCCTGCATTCTCATACAAAATGTGAGATCACGCACTCTGAAAGAAGCAAATAAGAGATGATCTTGGAGATCTAGATTCACACATATGGTGTTTAGCTGGCACAGTTTTTGGCAGCTAAGTGTGGCAATGTGGTTGTCTGCTAGTACCTTGGAAGGTTAATGCTGGTTCTTGAGCAGTACTAATGTTTACCTCATCACCTGTTCTGATAAAATACGTAGTACATTAATTAAATGCATGAACATTGCCAAGAGAAACTCTACATAGCTGGTGCGCAGCCCTTTCACTTTTATGAGCTCTTTGAATGGGATAGGGGTGCCCAAACCTACTGATGATGATGTATGATCTTTCTGTTCTGCCTGTACTTGGAGTGTAGGTTGATGTTTGTGTGTGCTCACTCATGAGTCACTCCCTTCCAGTGCTTCCTTGATTAGCTTCAAACGCTGCATTCCTGCTCTGTTCTTAGGGATGTGCTCTTCCTGCAAGGACTTGGAATAAAATACAACCCTATGCTCTTGAAGCAGCAGATGGAAAACTTCTTGTTGCAAAGGTTCTTTTGTTGCTAGTTCATCCATGATCTTGAGTTTCTCTTCAGATATGGTTAGTTGTACTTTTCTTTATCTGCGAAGTTCTCCTGTCACCCTTGCTAACCACTCTTAGCTGCTCGTGCGTTCAGCAGACCTCAAGGAAAGAAGCACCACTGCTGGGAGGAGTGATGTGGTGGATCTTGTTTTTCATATACATACTACCTGCTTGTGAAAAGGCCAGTACTCTTGCTTTTGTAGTGATTGGGTTGTTGTAATCAGCTGGAGTGAGATCTTATCTTGTTATTTTATCCTAGAAGCTATACTTTTGAGTCTCCTAGAAGTTGCTTTATTGTGGGAGACATACTGATACTGAGGCTATTGAAAGCCTATTTTACATGACAGCATAATAGTAAATTTAGGTGAATGCTTTTAAAACCTCTCCCAAGATCTGAGATTCAACCCTGTAATTTTTTCTTGGGTTGTGTTTTAAAGAAATTGTTTTCCACCTTCTTTGAATAAGCTGTAGGGAAGCAAAGCAATTTGAAGATCAACAAGCAGGTGCTGATCAAAATATATTTATAGCAGCTAGTGAGAAAGAAATAATCTTTTTCTAACAATAAATTTGTTACTGAATCTAAATATTGTTCCCCGGTATTCATTTACTTGAGATTATTTTATTCATACATTGGAAATATTGCTGTGCTCCAGTCCTGTGCTTGTTGATCAAGTTGGAGTGTATGTATCAGCACCGAAGACTGAGCTTTTTATACAAAGGTCACGCAGCATCCATTTCCTTATCACCGTGAGGGGAGCTGCCCCAAGCTGGCAGTCCCCAGGCCGCTCTGTTGCTGCTTTGCTTTACCGCGACAACTCTGTGGCTGGGGAAGAGGGAGCAGCAGCAGGCAGGGAAATAGCCTTTCCTGAATTCCTCTCCTCACACAACAGTTTCTCTTCCAGAGACTTTGCTTTATGGGAATTCAGTGTGATTTGTAACTGAGAAAGAAGACTACAAGGAATGTGATTTGAAAAGTTTGGGAAGTTTATGATGATCATTCATTAATTTAAAAACTTTTCCAAATGGTTTTATGCTGCACATTAAGTAGAGATGCCTGTTGCTCTGGATAGTGTGTCTAGGGCAGTGGTTCTGAATTCAGCTAGTAACCAAATGGGAGGTTAACTTAAAGTATCTTGGAAATGATGCATTTTCAGAAAGGGACTAACATGGGGAAACAGCATTATTAGCAAAGGTGTTTGAAAAAAGTGTGTCAGTTCACAGATGATCTTCTCTCTGGGGTTTTGGGTGTGGAGATTTTATATTTTTTGCCTTTTAAGTAGGCAGCTCATTGGCTAGTGGAATTGTTTTAACCCTTTAGGTTACAGCATCATAAATGTCTATTTTGTATCTGAGTTCTTAAGATGTAATACTGTGAAGCAGCTTGCTGGGTGCACTGGATGTACAGCTATTACCACTGCCCCCCAGCCACAATACTATTGATAGAACATAAAACTTAACAGTTTGGATGATGAAACCCTGACTGGTTACTCTGCTGTTAGATATTGAAGAGCTCTAACCAGGGGATGCTGAAGGTTGGAGAGGATTTGAAAAACTTCTTCCACAACTCCTACCTTCCTCTTTACTCACTCTTGGAGTGGTGAAATGGAAAACAATTACAAGCTTATTTAGATTCAGGAGGAGAGAAAGAATTCATGGAGATTTGCCAGAAGCATCTCTTAACAGGGTAGATTTCCTGATAGTGGACTGATCAGTTGGTCCCTTCCATGCTGCCCAATGCCGTAAAATATAAAGGGCCTCTTGGGGCCAAGTGTCCCAGTGCTGAGCCCAGAGTGATTTAATTGGGCTGATGTCTGAGATTGCCATGAAAGAACACATCTCCACAGCTTGGAGGTGGAGGAGGATAAAAGAGCCACTCTGTAGCACCCTTTGCCACCCAGCTCTGTACTTGACACAGCAAGACTTGCTGGACCGCAGCAGGAAAGGTGAGGTGAGCACTGTGTGGTCTTATGCCACCTGGTGCCAGTAACAGAAACTGTAGTGGTTTGAGCTGATCAGTATTGGATGGAAAGCACTACAGGTAGCCTGAGAGTGACTGAGTGTGCCACGCTCATCCATCCGCTGCAGGCCCAGACAGCTCCTGTGCCATCCTTGGGTTGTCCACTTGTAATTTGCTTTTGTTCCTGCAGAACAAAAACAGGCTGGGTGCTGTTGCCACTCACTGTGTGTCCTTCCTTCTCAATTGAGTGGAATGCTACTTTTAAAAATACTTTAGTAATCATCTATGTGGCTATACAAAGCAAGCACTGTTTAATTCTCAGACCTGAAGCTGGTGACTTGTGAAGATAATTCTCCCCATTAGCATGTGTGGGTCTGTATAAAACACATTTCGTAACCCTTGCGTAAAGGGTCCAGTGTTGGAATCAAGTTACTGTTGTTTCTTTTCACTTATATAATTTTGGTGCATTGCATTGCACATTTTTGTTTAAAGGCTTATAGCCAATTTTTTATACGAGGCTTAAATTTGGAGGACTTGTCATCAGTTCTAGCATGTTAATGATTCAAATATAGTGCCAAATCAACAGTTTATTCAATTTTTAATTAGGATTATTTTATATCTGGCAGTTTTTTAATTGCCAGTCATCACTTATAAAAATGGTCATTCTGCAATTTTTTAAAAAATGAAATCTGATTACTTTGGTTGCACAATTTCCGAGGTTATTGCTCCTTCTGTAAGCACTTGGAAAGAGGGACAGCCCACTTCAGCTAACTCTGTAACTGTCCTGGTGGATATGTACAAATTGTATTTTCCCGCACAACAGGGAAAAAAAATGAAATAAAAATTTAGACTTGATGCAAAGGTCTGGCTTTATTTGATAAAATGTGGTTTGGTTTGAACTTCCACTTGTTGTCAGCAGTACTGATTGCTTCATGTTTTGATGCATAGTCTGTTTCTGAGGGCTCTTGAGTTGAAAATGACATGCAGGCATGGGTAAAGGATTCTATTTCATATTTTATAATGTATGTGATCTTGCTTCTGGAGAGTTCAGGCAGCTCTTCCATGCAGTTCCTTGATTCAACCACTAATTTTGTTTTGTCTTTTTTTTA
>WEKW01027160.1:69413-110977 GCA_013389905.1 Sula dactylatra
GGGGGGGGGGAAGGAGGGATGTATTGGTCCTGTACTGTCCCCCACCAGTGGACTTAAAGATGGCATTTCGGTGTGACAATTCTTGTACCACCACTCAAACAGTAATCATCAAACTCTTGCTGACCTGCTGGCAAGAATACAAAGGAATTAAGATGTTAAATGTGTTATCCCTTCCTCTTTCGTCTCTAATAATTCTGAAACCCTTTGGCCCACATCTGCAATATTTATTGGGAGGAAAATGAATATATACCTTTGACTATGATCAGTGTTGGGAGTTCTCACTAGTAACACCTTGCCCAAACGGATGGAATAGAAACCTGCTGCAGAGGATCTTGTTTTATAGACAGGAACTTTTTGAGCTGTTCAAGTTCTGAGTTGTCCTATTCCAGAACTTGAAAAAGAGAGAGAGAGAGGGGAAAGATAAACAAGAAGCTAAGAATACCTGAAGCACCCCTTAATACTTCAGCTCATAACTCCGCTGCCAAAGGAGAGATGCAGCAAAGCTATGTATGATGAGTTAGCAAGGGTGTAGACCTCTCAAGTTATTAGTTGAACATGGGAGAAAGTGGCCTGGCTTTCAAAAGAAACTGCTAGCAGAGCACTACTTGATATTTGGCTCTGACATACTCCCAATGATATGAATAGACTTCTTATGTTGCAGCATGTAAGCAGGAGGAGAATGTGAATATACTACAGCAGTTGGTGAAAACAACATATGTTTAATTTTATGAAGACTTAAAGACAGATGGTGACCCATAGGATAATTATATAACAGCCAAAATTCTCTTAACAAATCTTTTTATAATAGCTGTGATAATTACTCATAAGTAGCCAGTCATCTAAGTCTTCTTCTGTTTCATAAATAGTATAGGGATCTAATTTAGCCTCTCAAACTCTTGGGTGAATTTGTTCTTTAGTCTAGGTTACTTTTTTCCCTTGCCTTGTCATATCTAGTCTTCCCTTCCTCTTGACAGAAGGCCCAACTGATGTGTGCTTCTGTCCAATAAAGTGAAATAAAGCTGAAAATATCACCTCTCCCTTACATCTGCCTCTTTCACGGTTATTTTCTTTGCCTCCGTGGACTCCCTGTGGTTTACTCCTCCCAATCTCTGTCTGAAGTGATTAAAATTCCCCCAAGAAATTGGTTACTGCATGTTGCCCTGCAGTCTGCCTTGGAGGAATGGAGTACAGAATTGAGATCTGTTTTCTGGGAACTGCTGGCTTTAATCCAAGATTTTATCCCCATTTCTTCAGTTGTCATCTTGGCTGTTTCTTGCATGACTCTTGAGTGGACTGGGAAGTAGTGCAGATTGCTGGAAGAGAGTTTTTAGGATTGGGAATGAGCTGGACAACTACTTCTGAGACATCAGTGTAGCAGTCTTTGAACAACCGGTGGCCCCGATTGATCTGGTGTCAAGATGAACTGCATGCTAGCAAGGACAGTTGCCTTTTGTTGAGGATTTTCAGGGGTGGATTTAACAATGTCCTTTCTTCTCTCTCTAAGACTAAGCCTTTTGGTATCCAGTAGCTCATAACCCATCTGCTTTTTGTGTCCAAAGGGCAATTTGCCAGCTCCATAAAAGCCACAGTTTGCTCCTTGACTGGCATCATCTTAGGGTAAAGGGACAGAGGGAAGCTTTTTTTTTCTGCCTTGTGAACTTTTATCATGTTCATGCTGATTTCTGCTTTTTCTAGTGAAGGTAATATGCAGGCAGGGATTCAGATACAGGTGGTGATAAGTAGGCTCGTCAAGATTAAGGAGATGTTAAAGTGGGGAGGGACAGAATTTCGCTAACACAATATTTTAAGTGATGCTAACCAAAAATAGAGGCATATATTGAGCACCAGCCAATTTGTCTGCAAAGCGTGCTTCTTACTTAAAGGCCTCTGTGTGTGGAGCTGTATCCCAGCTTTCCCCAAAGGAAGCATTGATAGCTTCCTTGCTAGCCATGGACCTATACCAATCAAAACAGATTAGGGTTTGAAGAATTAATTATAGGAAATACAGCAGCAAAAGTACTTTGGTAAATGCCACTACAGTTTCTCAGCTGGAGAAATACTAATATTGAGTTCCTTTGGGACACCATACTTTGACTCATCTACCACTGCGAATAGTCTGGCCCTTGACAATTTTATGTAAGTTAGAAGAAAGTTCCTCATAGCAAGGGCAGCTCAGGACTGCAGAGTGGTAGAGGGAGCTTGTGTTAGCCAGGTCATTACTCACTGAAAATGAGTGCCTTTCATGTGACCCTATGCATAGAGTAACTGACTGTCATGCTGTTTTACAACAGTGTGAGCCCTAAACAAATCCTCTTGAGCAGTCAGCTGGAAGCTGATCAAAGGCTTCTGCTTGCCAGGGCTGTATCTGTCCAAGCAAGGATCCCGGAAACTGTTCATCCACCTGTGAAAGCACAGAGGGGGAAAGTATTCTGGGGTTTTGGGGTGGGAGGGAAGAGGCTCTTTGGTAATTCTTGTGGGTTACCAAATTGAACAATTTCAATAATAGATTCATGAAAATTTCCCTTTCTAAGGTCAACCAGCTTACTGAGAATCTATTAATTAAGAAATGCTGATTTGTTAAAGTTTACCAAGAAAGTGTCCACTTTTTTTTTTAAGGGAAAGCATTCCCTTAAATTCCTTGTTCGAATATGGAATTGTTTAGTTGACTGGTAATGTGGTTAATTTCCTTGTTCTGTCTGCAGAAGAGATTCAGGTCAGATTCAGCCTATGGCTCAGACAAATTGAGAAATTAAATAGAATAGGATCTCTGGTATCCGAAGCAAGTTTCCAAGCAGCTGGACTCTTGATTACTCTGTAGTGATAGCTTTAATGATTATTCATCAAAGAAACCTCTTGATTTCTTGACCTGGAAGGGAAACTTTTTGTTGAGTTGCTAGGACCCTTGCAGGATAGTAAATTGTCTTATAGTTCAGGTCTAATATGTTTTTTGCTTTAAAACGTTCTTTTACATTATCCACTTGAATTTTTAGCTCATTTCTGAATAGATTGACAGAGTATGACCTGAGTGTTAACTGTAGAATCGTTCTGAATCGGCAGCTCGTGAGATGGTAGCAGGGTGCTGTCTTTGCTCACCTGTGTAAGACAGCATAGCTGCTTTTTAGTGCAGTTGACCAGTGGATTACCCTTGAAGCCCTCCAAATGCTTGCTAGTTGGCGTAAAGTTCCTTTTTGATTCAGAGCTCCTGGCCATAAAATCGCAGTTTCTCATGATGGTTCTCAGCATCTCTGTTCATCAACCCCACGACTTCTTTCCTTGGCCACAGTATTCAGTGGGGTTTATTGTCTAGCTTGTTTTTATTTCCATCTACTAAAAGCAGTGTGACTGATAATGGGTGTTTAATGTACATACTCAAAGATTAAAAATTGTATTCTGTGGAAGGGCAGTGAGATTTCAGTCTTGGGCCTATTTAGGCCCAAGGCCTATTTTTATTAAAAATAATTTAATTTTGAATGTCATTTCCCCATTTTTAATATTTTTTTTCTCCCCAATTTATAGTCAGGACCGATGGGTTTTTATTGAACATCTGTTCAGTGGTATTCCAAGATGATCAGAATCAGTATTTCTAAACCAGTGGTATAAGTAACTGCTCCCTTTATAATGGACAGCTGCTCCTGATATTTTTTTCTATGACCTACTTCATTTCAGCCTATTAAAATGACTCCAGGGTTCTCAGTCTTGTCCTTCTTTTATCTGGAGATCTGACTCATGCTTTGACAAATAAGTACACAAATATTGCATTAAAATCTCATAGTGCTTTTTTCTGGTGTGCATCTTATGTGAAGCCCACTTAGGAATGAGATGAATTTTGTTCTGTATTTGATCAGTTGGTCATTCTGTAACTTGCTTAAGTACTGTTTGTTTATAAATCAAGTTGCAAAGTTTGTATTTGTGAGACTACATAAATGCTTGTTGACTTGTTTGGTTTTGGGAATAGTTGGAACACTTGTTTTGGTTTTCTCACCTTCAGGAATTCCTGAATTACTGTTGGATTATTTGTCTGTTCAGTGTCTTAGTGTCATGCATTATAATCTGTGTTATTTGCTCTGACACACCTGTGGCTGGGAGTAAGACAGCTCTGATCAGCAGAAATCGTTGTTACTCTTCCGAGTCAGTTTACAGACCTGGCTGCAAGACCTGGGAGTGCAATAGCATCACTAGGGATCCAGCAACCAGGAACCTCTTTCCAGAGCCTCTAGACATGAGCTCTCTGCTCTTACAGCTTTTGTGTTGATGACCTTGTAACATAAAATGGAAATTGCCCATCTTCCCTGTTGTTTAACGTGTTACACATATGAATTAAATGCTTATTAATTATTTAGTTATTGTACATGTCCTATGAAGAGCCTTGTGATGCTGAGACAGGCATTACTTATACTGGCAATTGTTTGCCCTTCTTAAGATGTGCTGTACAAGTTCAAGAGAAGATTGATCTCTTAGACATAACAAGATTGCTTTCTTATCTGTTAAGAAAACCGTCAGCTCCGTGGTAAGATGGAGTGATAAAATAGTCACAGCAAGGTGATTTCTGACATTGCCAGTGCAAGCTTTGAAAAGTACCAAGGCTTCAAGATACAAGACTTGATTTTTAGTCATAATTTAAGCTAATATTGTGAGAATTTTTTGGCTACTGATTTTATCTTTGCCTATGAAAATTAATGAGCCAAGCAAAACTGAGAATCTCAAGTAATGAATAACAAGTTAGCTAGAGCTAACAACGAGTAGCTGGAGCTTTGCAGAAAAACATAATTATTACAAAGTTCATAACATGCCTTCCAGAGTTGATACCTCAGTTTTGAGGATTTCAATCTTCTAGTACTGAGACCTGAGGAAAGGTTTTAAGGCTTCAGGTAGTATTGCTCCTTGTTAATCAAAAGGAGTTGCATGGTGGTGACCTGAAGGAACAGAACGCCAGTCACTTTCTCAATAGGTAGGAAACCCCACTGACATTGCTGCTGAGCAGATGGAGATGCATGCACTTCTTGTGTGGAGGAGTCAAAATGCAAACTGATAGAAGTTCTGTTTCCTTTTCTGGAATAGAGTGGAAAGATGTCACTCCTCTTCCTCGTAAAAGGTTCTTGAGCATTAAATCATCTCTGGAAAGATGCTGTTATTATTCCCCCTATTCAGAGACCATTGCAAATTCTCATTAATGAATGTTGGAATAACCTGACCTATGCTAGAAAAATGAACACGTCTATATATGTATTTATATACATGTATATATGTACATATACACATATATACACATTTTTAGTTGCTTAAGTTGGGAACAATTCCTGAACACTACTTATTCTTGCATTTTTTCAACCTGTTTTGCTTTGCCCTTGGACCCGGCTATGAAATGTTTTTTCTTTATAAATTGTCTTTTTTTATTCAAGTGAGGAGAAAATCCTGATCATTCTGTTATAAATGTAACTGTAGAAGGCATCTGTTGTGTTTGAGAGTTATCTTTTACTTTTTTCTGGTAATTTAAATGTGGATTTTTGTAATGTAACTTTCCTAATGGAAGCGGGGACTGCATGCAAAAGAAACGCATTAGGGCATGAAGCAGTGACATGTTGCAAATAAAATTTAACGTTAATATTTGTATCTTATGTGCTCCTTACAAATTGAGATTATATTCTGTTGATCCTTTTTGAGGGAATGGTTGAAGAGATTTAGAGTTTACAATGTTGATATCATGGTGATGAGTGTAACCAGTTGCTAGCATTTTGCAATAGCATATTCTCTCAGATTACTCCAACTGAGGCAGCTTCTCTGCCCCTCTTCAGCAGTAGGAGTCAGATCTTCTGGAAAAAAAAATCTCTGCTACTACAAGGCAAAGTGCACTAATATTTCTTCTATTCTAGACCANACAAAAGTAGGATCATCAGATTTATCAAGTGATCATTTGCAGCATGGTAAAAATTTATTAAGTCTTTTATAGTGAGGAAAAAATATGCAACCTTAAACAATAATACTGAGAGTGTTGAGGTGTAAAGGATTATTACCCTTAGTGTATACTGCTGAATTTGGCGTCTTACATTAGCCTCTTCAGTTTGCAATGTTTTGTCTTGCTCACAAAACCTTTCAATACCTTCAACTTGTTCTTGACACATTCAAAAAAAAGCTTTCAGCTCNAAAAGCAAAGAATGCATGTTCATTGAAGGGGTGGGAGATAGGGTGAGAGATGGCAAAATAATTACAATGACAGCTTGTAAGTGGGTCTATAGTAGCTTCGGTTATAACTTATTTTTCAAGGGTTTTTTTTGCAGTAGTCGCCTTTCTAGAATTTTTAATCCTACCTTGTAACTTGTAACTTGAATCTCAAAGATAAAAAAAAGATTTTGAAGCCTTATCAACTTCTCTTATTCTTTTGTTGATACATAATAACAGAAAACTGCTAATAGTTTGATTTGAATGATGTCTTTAAAGAAAGCATGTTGAGGTTGGGAACAAATCATCCCACTTTGCAGGAGGACAAAGAATTTCAGGGGAAGAGTTGTTCAGCTAGGCAAGGAGTTTTAATGAACTCAAATGATAAAAAGAGAGCATAGGAGAAATGGAAGCAAGGACAGGCAAGACAGAAGGTGCATAAAAGCATCCTTTGGGCACTAGGGATGCTATTGGGACAGCCAAAGCCTAGCTGCAGTGCAAACTAGCTAGGGACATAAAGGTTAGCAAAAAGGGCCTCTACAAGTATACCAGTAGCAAGAGGAAGTTCAGTGAAAACATGAGTCTGCTGTTGAATAGGGGCACAACTTAGTAATGGATCATACCAGGAAGGGTGGAGTGTTTTTGGCCTTGGGGAAGTGATAGGACGAAGACTAATCAGAGAAGCTGAAGTGTTTCACTGTCCTCCTGTTCTTGTCTGAATCCTCCTTGTCTGAATCCTCCTGGACTAAATATCAGCCTATTGCTGTTTGTGTTGTGAACACAGACTACAGGTTATTCCTTCTTTATGCAATGGTTAAAGGCTATTACCAGTTTGCTGTCCTTTGTGTTTATAAAGAAAAATCCTAAGCCTGTTCATTCTTTTTAGGCCAGCAATCACTTATTTGCTTTCTTAGATACTCTAAGTGATCCATGTCTTGGTAGAAATTAAGGGCCTAAAACTAGATGTAACACCCAGCTAAGCCTTACAGGGACTAAATATAGTGTAGGGATTACTCTCTGTATTTTGCAAGCTATATTGCTTCATTTTTAAGCTCCTATATGAAGCCTGTGGTTTTTGTGTAGTAGCTTTTTATTGTTGGCTCATTCAGCTTACACTTTACCACAGGTCTTTAAAACACTTACTTCTAATCTTTAATTTTTTTAATTATACCCTCTCAGTAAGGAAGTAGTGTGTGACTCTGGATTTGCCAGAGATGCACATAGTTATTATGGTTGAAACTGCAGCAATGCTTTGCTGTTGCTGTCCTGGAGTGAGAAAAAAATCATGAGAAGTGGGGGATCCTCTGGAGAAACGTGTGAGTGCTATATATATGTGTGTGTGTATATCTATATCTGGGACCTTGAAGTCTGGGCAGAATTTACTTGCAATGAGAGTCTTAACAAGCATCAGCCATTTGAGAAATCCTGTATTAGATCCTTTTCTGTGAGGAATTGTCACGTGCTTGGTCATTCTCTGCACTGCACTTCTGCACTTGACTGTGTCAGCTTTTGAGTAGCTCCTTGTACATTGTCTCCACTGAATGGATGATTTCATTCTGTCCAGATCTCTGTACTCTGTTAAAGTTGAAGTCTCATTCTAACTGCCATAGGAAAACTTAATAAAGGTGCTGTTTTCCCTTATCCTGGTTGTTAACAAAAATATTGAATGATACTAGACATAGGACAGGCATCTGGAAACTTGCTTGTCATGCCCTTCCATTTTGGCAGTGAGGTATTGGTAATGACTTGCTTAATTAGCTTTTTCTTCTCATTCCCACTGTTGTCCTAGTAGATTCACTAAAACTACTTTTCCCAAACTTGATTATAAGAGTGTCTTGATTCAAATTCCTGCAAAATGCTCAAGACTAGTTACTCTTGCTGGAGGTAATGGGGCCCGGAACAGGTACAAGAGAACTTGCGGGTGGATATTGCTGTCAGAACAGGAATTTTACTTTGTATGTTGACATTAGTCAAAATAGTTTCAATTGCACAGCTGCTGTGTCTGTGTCCTTAGGGAAACTTTTTTGATCAAAATGCAGTGGTTGTCTTGTAAGAACACCTGAAGTGCACAATGGAAGTGCAGTCTTGGGGCGTGAAATAAGTCTTCCTAACATCTGTCAGGTTTTCTTTTATAAAGAATGCAAAGACAGCTGTCAGATTTATTAATCTTTTTTTTTTGCTAGTTATGTTTCTCCTCTGAAAGGAGGAAAAGAAGCTGCTGTTCATTATTTGATTAGCTTCAGAGCTGTTATTGATTTTTGGAAATTTGATAAATATCTGAATAAATGGTTACTCTGTTGCCTTTTCAAGTGGAGCAAGACTTGGCAGAGGTTTGTCTTGGTTCATGGCAAACATGATAGAAACTTTCAAGCTTTTCAAAATTATTATTTCATGTATCTGATACGCTTTAACTAGCCTGCCAATTTCAATGTAAAATTTACTTTTTCTTGTGATTACTGACAATCTATAGGAAGCAGTAAAAGTATTTGAATGAGCAGAGTCAATGTTTTGGAAGTGTAACTTATTTTTTTTCTTAAATAAAACAAAAAGCCCACCCAAACAAAAAACCCTAGCCCTCAACATAGAGACCAAGAACATTCTAATTTGAAATTATCCTCTAAACACAGTAACCATTGGGAGTGCACAGCAAATACTGTTAAAATTATATGAAATTAGTAGTAGCTGCTTAAAGTTGATAATTCATATGGAAAACTCTATCTAGATCTGTTTTGCAGTCTCCATGGCTAATATTGTCAGAGAACATTAAAGAATGAACATTTTGACACTGAACAGTAAATTCATAGGATGTCATGTTGTAGGGCATTGGATGGTCATTAAATGTTTTGCGTTTTTTTGGTTTTGTTTTTCTCTGCAGGAGCAGATTAAAGCTAGTTGCTGCCTAAAGGCACATTGGAACAAGTTTCTCTTCTTGTTTGTTGGGTTTATTGTTTGTTTTTTAAAATAATCTGATGCAGTGAATGCAATCTGCAGTGGAAATGAAATGGAAGAAAACTGCTGTCCCAGGACAGGGGTTTTGTTCCAAGCCTCATTTCATAATGGAATTTCTCCTCCTGGGTGAAAAACAGATGAGGAAATCTGGAACAGACAAGATAACGGGTAGCTAGTACTGCCACAGGCAATAGGAGCTTCTTCACAATTTTGGGATTTTCTTTTCTTTTGTTTTCACATTGTTCATGGTATCTTTTTACTGACTTGTCTGGGTTCCGTCTGTGGTCTCAGCTCCTACCGGTTTGGAGTTCCCTGGTTTTTATTTGTGATGCCTGAGGGTGGCAAAAATATTACAAGGGGCAGTTCTCGGTCTAGTCAGCACTTCAGATTACTCAGGCAAGGGCAGGGACATGCAGCTTGTAGCAAACAACCTTAGTGCCCTTGCTCTCTTAGGATCCTCTGTGGCATTATTAGACTTAAATGTGTTGATCCCAAATGCACCTTAATTAGGACAGGCAGGGAGAAAAGGAGCTAGACAGCACGAGTTGCATGAACCCCCTCTATCCTGCTTTTTATGGTTTTTTTGCTTTATTTTCTTTTCCCTGTCCTTTGACTCCAAGGCTTTTATTATAAAAAACCACAGGTCTGGCTTTGTCAGACAATGTAATCGCATCTTTTAAAGTATAGCTGTCTGCTGTGACTAAAAAGGTATCAAAACAGCCTTTAATGTCCTGATCCTGATGGAAGTTTGTCAGGTGTGAATGGTTGATAAGGCTGCTCTTAGGTTTATTTTCTAGTGGCATTTCATATAAGCCACTAGAAAAGATGGGCCTCTGCATTTCTCTTGCGTCTCCTCTGGGTTTGTCCTAAATCTTTTTATCATATGACAACAGTGCCACTCCATTGCAGCTGCATTTATCTCCCTTTTCCCTCCTTCAGTATTGTCTTTTAGACTTCTTAAAATCTATCGAACAGTGGATTTGTAACCCATTGTAATAACATATGGCTAAAACCCAATGGGTGTTAGCAGTATTGCTAAAATGAAGCCTTTGCTAAATGCTTTTTCACATGCTGTTTTCTTTCTTGTACCTCAGGATGTTAAAGTGGAAGTGAACCAGCAATAATCTGTCGTGAAACCCCAAATCCAGTCTCGTTTAATTGAACAATAAGAAACGAGTGTTTCATCAACACTTTTACCCTTGCTGAGCCTGAGAAACTACTCTTTTTTTTGCCTATACAATAGGGATGGTGTTGTACTCAACCATCAGCTTTGAGACAGGCCTTGTCCTGAAGAATTCAGTCTATTTAGACATGACAAAAGATGATAGGAAGAACTGAGGCACAGAAGGGACGTGACCTGTGCAAGGTCTTGCTGCGGGTCAGTGGCAGAACTATGGTGAGAACTCGAGTGTTGTAGCTGCTGTCTCAGTGCCCGGTCACCCGGCACTCACTGTGGGCTGCTACTTCCCAGGCACTCCTGACATTCAACTTGTGACATGTGTGCTGGGGGTCGTGCTTCTTGTTGACTTCATGGTGATGATTCTGTTGTCTCTATTCTTTCAGTTCATCTAATGTATAGCTTCAGGTGTTTTGGTCTTGTTTCTAAACTTCTTCACAAATTTGAAGATTAATTTGGAATGAGAAAACGTTAATTTATAGAAGTATTTTACACCAGGTTGAAATAAGCAGGTCATTAAGCTGTCATGGTCTATTGTGTCTGTGGGACTTGAGACCTTTAATCAGCAGATTATTGGCACTACAGGGCAAGCAGTCTATGTCAATGAAAGTTCATGACCTTAGGAAACACTAATAAAAGTTCCTCACTGGGGCTTCTGCAGCTAAAAAAGAAAAAGTTTATATATGCTTTTACAGTTACTTTTATTGTAAGGTCAGTGAAAGGTGAAGAAAACAGTACCTTGTAGTTCAGGCTCAAGGCTTTTTATCAGCAACTGTAGCATTGCACTGCTGCCAACATTCAGTTTTGTGAAGCATGCAACAGTTTCCATACATTGTAATTCTCTTTTTGGTGATTTCATCTTCCAAAGTTCCTTTGACATAATAAGGATTTAAACAGTATATGTAGTTTTAAGCAATTGTTTGTTTAATGGTAGTGAACTCTTACACTTTTATATACAGTATAAACACTGTACAGAAGTTGCAGTTTAACTGCATGCATCTTTGCATGTGTAAAACTGGGTAGCTCTCACTTTGTAATGTGTTAGATGGTCTTAGATAAAAACAGAGAATCCTCACTATACATCAAAACAAAATGCATTTTGCTCATCAGCACCCTCCCAATGAAAGGTGTGAGAGCATCTGAATTGGAGAAACTTCAGAGCCCTTCTCTAAAAACAGCCATTCCCCCGCAAGCTCAGTGCTTTGGGACTGAGGTAGGTCATGATACACAACTCAAAACTAAAAGGAGCTCCTGGATTGTGTGTGAGGTGTAGTAGCTTGGGTGCAGAATGCAAGTACAGGCAGCCACAGTTACTATTGCTCCCCTGGAACTTCAACAGCAGTCTCTTGGCAACTGCATAAGGACATCTTCTGTGTTTCATACCACAGTGAAAATTAAAACAATGGGAACAACAACTCTCAAACAGAAGAAGCTACAGCCTTGGTCCTGGCTGTCTATAACTGAGCATAAAAAGAAAATAAACCCAGCAGAACTGACCCTGCTCCTTTGTGTTAAATAATTTCTCTACCTAGGATTTACCGAAGAAGAAATTAATCATAGCTTGAAGTTTATTTTTTCTTATATTGTTTAAACTTGTTGCAAGTGCTGAGTTGCCTGTGCTACTCTTACTTTGAAGGGAAATATGTTTACAATTTATTGGCCTAATCCCCAGTTAGCTGAATTTGGTAGGTGGATAAAATTTTAATAGTGAAAAGGATTACAAATTAATACCAATAGATAATACTTTTGAATATTGTGTAAAGCATTCTAAATGTTAAATGGGACATGGGAATGTGAAATAGGCTTATTTGTAGTTCTGTTCTTCATTCAGCCAAACATAAATCAATTAGATACTGTACTCCTTGTCTTATAGTGGTTTTGCCTTTCACATCAGTTTTACCAGAACCTTAGCTGTAACTTTATCAGAGGGCTTGTCAGAGTTAGTAATTTCAGGAACAGAATAAAGCGATGATAGATAATGAAATATATATTAAGTGTTAAGCATTACACTTTAACTTTTCAGGAGAAATATTACACTTGTTAGTTGTTTTTCTCTGATTTCTAAAATATAGTAAAAGATCTGATTACCAAAAGCTATTTTTTCTTTCTCTATAATGATACCAATCTATTGCTCCTAATCCTCCCTTGTGGAAGATCTATGGGATTAAAAACACCCATACATTACAGTTTCACTGAAGTGTGTCCTATGTAAGTGTGTTCGATGTAAGGATGTAGTGTATTCATTCAGTAATAATTCAGTGAAGAATTCCCCTTGCTAATTCAGTAAATGCTTCTTGATCCTTACTATTTATTGTCCAAGTTGCAGCCTTCCTTTTGTGGAATGGAGCAATTTTTGAGCAATTGCTAGGAAATGTCAATGGAAATGAGTTTGTGTGACACAGCTTGTTCAAAGAGTGGTCTCTAAAAAGTGGACCAGGGATAATTTGACTTGTGTAAAAACGTTGGTGACTTTGCGCTCGTACGCATGCTTCTGGCAAAACTCTTCCTCTTGTGTAAACGGAGAGGTGACGGGGCCATGAGGTTGCTTCTGTATGAGCATTTTCTTGGCACTTCTTTTTCAGTAGGAGAACTCAGTTGATGTTGGCTCTTAGGGTGAAAAAATTTTACTTTAATAATGAATCTTTTTCTATGCAAAATGAATAGTGGTAGCATTATTCAAAAGTTTTAAAAATAGCTGTCTTTCTACAATTTGAATGGTAACAATTTATATAGTTTGGTTGTAAGGAGTTCCTCAGTGCCCTTTCTTAAAGGCATGGAAGGGATAGATGAGGGGACTGCTGGTTAAACTGTATCAGGTTTGATAACATGACAATGTTACCAGATTTTTATTCTTTTAGTAATGAATGAAAGAAGTTTCTAATGTGCAAATTCAGGGTAAAAATCTAAAAGTGAAAATTGTGGCACAAAAAGGATGCATTGTTTAAAAAAACCAAACAACTTATTTCTAAATCATGAGGTGGACTGTACTGCACATAAGGTCAGGAAGGCATTGATTGTTTATGCAGAGTACTAAAATGCATCATCTCAGAAAACGAAGGGCATCCAAGATACTACTTTGGGGCTGGCAGATGTCGTGCAGGACTTGTGGCAGATTGTGCTGGTCTTGAGCAGCAGCAGCACAGATGCCTACATGTTGGCAGTCTTACCACAGGTGTGGAAAAATGGAAGCACCTCATTTCTTGAGGGACAGGGCCAAGCTCAGGGTTGTGCTTAGTGTAGATGTCACTCATTGAGCACAGCTCACGTCTTCAATTTCTAAAAACAGATACTATCTTTTTCAATGGTATTCTTAATTTCATTTGCAAATTATGACAGGGTGGTATGTTAACTTTTGTTATGAAATGAGGTATCTTGCTAATGAGAACTTACCTGGATGCTTACCGTGCAGCTTACCATGCTGTGTGTTGTACGTGCTAAGAGTAGCAGTTGTTTAGTGTAATTCCAAGGGGACTTCTTCAGATGGGCAATTTTCAAGTTCGTTGAAAAAAATCCCAATTTGTAAGTTTAACTGCAGTGTAAGTATTAGGAAGAACTCAGAGCTACACTAAAGAAAAGAAAGGAAAAAAGGAAGCAGGGGGAGAAGAGTCTGAGGTACAGGATGTATTTTTTTTATTAGTGTCTGATTATATTTTGTCTTTGAGCCAGATAAATATTCTGATATGAAAAATCTTATTCCTACAAAAATGTACCAAACTTCTGATTCTGCATTTACTATTATCTCTCATTAACTTAGACTGTGTATTGTGGAGGAGAATTTTGTACGAAGTTCTAAGTAAATGCATGTAGCCAGTATATACACACATATATATGCATTATAATTTTATCATCTGTATTATTGCGTTTCCTTTATACATCTGGAGTAATGGGATGGCTGGATTACTCGGAAAGCCCTTGGTGATGGGATTTGGAAGAATAGAATTAAGTAGAAAGTGTATGCCAGAGCTTAAGCTGAGCTCTTAATTGTATTGCTTCTGTCAATTGAGATTGACCCATAGAGTAGCTGTCCTCTTACTTCGGTGCAGACTTCCAGTGTTTTCAGCCCTGACTTAAGGAAAAGCTGCATAGCAATATAGTGAAGTAGCAAAAAACCCCCCAAAAAACCCTTTCTCTTTATAGTTTGCTCCAGTGTATGGGACAAGCTATTGGGGAGCTTATGGTCTTTGGTTTTGCTCCCACAGCTGTTGCTGATCCATATGGCAGAAGTAGGAAGAGCACCAGGGTGTCTGTTTAAGTGCGTGTTACACTGATCAGTGAAATTGTTGAGAAAGAAATCGATGTGTTTAATAAGCATATATGAGTATTTTCTTATGACTCAAACTGGATCAAATTATTCATGTTTACTGGGAGCCAAGAACTGAGGGAACCTTTGAACTGATGAAAAGAAGAATCTGTATACATGCTACATCCTTTTTTCTTCAGGAAAATTTTGATCTTTAAGATGTCTTATTATTGCAAGGGGGATAACCATTTAAAAAAGCAAACTGGACTGAAGGACTCCGTGACAGAATACAAAAATACAGGTAGCTATTCTCAGATGGAGAGGTGAAACAATTTCAGTTGCAAATTGATTGCTTACATTTTAAAGTGACAAAGCAGAAGATCTCGTAAGGCTGGTAGGTATTCTCATTAAAATTTCTAAAATAAAAATTATTTTTGAAGAGGAGATGCAGCAGGTGGCTTCAAATACAGTGGTTCTATTTTTAACCTACTGTTTTTGTGATACGAATGGATGGCATCTGAATTAAGGAAAGCTTACCAGCTTTCCATTATGTTCGTTGGTTTCTTTTTTTGCACTTCTCAGTTTAACTACATATATGGTAACAAATTAGTTCTCTTAAGTCAGGTGCTATGGATGTTAGCAATAATTATGGGGAGAATTTTGAAAAGCTCCAGTAGTTCTCAGCTACTGTTAAAGTCAAAAGGGAAATCGGAGGATTGTTTAGTATGTTAGTATATCCCGACTGTTGTATGTCCTCTGCCTGGAGAACTCATGATTCCTAATTTTTTTCCAATATTAAAAGTCAATTTTTTGTTTTCAGTTCTATTTTATACCTCTCTATTGATAATAGATGCGGAGTCTTATGGGGACAGACAGTTGGCTCAGCCAGCAGCCAAAACCAGTCTCTCTTAGTCACTGGAAACATTGTGCAGTGTGGGCTTTCTCCTTCTGCTGCTTCTTTCACAGCTCCAGCCTCCACACGGCCTCATGGCTGATCAGAAGCTCTTTGTTTGTGCATATATGTGGTTACGTTGGTTGAGAGTGCAGGGACTCATTTTATAAAACGGGGCTTGTAAGTTCCTGTAGCACAGACTCAGAGATCCACATCTTGTCAGGAGTTGTGTAGGAGAGGCAAGAGTAGGAACACGGAACAAGTTGGTGATAGACTACACTGACAATGTGGAAAGCTATGGGATAGATTTGTTGTCCTGCGTTGTTATATAAACATCATATATATTGACTGTAATGGCAGGGCAGGGAAGCAACCCCTTTCCTTAATTTGGGGCATATTATTTCAACACGTACATAGTTTTTCTTTCTTCTCTGCCCGAGGCAAAGGCTGGTAGTGCCAATTACTGTATTAACTGAAGGAAAGATGGAAAGCTATTGGTGATGTCTCTTGGTCTTCGTGCACACTGATCCCCTTTCTCTCTCTTTTTAATGCCCTGAGGGTGACTGCCGTAGAGTATAATTGCTTGATTTGGTGCATCAGGAGAGAGAGGATCTGACGCGCCACCCTGCACTTGTTTGTTCTCTGCCTGTTTGGCAGTGACAGAAACCAAGCAAAGGTCGTGTGAGTGCAGCCAGAATAACCCGGCGGTGCTGGGAATGCAGTTACATTACACTGGGCTCCTTTCATGCCTTCTGTGTGAATAGGGGTCAGCACTGTACCAAATGCCATGGAATTAATTTGTCATTTTTATGGAGACGGATCTAAACGGCGCACACTGAGGAACCCCACCTGACGCTGGAAACAGTGTGTTGTGCTTTCAGGGCAGGTGGGAAGGGCTGATCATGGATGGTCAAACGAAGGTTCGAATGAAAGAGTATTGGTTAGTGACTTTGTTCAGGGCAAAGCAGTTATGGACCTGATCCTAGAAAACTCTGCACCTGCTGTTTGTATGACAAGAGCCAGGTGATCTACCAGGGAGACCTAAGTTTTAAGTCACACAAGGAGCTGTTGAAGACATGTTCCCTAATAAAAAAACCTGTTGCCCTAAAAAGTTAGGGCTGTCATCTTGTACGCTTCTGTTTGTGTGTTTGGATTTAAGTGTATACTCACTGGGATGTCTCATCTTCCTAGCATTCTTTAGGTTGAAGTATAGTTAATGAACCTGCAGTTTTATGCTAAGAGGCCCACCTGCATGCTAAGTGTTATGGGTCCATGTACAAAAATCCTGAGAACCCAGTTTCATTGCTGAGTATTGATGGGGCATGGGGGGTGGGTGGGTGTGTCTCATAGAGGGATTGTAATGTGTGCTATGACTTGTACAGTTGGACAGTGCCAGTGTTGATGTGACATTTGAAAGAAGAGCCTGCAATCATTTAGCAGGCTACAGCCATACTAGTGGTGCTGGCAATTTTAGACCTTTGTAGAGATATGGAGTTGAGGGAAACTTACAGAAAGCAATTTCATTCTTTCTGAGAATGTTTTATCAAATGTCACAGAATCATATTTTGCCTTTCTGTATTTTCCATGTGTGCTAGCTCAGACTGATGCATACAATTCCAAAGCTGTTTTCTGTTGTGTTTCCAGTGAATAAATTTTCAGCTTATAGCAGATGTTTTCTTAGTCCTTAAGTATATGATACTGTGTTTGGATTGTTAAATTCCATTCCATCTGTATGTCCCATATGTTCAGCCCTCCTACTGTTCCAGTGTTTTTGTGGTCACCTTTCTTCACTATGTGAAGGAAAGGACATGAGGTACTAGTGAAGGGTTCTTGCTGATAGCTCCATAGTCATGGTGACAGTTTGTACAGCTGTGTATTGCTGAAGACCTCTTCTCTCACTCTTTCTCTGTGTAGTGCAGTAGTGCAGTGCAGGACTAATTGCAATGTTTGTGCGGCAGGGGAGGACCAAATTTAAAGGTCTCTTACTGTCTCCTGATGTTTCAGGTCAAATGAAGAAAATATCTAAAAGTATGCAAATACAATTAAAGGAAAATAACTCATGCTCTGAAAGGTTTCTTATGTCCTTGTAGTGGATGAACTATAGCACAGGTTAATGGGGAAGTTTGCCAAGCTGAAGTGTTTTGAAGTGGAAAAGAAGGCAAGCAGGACATCCTGGATTTTCCTGGTCATGTTAGTCAAGATACAAATAGCTTCAGTTGTTTCAAAAAGAGGTTAGTAGATAAAATTATTGAGAACCAGGAAAAAAGATGATTCATATTGGTTTTTCTTGCTCAATTAATCTTTTTATTTTTTGTTTGCATTTATTACTCGAAAGTTTAGAAGTGGCTTTCCCAGAGGATGATTTGGAAAGGAAACATGCTGTTGCCTGTGTGTTTGTCACAGTTAGTGGCTGGAAAGTGAAACTCTGACACTATTGCCTTTGGGTGAAACTTAAGCAATATTTTTCAGATAAGGGAAAAACTTGGTAATGTTTTAAAGCTAAATTGTTTTTTCTATGTAGTGTTATGCTTGAGCTTTTGTGCTGCAAAATGTTTATTTTCTCTGCTAGCTTGGGTTCAGTTGCAGTGCAGCCAGGGAGGTGTTGAACTTGGTTTGGCGGCCCAATGCTGCACACTTTCTCCTTTACACTTAGGCTCAAGTTTTCACCCCTGCTACTAGGGCACCTTCTTTACATTGGTGTTTTTAGCAGGAATTAATTGTCTCTGGTTAGCAGCTGAGATGCACCTTCTTTGCTGCATAAATGCATCATTAGAACAAACTGTTACATGCAGTGTGGAGTTACTCCTTTAGAAGATGAAGCCTTTTAAGCAATACTGAGAAAACCTCCGGTTTTGTGCTTTTTGCCTTTGTTTCCATCACAGGTTTGTTAGAGCACACATTAATTGATCTCCTTCTACTCTTGCCTTTAATACTTGTGATGAGGTGTGTGCTATCGGGGTGGTCAGGAGGCTTTCTGAGCCTCTCAGTCTGACAGAGGTCTGCTTTATTCAGTTTGTGCCCTAACACATTGCTATTGTGTAAGGTGCCCAAAGCAACATTGTTCCAACAAGATCTCGTGGGACTCTTAAAGGCAGAGTTCACCATAGCTGTGTTATCTTCCAGTTTCTCAAGCCAAATGTAGTGCGTTTTGCCTGCAGGGCTGGGGTTGAGAGTCTGTGGATTGCAAAGGTCCCTTTTGAGATTCTATATAGGATGACTGTTCCATGGGAAACAGCTAAAGTTGTTTAAATCAGTTTTAGTGCTGGCACTCAATAGTAAAAACTAAGTGCTTTCTTTTCTCTTTTATAACAGTGTCGAGTGGGCATGGTAACTTACACAATATTCATATTTTTATGATGAAATGGCTGCTTTGTGCTGCTCCTATACCTTGTGCTTGAAACCCTTCTGGGGCTGAGCAGAAAATTAGAAAATATTTTTCTATGTAAGGAGGATTTGCAGTTGCTGGACCAAGTTAAAATGATGGGTGAATGCAGAAAGTCAAAACAAATCCAGTTCTCTGTGCATCATTGTTAGCGTTTTGGTTTTTTTTTTTTGTTTTGGTAGTGTGTTTGTTTTTAAATGTGGATCCCTGTTTGGAAACTGAGGTGTGAGATGAAGACTTTATTTTTAAGATCATTCTGGTGTTTACAAGGCTTTCTTAAAAATGGTCTTGGCATTTTTAAGAATGTGCTCCTTGGCAATGACTATCTACAAGTAAATAAGGTGGGATCTTAAAAGTAGCTGCTCTGCTTTTACAGATAGGGGAGAAAATGAGATTATCTGGTTGACACATGCACTCTCTTGCAAGTCATCTTTGCCATACCAGAACACCACCTCCATCCTGGAAGAGTGGTAGGCAAAGAATGACTGACTGCAAGAGTACAGCTATGCAGCAGAAGGATCTTAGTGAGGCAGCGTCATTTGATTTTTATAGCTTTCTCTTAGGGAGCCATCTGTATGTACTACCACTACATTTCCATGTCTCTCAAAGAAACTTTCTAATCCTTGTTTTCCTGATATGTGTCGACAGGAGGGATCAGCTATTAGTGTTTGTGCAAACCACGGAAGTGTAACAGTAGGCAAAGGTAATGGACTCATCAGGAACTACAGTTTACAGAAATAATGTAGTTCAAAGTGGCAATAAAATTGGGAATAAAAGTTTGCACTAAGCAAATGAGCCTTTTATATGATCTAGGATATTGCTTATACTGTTGGTCAGGCTGAAATTATGTGAGAAGAATAGGCTCTGTTGTAGTGAACAGGAAATCGTACAAGATGGTTCTGTTTCTTCAATGCATTTGTTCTTAAAACAAGTTTAATGCCCTCAAATTTAATTGCAGCAATAGCATTGTACATATCTGCAGCACAAGTCCAGCAAAGGTGTCAGCAGCAAAACCTCCCCAGACTGCCATATCACATAAAGCAACTGTGATTTGAAGGGGCATCTTTACAGAAGTGAAGAACATTTTGCTTACATGTTTAGTCAAGCCCCCGATGCCTCTTTTGAGAATAACGATAATAGAGGTGCTTTTGATGCTGCCTAGAAACTAGACAAAGGGTCAGCAGTCTGTTTCCTTTAGACAAACAGCTGTTTTATAGCTGCTTTTTTTTTCCACTGCCAAACTGTGAAACATCTGCTTAGGAATAAAACCTTCAGGTAAATAGCATTGTGACCATTTGTTGTCTCTGGTTTGTTCCATGTCACTCCTGTTTGAAAAGAAACTGAAATCATGGTTTTGTTTGCTTTGCCCCCTGCCAAGTAGTATCCTGGCACGCACAAAGGAGTGTGGCCAGCAGGTCGAGGGAGGTTATCCTCCCCATCTACTCTGCCCTAGTGAGGCCACATCTGGAGTACTGTGTCCAGTTTTGGGCCCCCCAGTTTAAGGAGGACAGGGAACTGCTTGAGCAAGTCCAGCAGAGAGCTACAAAGATGATCAGGGGACTGGAGCATCTCCCTTATGAGGAAAGGCTGAGAGACCTGGGTTTGTTTAGCCTGGAAGAGAGAAGACTGAGGGGGGATCTTATCAATACTTATGAATATCTGAAGGGCGGGTGTCAAGAGGATGGGGCCGGGCTCTTTTCAGTGGTGCCCAATGACAGGACAAGGGGCAATGGGCACAAGTTGGAACGCAGGAAGTTCCACTTAAACATGAGAAAAAACTTCTTTCCTGTGAGGGTGACAGACCAGCGGAACAGGCTGCCCAGGGGGGTTGTGGAGCCTCCTTCCCTGGAGACATTCAAAACCTGCCTGAATGCAGTCCTGTGCACCCTGCTCTAGGTGTACCTGCTCAAGCCAGGGGGGTTGGACAAGATGATCTCCAGAGGTCCTTTCCAACCCCAACCATTCTGTGATTCTGTTATTGCAGAAATGACAAATTGATGTCAACTCCTGCAAATTTTACTTTTATTGGAAATTAGAAGGATCTCTTGTAGTATAAAATAGCTAATAAAGCATTGGTTAATTTTGACATAAGTAAAAATTTGGCTTAGTTTTGTGACTAACCTTGTGTAGTCTACATCAGGGGCATATATAGTACCTTCTAGAGTTAGTAAGCAGCAGTGCATTGGAAGACAAAACGCAGGGCTCAATGACCTTATTGTCTGGAACAGAATTTTTCAAAGCTCTGGTCCACAGAAGTTCTTGTGCCTCTGGAAGCTGCACTAAGAGGTCCACAGAACCATTTTTAGTACGTAATCTGAATTTTTTTAGTTCTGGGCAGTTACAGTATAGTACACAGGAAATGTTGAGGGTTGACAGCAGCTAAAAACACTACTGTGTTTAGAGACGTTTCCCTCTATTGCAATGACTAAAAGGTGCAAAATGATAAAGAATTTTCTTCAGTATTTACAGAACATGTGTCTTGTAATTTGGCTTTGTGCGTTTGGATTGCTGATAAAATTGGGCATGGGTATTGGAAAATAATTTTGATATCTGTCTAATTAGTGGGGAAAAGAAATAAAGCCAAAACACATCTCTCCAAAAAAAACAAGAAGTGCACAGGCACGCATTCACACAGCTGGTATGACTTTTGAGGTTATGCTTTTGTTTGTGTTGAGAAAGTAGTACTGGTCTCTGTATGCTCTTGGCTGTGTCTTTGTAAAGTGAAGAGTTATTAGGCTGTCAAAAAACTCTTAATAAACCTACCACAGCCCCTCCTGTGTCTCCTTCTTTCCTCCATCCCCCTGATGCTCAGTGCAGTGACTATTAGAAGTTCATTTCTTTTATATATTAATGTATACCATATACGTGTGTATTTGCCATTACAGAGTTTATAGTTTTGAGTTGGATTTGATCTGGGGAGAGGTGTGATAGGCTGTACAGTCACATCATATTGGGGTTAGGATTTTTGGATATCTGAGCTCAGCTTCTGGCATGTTATTAAATTGCAGTGAATCACTTCCTACCTTTTCAAGCTATGATTTCTTCATATGTGTGGTACGAGTTTCTTTGTAAATGGCTTAGAACATCTTACTGTGGGGGACCCCTAAAAAAGAACTAGGAATGAGCATTTGGTGACGGTAAGAGGCAATAAAGCTGTTGTAGAATTTGCTGGAAAAAGTTCTGTGTGCACTTGCAGGTTGGATGTGTTCCCTGTTTGCTCTGCGTTCACTCTTTCCTATGCTGTGGGTTTTGTTTGGGGTTTTTTTGTTTGTTTTTAAATTATTTGTTTAGTTTTTATTTGTTGGTTTGGTTTTTTTGTTTTTGTTTTTTTTGGTTTTTTGTTTGGGTTTTGTTTGGTGTGTGGTTTTTGTTTTTTTTTAAAGTAGGTGGAGAGACAGATTAAAGTGTTTGGCCCAGGTTTGTCTGTAAAGCTAGTGGTGTTCTCTTAGTGTGCCTCTCTATCCAGACTAGTTCAGTCTTCTCATGCCTCCCTCATCCTCTGTGCAGCAGCAAGAATGGGTCTCTGAGTATTATAGTGCATTGAAATGCCCTGGGATGTGGCAGCTTGCATAGCTGTGATAGAAGATTTTGCAACTTCCTCTCCATAGGCTACAAGCGCAGCTTGGAGCTGAGACTGCTTTCTGAAAAGCAAATGCTGAGCATTCAGAGTATTGTGCTGTGTTGACAAGCCTACCTGTTCGTGTTTCCTCGCTCTGCACTCTCTGTTCTTAGCTACTTAAATCAATTGTGTAGGCAATGTAATTGCCCGTTTGTTACTGAGGAAAAAGACTAGCTCAGATCCTTTCTGTTTGCTGTATCAAATGCCTGAATTAGATGTTACACAACTTCACTGCTTGTAGCTGAAATAAGTGAACATTTGTGTATCAGTTTCATAATGAGAATTTAATGTATGCTTTGTTTTGTGGGGGGGTTTTTTGTGTGGGTGGGTTTTGTTTGGGTTTTTTTTGTTTTGTTTTGGTTTTAACTTCTGCTTTTAATGGAACAGTAGCTTCAGAAAAAGAATATGAAGAAGGGTCATGTTGGGGCTGCACCTAGATAGCCTGAAGCTCAGGTAGGGTGGTTTGGGACAAATGGGATTGGTGCAGTGGCAGGAAGAGGAGAGCCGGAGGAGGTCTTGCTTTCCTCTGGAGTAGGAAGCTGCTAGCCCTGGGCAGCAAGAGAGACATGGAAAATGAGCTATTTGCAGTACTGCTTCCAGGCACTTTGCTTCACCCCAGCTTGAAGCAGAACATGCTTTCTTTGCTTTCGTAGTTTTTCTTACTTGTAATCCAGAATGAGAAGACTTACATCTTTGCATTGTCAAACTGGCCAAGAGAAATGATTACCGTACTGATATAGGATGTGGAATTCAGGTTTGTTTTTTCCAATTCTCGTACTTCCACTTTGTAATTTTCTGCTGCTTGTGGTTGTGTGTTAAGCCCTACTATTTTCATACTGTTTCATGCTAAAATGCCACTTACATAATTTTTAAAACCATCCAAAAACTGAAACTGACTTCAGGCAGCGAAGCTGCAGTGGAGGGGACTGAGCTAGAGATGGAATGGTATTGATGAAGAGAACAAGGCTGGATTGGAGAAGCAGAGGAACACAGAACACTTATTGTCATTGCGAAGTGAAGGCGGGGAAGAGACCCATGGAGAGGTGTGCCCAGCAGAATTTCTCAGTCCTACCGCATAGTCTTTTGGGCTCAGGGAGAGCAGAGGAAGAGAGGATGGTGAAACAAAGACCAACAGAGTGTAAAGAAGAGTAGAAGAGAAAGGATAGGATCTGTGCAAGAAGAGTATGCCAAAGTGACAGTGAATGGTGATGTTGTTACTTCAACTCTGTAGGCTTTTTAAATGTTTCTGTGTGGTAGTGGTGGGGTGTTTACCTTAAAGGTCTTTTTACCTTTTCCCCCCCATAAAAAAATCACTGGTTTTAGGAAATTAGCTAGATCTCATAGAAACAAACTTTAAACTCCCAAAAGCTTTTGTTGAAGAATTTTACAGAATGACTGCTATGTGTAAGTTTTGCGTGCTTTAAAAAAATCTGCTCCAAATAAAGTATTTTCTTTAGACAGCAGAACCTGAGTTTAGAGAGTCTTATTGTGAACTTGGAAAGAGTTAAATTTATTTTACCTAGGCTTAAGGGGAGTTGTTGTTCAAAAGCTGGAGCAGGGGAAAACGGGGTTTAACTCATCCTCCTTTTTCTGTTTTCCAGTATATCAATTTCTGTGGACAAGACTTCAGTCTTTAGGGACTCTTGCTCCAAGCTGATTGGCAGTGCTTACAATTGCACCACCAGAAAGCAATAAAATAAATACATAAAGCAACAGTAACAGAAAGCAGATGTCTTGCTTTTGCAATTAAAGAACTGGAGAAGGCAATAAGCAAATAATGGCAACTGACTGTGTGTTTGGGGTGGGGGGGGAGTGTGTGTGTGTGTGTGTATATATATATATCTTGCTTAGTTCCCAGACAAAATGGAAAACCCCATGCTGGTGAAAATGAAAGATACATTAACAGCCACAGTACCTTGCTTTGAATTTGAAAATTGGGCTTATAAGTGCTTAATTTTTCATTAGAAAGCATCACGCTGAGAGTCCTGCAAGATGGAGCAGACAGCTTTTCTCATTGTGTTCTCGGGTCTGTTTTTCTACTTTGGATGATTCTGTAAAATCAGTCATGTCTCTGATTCAGCTGAGCAAAATGCGTGGAAACTGGGATCTCTTTTCTTCCATGTGTGTGTTTTGTATTGAGAGGGAAAAGGTATTACTGAGACAGTTATCCGTGAAATATAGTTTAAAGTTTTTTTAAAAGCTGCACATAAAATGGAAATAGATTTGACGTCTTTTAGTCTATATTCAGTCTATATCCGAATGTTGCTGTGAACCAAAATGGTAATTAGTCACCTACGCAGCATCTTCATTCACTGACTGTAGTACATGGAGTTTTCCTGCTGGTAATCTCTCAAGGCAATCAAGAAAGGGGCTTTAGGAGAATGTGTTCTTTGTAAGCATTAGCATAAATATGTAAATGTGTATGCATGCTTTGAGCAGTTTGCCTTTCCCATGGTCACCACATATGCTTAGCCACATGAAAATGAAATGCTGTAACAGTTTGAGAATGGAAAAGTTATTGGAATTGGGATGAAAGGAAGAAGGAACAGGGAAGACTTCTGGTACCTTCCTTTCCTGTGATACTGGTCCAGGCGAAAGCTGGAGAGTTGAGGATGTCCTATTTTGACTGAAAAAATGCGAACTGACATATTTAAAGCACAGTCGACATCAGTGGTGTGAAGGGAAGAAGAAAACTGTGTGAAACTTCATTTTAATTTCTGTTTTGGTAGGCACCCCTCTGTCAGGGCTACTTAAAAACAAGCAATAAAAATAACAGCAAAATCCTTTGTGCTCTGACACAGACATGAAGCTCCCTTTTGCCCTGGCTTAAAAAGCAAAAAGACTAATTTGGCATAAAATACTTCAAAGCAAGCAGTGAGTATTCTGACTTTGAAATATCTCTGAATGAGTCTGAACAGAGTGCTGCAGAGGAAGTGCTTAGGGAAAAATTGTTCATCTGGGGTTTTAGAGTCAGTTAGGAGCTTGTCAGTGCTGCTTTATGTATGTACAAAGCTCAGAAGTCCTGTGTTTTCCTGGTTGTATTTCAAAATGTGAAATATTACACTTCATGTTGTCCTGATCACTGCTGTGCTTGTCAGTAAAATACTGTACCTTGCATTCCCGTGCTGTGCTGGCTTGAATCACACAGAAGGAATTCTTGCTCTGTGAATAACCTACAGCATATTGACGTGGAAGAAACTTCAAATTATCTAGAGGAACCCTGATAGTCTCCTTGCTAACACCATGGGCAGAGATCTTGTGGCACCTCAAGGCAAGGGCAGGCGGGGGAGGTTTTCACACTGCCTAAATACAGGGCTCAAAAAAAAGAAAAGCTCTTTCGAGGAAGCTCTGGTTCTGAACTCTGACAATTTTGACACGCTTCTGCTAGCGCCATGTTCATATTGTTGAGGTAAAGATGAAATTAGGTGGCTGTACTATAATTCCTTCTCACACAAGTCTTTAATGTATCCACACATGGACATACTCTGGTTTATGGACATGGCACGTTAACCAACCTTTTACTGCTTGGCCCGTGGCTGTTGTACTTTTGGTTGAAAACTGGTGTGAAGTTATTAAACAATGTCAGCTGAGATGGAGAATTCAGTATGNGTGAAATGCTGTGCTGTATGAAGCTGTATCCGTAGCAACACAGAATCATTTTCCTCCATGCAGGCGAGACTGAGAATAAGATAGTTGCAGCTTGGAACACTTATCCATCCACTTCTGAAAACTGCATGTGAACTTTACAAGTTGGGCACCAGTACAAGTACTGTGACACATCCTACTCTTAAATACCTGTAATCTTTATAGAAGAGAAATTTGAACACATTTATTTGTTTGTGAATAGAAAACCTATGGCTGAGAAAGTAGTGCTGCACAAGTTTTTTTGTAAGGCTGTAATACTCCACAGGAATGTTTTAATATTCTCCTGCAAATTATTGTCTAAAAAAGAAAAGTATCAAGATTTTTATAAGCTCTGCCCCAGATGTGGTGACAATTTATAGTCAGGCTAAATGGTCTTACTAGATGTCTGTGGCGAATTGAGACTGTTTTTCTCTGTAGTGTGTTTTGTAGATAATGAGGCAAACTTCCATCATTTTATTTAGTCATTGGAATAATTTAATGCATGTAAATGAAATTTTCCAGACTTAACTGAGATGATGTGTATGCCACCTCACCCTCTCCCCACATGCTTCAGATGTGAAGATATTTTCTTTCTGGTTACAAGCAAGCAGAACAAGGCTGTCTTGCAGACATCTGCAGAAGGGCTGCAAGATAAGCAGAATATGTGTCCTGTTTTACTTTTGGTTCTAACAGCAAAAATACAGAGGGATTTTTGCTAAGCACTTTCAACTCTTTTTTTAGGCTATGCAGGAGTTTCTTTCCTAATTGTCAAGACAATCCAGAGTTAATCCTGGTGAGAGGTGTAAATCTCCTTGTGAACATCTGTCTTCTGCCAGTGGGGATTACTGAGGGCATTCCTGTGTGCTTCATCCCCATAGCAGGCTGTGTTTGTGCAAGGGTGGGCCTTTCTAGGGCATGTCTGTAGGTGGTTAGGTTGGCCGTCTGCCTAGCTCAGTATTTAGTCTCAAGTAATGCAAACAGAGTTTGTCCAAGGAAAGAGGCATGTAAGCAATAAAGCATGCATACAGTGATCTTTTCCTAATTAAAATCTCCCGATGAGCAACAGTATAAAAACTTCCTGAGCCGGAAGCTGTATCAAAAATCACTTTTCAATAGCTATGGTTCCTCCATTAATTTATCTAATCTTTTTTTCTGAATGCTATTAAGCTTTTGATTTCCACAGCATCTTGTGATTAAAGAGTTTGTGATTCCATCCTGAACCTTTTTCTCCTAATGGATCTTGTCCACTGTTTGCGTTTCATCAGCTGCTCAAAAGGCAACTGGACAGAGATTTCCACTTTGGCATATGGAGAGGACTGAGCAACATGTAATTCTTTGATCCTCTTGAAACTGAGTTCTCAGACTTTTCCTGTTGTTTCTTGATAGGCTTGCCAGAAGTTTGACAATCTCAGTTTTCAGGTGCTTCAGCTTAGTATAGTGCAGTCTCATTACCCAGTCTGTAAATTGAGATGAGCTTGGCCTGGCTTGAGAGCCATATAGTCTACTATAAGTTACCTTTTGCAACCCATGAGGTAATCTAACCCTTAAGTCTCAACTTCTGGTGAAAGATCATGACGCTTGACTGGATTAAATTTAATAAAGCTAGTGGATCTCAGCCAGACTTGCAGCTGATGCATATGGCTGTTAAGTTACATTCGTATGTGCTGATCAAATTCTTTCATTCTAGTTTTCCACGCTTATTCTGTTCAAAACCATATTAAGCTATTTGCAAAACATAGTGTTTTGTACCTCTCTACAAATAGCAATCTGCCTCTTCCAAATGCAGCTTACGGATTTTTGAAATAATTTTTTTCCTTCACTCCTGTTCCTTCAACCTTGGTGCCTTTGGCTGTGTAAGAAAGAAGGAAAGGAGCCTGTTACTGCAAAAAGAACTTAACTGCATTTGTCTGAAAGTGATTTGGAAACTTGTACAGCTTTTCCTCAAGTTTCAAATAATCACTGCAGTCAGGAGGATTAGACACACTCTTCTGTCAAACTTTATAACCATAGAAAAAGACCAGTCCTGATACAGGTAAGATGACCTTTTTTGGCTCACATGGTGTCTCATAGGAGGCTGTACTGACATTCTCAAATCTATCTCTTGTACTTTATAGACAATTAAGGCTGCTGAAATAACAGACTTCCTTTACCAGCAGTTCTGTTTTTCCATCTAGGAAAAACTTCCATTTATCTTGTATTAAAATACAGCCAAGACTGCAGCAGTTCCTTTTGAAGAATACTGGCTTGTAGTGTTGTTTAAATTTACAGTCATGACTCTTCAAGTCAAAAAGGGGAGTTTCATTCCTAGGTAGTATAGATGGGCTTCTGGGTGAGCTGGCTGGGTGTAGCATGCATGCATGGTCCTTCAGTCAGCTGGCGAAGCACACTTGGAGAAGGTCAGACATGCAAGTGGTGTTAGGGGAACGTCAGGGTTTTGCAGTGAACATATTCCACTTGATACTGAGTTATGCTTTACAGAGATTCTTGTAGTATAAATCTAAAATTGCCACTTAAAAGAAAAAGTGCATATAAAGAAGCCGGAATCTTGCTTTGAAGCTGTTGACATAATTTCTGGGAAAGCTTTTTAAGTTGATATTCCTGCCTCCTCCCACTTTTCAACAGAAAAACACTTTTGTCCTGTTTTGCAAAAGAAAAATTTTTAGGATACTTAACTGTTTACACAAATCTTAAGGCATGCTATGTGCCAAAATAAATCTGTACACTGCAATGTGGAGAAACCACGAAGAAAACCAGTTTGATGTTTGAGCAACATTCCTTTATATGTCCTGAAACTATAGTGAATATAGCTTTCTTTTTAGCCTGCACTTAAGTTTTAAAAACCAGAGATGAAAGTTGGACAGATGGACATTTAGAGATGTACTGGGACACCTGCTATATGTTTTTTAAACATTCTACATACTGGTGCTGTATCATGCCAAATACAGTGTTGATGTTGGGAGACAGAGTGCTTATTCTGCCTGTTCTGCTTGTTTCACTGATCCTTACCGTGGGTTTTGTATGGAAACCCGGTAGTATTTGGAGGGAGATGATGCACTCTAAATTACTCAGTGGAACTGAGAATACAGGGATATAACAAAATCATAGGTGCTGTTCCCTTTTCCATCAATGGGGAATATTGCCTTTTGAGTTTGGTGCTTTTGAGTCCCTTGGAGGAGAAAGGGACTGTAACTTCCTTTACGAAATACAGAAACATTCGGTATCAAAAAGGTTATAAAATGTTGGCTTCAGGGGTTTAAAACCTTATAGACCTTATAATACTTTTATTATTTCCCCCCCCCCTAGAAATCATGACTTATACTATATTTAAACAACTTTCTGTGTTTCTGTGGACAACATGGCTAAAACTGATAGTACATGTGTATTCAGGACTTCCTTTAATCACTTCTTCTCACCGGGCAAGAGCTGCAAGGGCAGTTGTTTTGTGCAGGTGGTGGTAATGCAACACTAAAATAATGTGTTGCTTTGCTGTGGAGTTTTCTTTAAGTCTGACAAACTTGGAAAGAACCTTACTTGCTTGATGCTGAGAAAGTGTCATTCATTGCACCTGCTATTCCTATGTGGAACATCCCTGAACGAGCTGTGCAAGTTTTAAATTCTTCTAGTTGCAATGGTTGAGTTGTAAAATAAACAACTACATATGTATTTCAAAACTCTTGGTAAGCCCCCACAGTCCTGATAAAACTGATAATCCAACAGAGAGGATGAGTCAGTATGTATATTTAAAAAAAAAAAAAAAAAAAAATCCAAAAACCCATAGTTCCTTCTCTGATACATTTTTTTTTTTTCCCTTTAGTTCCTTGGCATAGCATTTCTTGGGATTGGATTGTGGGCATGGAATGAAAAGGTAAGTTGAATATAGCATCAAACTCCATGTTTTTCCTCTTCCTCTTTTTCTGATGAAATATTAGAATAGTAGTATGCTGCATATTTTATGTGTCCACACACAGTTTCTACTGAAACAAAATCAAGCTTCTCTGTCAAATAAAACCTTGGCTCAGCTCACCTAGAGGAATATCCTTGGCATCTTTCCCAAAAATGCTTTGGCAAGAAATCATGGTTGACTCTTGCACATAGAATAACCATTTCAATCCATGCATGATCGAACTGCAGCTTACATGCCGAAACACTCTACTGAAGGCAGTCTTGGCTGTGTCTCTGCTTCATGTGTCCCCAGGAATGGAGAGGGAGCCTACATGTCTCAGAGGGCAGCTTCCTGAAAATAAGCCTCCTTGGCTTTTGCCTTAACATAGCATGCTAATTGCTGTTCCTTTTGAGCCCCCCCCACCCCCCCAAAAAACAACAACAAAAAAAAAAAAAACCCAAAACCACACCAACCAAAAAAAAAAAACCCAAAAAACAACAAATCCCAACCCAAAACAAACCAAAAAACAAAACCAACCAAAAAAAACCCCCAAAACCAACCACACAAAAAATTTCCCAAACCCCCCCTAAAAAAAAAAACACCAACAAACCACAAAACAAAACCCAAAACCAAAACAAAATGAACCTGCAAAACCAAGCCAAACCTGAGACAGAATAACTTGCTTTTTTTCTTGTGCAAATATAACTGTCCATTGGAACACTCTGTGTTGCATAACTGTAAAATCAACTTAGATATGGGAAGAAAGGGGGGCAGGGAAAGAGAAAACATTTGTGAACCAAGCCTAATTTTTAGTTTACTTGCTGCAGAAGTTGGGAAGAAGATAATATATCAAGCATAATATACGAAACAGGTCAGTATGTACTGGGTTACTGGATGAAGAGTTTGGCTTGCTAAAAGACAAAGGCCAGGGTTTCCTTTTCTTCTTTGATTAAAGGATTGAAAATAATAAAACCTGGCTGATAACGACAACGGTGCTGCAATATTCAATTACATAATGGGGTTTTTTTCTTCTTTTAATGGAAAACACTAAGTTACAATGTTCACTTAAGGCGCTTGCAGCAGAACGAATAACACATTGGAAATACTGGAGTTCTGTCACTTAAAAATTTAGGACAAATTTTGCTGGTTCAGAAGTGAGTTGTTAACCTAAATTCTAATTGCTCTGAGCATGTGCCTTGGATGTAGATAATTACAAATCGTAAAGAGATATTAATTAGCTCACACTGTATACACCTATATGTATATTTACATGCTATATGATAATGATGTTGGATGGCTTGAATAAGCTTGGAAAGAAGTGCTGTGATTATTTTTTTTTTTGTTCAGCAAAGATGTAAAACCATGTTATCTAATACTGAGTGTACTCGCAGAGCTTATATCTATGTCTAAGCCCCAGAGAAGAGCTTTATTTTGGAGTGGCTTTCTAGAAGAGACTTTAACATTTTTGTTTCGTTTCAGTAAGTAAAACAAATAAGTCCTCTTTAGAATGAATGAGTAGGTAAAAGGAAAACAGCTATAGGCTAGTGTTTGATGTCTAAAATATACCAGTCCTACAGCTAGAGGTTGTTCTGGCAAAATAATGGTTTGTTAGGTTTTACATATTTTCTATATGGGAAAGCATCCTGCTCTCCCTTCCTAGGAAAAACACATTCAATTCGTAATTGCCAATGCCAGAAGCCAAAGCTCATGTTTTTACTCGAGATTTGGACATCTGTTATCAAGTCATCTTAAACCATTTTTCATCAGGTCCTGAAAGTGGGAAAAAATGCCCTGTTGTTTTTCAGACAAGCAAATAAAACCACCTAGAAGAGTTTAATATGCATTAGCTCAGGCTCCATATGTAATAGGTTTTTCTATAGAAATTAAGGTATTGTTTATTGTTTTAAAGTACAGGTCTTTCCTTGAAAATAAGCATCTCTCCCTAACTTCTCTAACTGTTGTGTCCTCCAGTGCTTAGTGTGGACTATTTCAGTTCATGGCTGTATCAAACAAAATGTAGTATAGGTATAGCTGATCCGCAGAGCTCTTGAGCACAGAAAGACTTGATTTTTCTACCAGGAATTATGGAAAAACAGATTTGTGTCACTCCAATTTGAGAGCTTTCTTTCAGTTGGCTTTCTAGAGGACAGGCAATGGTCAGAAGCTGTAGTCAGCAAGATCAAATTCCAGATACTCACAGGCCACATGCAACTTCACGGGGGGTGGATCAGACAGAGTTGTTCTTGCTGCAGCTGGGGAGTTGGAGGCAAAGGCCAAGTAGGTGAAGCCTAAGACTTGAGAGATCTGTAACTTAACTGAAAAGCTCTTCTCTAGCTAGGCTTCTGCTTGCCTGAGGCTAGCCTGGATATATCCCTTAGGCATTATGGGCTGTTGTAATGGTATACCATAAGACAGCAAAGCAGCTTTTCAGAGAAGGACCTGGGGGTCCTGGTGTATACCGAGTTGAACATGAGCCAACACTGTGCCCTCGCGACAAAGGCGGGTAACAGTGCCCTGGGCTGTATTAGAAGTGTTGCCAGCAGGTTGTGGGAGGGGATTCTTCCCCTCTACTCAGCACTGGTGAGGCCATACCTGGGCCAGTTCTGGGCTCCCCAGTATGTGAGGCACGCTGACATACTGGAGAGTCCAGCAAAGGGCTGCCTAGATGATTAAGGGACTGGAGCATCTCTCCTACAAGGAAGGGCTGAGAGAGCTAGGACTGTTCAGCCTGGAAAAGAGCAGGCTTGAGAGAATCTAAATCATATAAATACCTGAAGGGAGAGTGCAAAGAGAATGGAGCCAGGCTGTTTTCAGTGGTGCCCAGTGACAGAGGCAATGGGCGCAAACCGAAACACAGCAAGCTCCCTCTGAACATCAGGAAACAGTCTTTTTTTTTTTTTTTTTTGTTACCTGTGAGGGTGATTAAACACTGGCATGATTTGCCCGGAGAAGATGTGGAGTCTCCATCTTTGGAGATATTCAAAAGCAGTTTGGACATGATCCTAGGCAGCCAGCTCTAGATGAGCAGATTACCTCCAGAGGTCCCTTCCAACCTCAGCCATTCTGTGAAGACTGCTGCTGTCCAAATGAACTAAGTCTTTATCAAAGTTGAACTTGGTGCTGCTATTTTATAATGTGTAAACATAAATGTGTAAGGGTGGTTTTTTCAGGATTGGATCTTCAGAAGGACTACTCTACTGTAAACTGATTTGGGGGGGGGAGGACTTTGATTCACTTTTGTCTTGAATCGTGTGGCTTTATATCCAGCTGTGTTGTTTTATAACCTGGCCATCAACTTGTATATACTTTTGCTGCTTCACAGAATCTTTTTTAAGATAAAAAGATAGTGTGCCAGGCCACATTAAAAATGCAGAATGTAAAGAAATAATCCACATTTTACAGGAGTCCTGTTTGCAGCCAGCTAAAAACAGTTTGCGGTAGATTTGTGGGTTTGGTGGCTAGTTTCTCTTTTTTGCTAAGTTGGCTTGAATTGTCCCCTTTAAACTTTGTTGTAAAGAAGAAAAGCACACTATACAGTCTTGTGACCTTCCTTACAGCCTTTGCAGGGAGGCGAAAGAGCTCATTTGTCAAATAGGCAATAGAATTGGCGTGACAGCCAGTCAGCCAGCCCTAAACAAAAACTGGGCAATTAGCATTCTGAGTCATGAACCTGAAAGAGAGCTGGGCTGTAGGGTGGGAGCAGTAAATTCAGAGGATGAATAAAGCTATCTATACATGGATGTATTATATAGCTCACAGTCTCTCAGTCTTTTCAGGCATGCCAGACTTAGGCTTGTACCATAAAAAAGTTCATCCATGCCAGCTGATTTCCACCCCACGCCCTGCACCAGTGGCATGAACACTGTTGACATAAAGAGTCTGAACTAATCCCAGGCAACTTACAGTACCTTTGCTCAGCAGCAGGGGAAAAATGTTTATATTTCACTGGGTGTTTCAACCACTTCAGGTCATTTCTGCTGTTGACTTTTTAAAAATAAACTAGACTCCTACAAAATGACTATTTCCCTCCTTGATTGTATATATTAGATAATGTGGTCTTATTGGGAATTGGGATTGTTCATGGTATGATGCCAGTAGGTACTTGGGAAAATAAGCTTCCTGGTTCTCTTACTACTTGCAGGAGTTTTATATTCGAGAATAGTGAGACTAAGTGATGAATTGCTGTTATGTCTCCTGAGACCTTATAAGCCTGTGCATGGAGAGGGAGTTTGTAGAAAGAAAGCACTGTGGTTTTGGGGTATACTTTAAGTAGGAGGTAGCAAAGTTAGAGATACTCAAGTGGGCAAAAAAAAAAATCTGCAGGTCCTTGCAAAATTTGTTGATTAGACTTAGTTCATGTATAACATTGACTGAAACGAAGATGGAGAAGCAGAAGCGGTTGATTATATGCATAAGTTTTTTTTTCTAGGCTTTTCTTGTTAAATCAGCGTAACTAGAAGACACTCCAGCTCAGAAGTCAAGTTGTGTGTAGTTTGGGGTATTGGTATGGTAACTCTGTGGGCCAGCATTAGTGTTCTTACTGAGCAAGAGCTCTAAAACTGGATCTCGGGTTTTATGCTGGACTTTTAACATGTCAATATAAGGTGATTTAGGCTTGCTTTGGTGTTCTGGGACAGGCTAAAATCCCTACATAGAAGCAGTCACTATTTACCAGACCAAGTGTGTCTCTCCTTGGCCTGAAATGAAAACTACGCTTGTTTTCAGGAAAAATCTCACTTCTTTTACTGTCCCTGTGAGTGGCAGACATCAAGGAGTGATACACTAGTCACTCCATAATTGTTATGCATCCATGTCTATCACATAGTCCTTTGAAAAACAGTTGCTGACAAGGAAACTGCGCATATCCCATTGGTCCTTATGGGCTGAAGGATACCCAAAATGTATATCTTGCTTCTAAGCCAGGACTGTGTGTGTGGATTTTACAGGACTGGGGAGGAGAGAGGGGGATACTAATATTCACTATTACATTTAATTTAAATTTCAGTATGTAAAGTTGCATTATCTAAACAGGCTCTTAAATCACTTTACTAGTGTTCCAACACCTTGCAACCATTAATCCTAAAAAAGTAAGAATCTGTACATTGCATGTATTTATGCCAGTTATTCACCTATTGAATTTCATGACAAGAAAGCTAGACTAGTTCTCCTTCACTAGACACTTGAAAAATAAAGTTCTGCTGCTATTGCTGTTGGCTGTGTGAAATGCAAAACCAACAAAAATCAAGGAAATATGATTTGTAAACATTCCCCACCTAGTTTCTTGCTTGCAGAAACGAAATTCTGGAGTGGAATTAATTTGGCATGTTTCAATGACTATTGTTCTGTTCCCTTTGCTCATTCAGATGCACAGCATGGAGAAACTGCATGGATTTTATGACTAACAAAGTAGAGAGACATTTTTCCATTTTTAAAATCATGCATTTGGAAATACTTTTATTTCCCATCACCCCCATGCATTCCTGTTTGTCAGTGATTCTAAGTCCTGCAGATGAGTTTGTGGAAAGGCTAATCCTCTGCAAAGAAGGAATCATAGAATCACAGAATCATTTAGGTTGGAAAAGACCTTTAAGATCATCAAGCCCAACCGTTAACCTAGCACTGCCAAGTCCACCACTAAACCATGTCCCTAAGCACCACAACTACATATCTTTTTAAATATCTCCAGGGATGGTGACTCAACCACTTCTGTGGGCAGCCTGTTCCAATGCTTGATATCTTTTTCTGCTTTTTTTTTGTCCCCCCAGTAATGAGATTCTGCAGCAGAGAAGTTTTGGTTTGGGTTTTTTTTTCCCATCTTGGAGGAAATGGAAGAAAAATAGCTGATTTGTCCTATCCTACTGGTGTTGGTTACTTCTTTTCACTTTTTAATGGCCCTCTGGGGTGTTATTTGTCATGGGGACTTGTGTGTTGAGTCCTGTTCTTTTACATGCACTCCTGTGGGTAAAATTCCGTGTACTTTCACAGTGTATCACCTCTTTGTTCCTTAGGATGATGATTCTCCCAAGTTGTCTCTGACTCAAGATCCCATGAATTTTCATTACTGGGTCAGCTTTTCAAAATTACTGCTGCCTAGAGTGTTTTCACTTGGAGCCGTTGTCCCTTGCCCTGCAGTATCCTACTGTGCCTGTGAAATCAGCTGTTGCAGAGAGAATCACAGAATGGTTGGGGTTGGAAGGGACCTCTGGAGATCATCTTGTCCAACCCCCTGCTTGAGCAGGTACACCTAGAGCAGGGGGCACAGGACCGTGCTCAGGCAGGTTTTGAATGTCTCCAGGGAAGGAGGCTCCACAACCCCCCTGGGCAGCCTGTTCCGCTGGTCTGTCACCCTCACAGGAAAGAAGTTTTTTCTCATGTTTAAGTGGAACTTCCTGCGTTCCAACTTGTGCCCATTGCCCCTTGTCCTGTCATTGGGCACCACTGAAAAGAGCCCGGCCCCATCCTCTTGACACCCGCCCTTCAGATATTCATAAGTATTGATAAGATCCCCCCTCAGTCTTCTCTCTTCCAGGCTAAACAAACCCAGGTCTCTCAGCCTTTTCTCATAAGGGAGATGCTCCAGTTCCCTGATCATCTTTGTAGCTCTCTGCTGGACTTGCTCAAGCAGTTCCCTGTCCTTCTTGAACTGGGGGACCCAAAACTGGACACAGTACTCCAGATGTGGCCTCACTAGGGCAGAGTAGATGGGGAGGATAACCTCCCTCGACCTGCTGGCCACACTCCTTTGTGCGTGCCAGGATACTGTTGGCCACCTTGGCCGCAATGGCACAGTGCTGGCTCATGGTCAACCTACTGTCCACCAGCACTCCCAGGTCCTTCTCAGCAGAGCTGCTTTCCAGCAGGTCAGCTCCCAACCTGTACTGGTACATGGGCTTGTTCCTCCCCAGGTGCAGGACCCTACGCTTGCTTTTGTTGAATTTCATGAGGTTCCCCTCAGCCCAGCTCTCCAGCCTGTCCAGGTCTCGTTGGATGGCAGCACAGCCTTCCGGCATATCAGCCACTCCTCCCAGCTTAGTATCGTCAGCAAACTTGCTGATGTTATGCTCTATCCGTATGTCCAGGTCACTGATGAATAAATTGAACAGGATTGGACCCAGTACAGACCCCTGGGGAACACCACTAGTTACAGGCCTCCAGCCAGACTCTGCCCTGTTGATTGTGACCCTCTGAGCTCTGTTGTTCAGCCAGTTCTCTATCCACCTCACTGTCCTCTCATCTAACCCACACTTCCTTAGCTTATCCATGAGGATGTTATGGGAGACAGTGTCAAATGCCTTACTGAAGTCAAGATAAACAACATCACTGCTTTCCCTTCATCACAACAGTCTAGCAAACTTCTGGGAACATTTCTGAGACCTGAAGGTGGCAGTGGATTCTCTATGCTAACCACAACCACAGACAGTCTGGAAATCTTGCTGGTTTGTTAATACACTTGTGACTCCCTTCTGTTTGGCCTCATTAGGAACCAGGAACATAATCAGATTGTATAGGTGTACCAACACTGGGGCGCTGCTCCAACCAGGGTGTCTGTCTTTGGTATCCATACACTCTGGGGAAATGAAAGTAACTTTCCGGGTTCAGCATTCAAAGGCTATGTCTGCTAAATGCAAGTAATGGGGACCAATAGGAGACGAAATGGTGTTGAAGACACAGCTTGCACGCTCTACAGGTTTTGAAAGGTTTGTTTTTAGTTCAGCCTAGTTCTTGTGTGATCTCATGGACTGAATGCCTGCTAGTGGTTGGAGCATGAGTTGTGTTCCAGGGGCACATTTTCATTTGTAAGTAATCTAGTCTGTGTGCTCTGAGACTGTTTCCTAGTGTGAACTGAAGCATAGCTTGTGCGCGATCCTTTTAAATGGACTCCTGGATCTGCCCTGAAATGCTAATGTAAACATGCAGCAAAGGTGGGAGCTGGAGACAGAGATCTGTCTCTGGAAAGTAGTACAAATTGTCCTGATGATCTTAAATAGAACAAGGTGGAGAAGGGGTGAGGGGTGCACCCTTATTGCTTTTCTAAGTGACTGTTCCTTCCTTGTTGTTTATTGATGGGATAAAGGCAAACAATTGTGCAGCTGTAATATCAGGAGGGGCCTTCTCGAGTTAGTGTCTTCAAGACCAGCGTTTTTCCTTTGCCTTGTTCTCACTTGAGCTATACATGAGATCTAGCTTGTAGGGTGGAAGGCTGTGGCCATGGGAGAAAAACAGCATGACAACAGAGGATCTGTCACTGGATTCAGGCATCTCATAGACTATTTTTCCTGCCTGTATTCACAAACCGTAAGGAGAAGATTACAGTTCTGCAGGAGCTTCTGGCAGGCCTGGCTTGGTTGTCTCATGTTTCTTGGTGTGGCGTAAGGCACCACCAATGCCTCTTCCCCTCCACCCTTTTGCTGGAGAAGAAGAGCAGTTCCTACTGTTTCACTTGACTTCTTTTCCTGAATTGGGAGTGGGGTGGGAACATGGGGGCATTCTTTCCTGTTCCATGGCTACATCATTGTATCCTAGTAATTGAAGTGAAGTACATTTCACCTATAAAGGAACTTTTTTCATAACTTCACCATTATTGATTTTAGTTCAGTTATGGGTGCTGCTTCTGTAGCTTCAATACCCCAAACAAATTTTGGCTTGTGGTGGATTAAAAGGTTAAATAATAACCCAGGCACTGTAACATACAACAGGCAATTGAGAGTGGGGTGACAGAGCAAACATGAGCTGGAGATCAGCCAGGGAGCATGTCCTACTGGCTATCCTTGTGGTACTACAGCAAAGCCCTGGACCAACACCACTGTGAGAACAGAATTATTAGAGTATGTAGCTTTGCAAAAACAAAGTGTTTACTGCCAAATAAAGATCACGTACATGCCTAAACTACCAAGAAAGTGATGTGCATGTATGCCAGAAAAATAACCATACTTCCAAAATGAGAATGTGTGTTTAGGAAAAAAAATGTTATTTCCTACTTTCAGATGCTAAAGCATCAGTAGTACTTGCAACTATTTAACAGTAAAGGTAGGAGTGGGCTTCTGCAGTAGTGTTGCTGAGAAAAATATTTTGCTTTTGTAGAAAGCCTGACTTTTAAAGGATTTACAGATGGTTTATTTAGCTCTTGCATTGATGCAAGAGATCAGTCGACAAAACAGTTGCCGTATATTCTATGACTGAGTGGTCAGTCCAAGGATTCAGAGTGTGTCGCTGGAGGATGCAGTGTGAGAATATGAGATTCCCGATGCTCTGCTCAAGCAGCTCTGGAAACATTCCCTTCTGCTTTGGCTAAAGATGGGATGAAGACAGAATTGGTCACTACCAGGCGTTCGCACATCTCTGCCAAACTTTCCCCAGAAGTAGCCATTACAGCCAAAAAATACTGAATACTGTGGTAGTAAGCAATATAGAAACTTGTGGTGGATAGGAAAAGTATGTGTCTATAGGACTGTACATTTAGTTCTTCTTAACAGTGTAAAGTGAGATAATACTCCCCAGTCATTGCCCTGCTGCTTGAAATAAAATATGCTTTTTCTTTAAAGTATTGCACCACTGTCTCTTCAGAGAACTTATTTGTATGTGTTCAGAAAAAAATAAGGCTGGAAAACCGTATTTCAGTAGTAAGCAGCAGTCTTCTGTCACACTACTTCTGTGCATCTCTAGCTGTAACCACAGAGCATTGTCTGTGTTTGTCATTCCTGCTGCTAGGTATTGTTTTATTGCCAAAGCCTCTCTGAAGATTGTATATCCTGAGATGCATCTCCAGAATACTGATAACTTGGGATTCATATGTAGAGATCACACAGAGTACAAATGAGAATTGTGCAGTATGTACTTTGCACTGTCAGGATGTGTTATTTGGGGTTTATCCAAGCAAGGCTTGTGATTGCCATATGTGGACTAGCAAAAGATGCGCATAAAGGTGCTTTCCAAGGACAGCAAACAATGGCAAATAAAGCTTGTGGTGTTCTATTTCAGTACATGTCAGATCATAGCTACCTTGAGGATTTGGAGCCTGGAGGGAGACCTGAGATTAGATGAGTGACTTTTGCTGGGATAAGTGTTCATCTCATCCTGGCTTGTACCATCTCATCACTAGTTAGTTAGAAAAAGGGATGTGCCAACTGGTCTGCTTTGATAGCAATACCAGCTCTGAGCAGTGTTGTGTTATATCGTGCCTTACGTCTGTTTTTGACTTTCTAATGAATGACAATGAGACTAGTACTATATGTAATGTAGGAGGAAAGTGATGGGTTTTTTTCTTTTAAATTTTTTTTCATCCCTCTCTGTCAGGCAATAGCCTTCTGTAGTAGGAGGGGGAGGAATCCAGTTTAAGAAAGTCATTCATGCTGTTGGTTTATTGCTCGTACTTTAGGATTGGGTTGTGGTCAGGGTTTTCTTTTGCTTTTAGCATGCTGGCCTTTTCCAAGGCTCCTTGCTGTGTGCATTGGAGAAATTCATGTGCGTGTTTTATCCAGTCTATTGCTGTCTGCTGAATTAAGCAGCTTTGAGTGCTGTCTTCATTTACTACTTGCTTAATGTCAGTTTTGCTTGGGAAAATATGGAAGTGGTTGTAGACAGTGTGGAGTACTGTATTAGAAATATTGGTTACATGACTATGTTCTGGGTGGTCCAAACTGAGTACATTTAAGAAAAAAAAAAAAAAAAATCACGGGTCTAAAGCCACAGTTGTGAACAGTCATCTGTTTGTTAACAATGTTACTAGCAACTTTTGGAAATGAGGTTATGATAACTTCCTTCAAAATTATTGCTGTTTTGGGACTATTTCAAAGAAGCAAAGGGGATATGAACAGGGAAAAGGAAAAGCATGAAGAACCTAATTCTGCAAATAAGGAGCTGTAGAGGTAAAGGTCTCTATTGTGGCTTTTCAAGCCACAGCTTCATGCAGGAGTTAGTAGGGGAAGCAGTAGTCTGAAGCACTTAGCCTGGGTTCAGGCTTCTTTGAGAAACCCATGGAGAAATGTCTGCTAGAGCAGTGTGCTTTGCATTGACCTACAGTACTGGGGAGGTGAATGAAGAAATCGTGATACTTCAGCTTTTTTGCTGCCAAAAGGGTTTAAGAAACTGTAACTGTTCCTGTCCATACTCACTGGAATAAGAAAGATTTGTACTTACTTCTTGATATGACCCATCTGTTCAACATCAGACAAACCAGTTAAAATGTGTTCAGAAAAATAAAGTAGTTCTTCAGGATTACCGGCGTCACAACCCAAGCTCTGCTTCTGAGGGGGCAATGGCATTACAAGCAGACTGTGCTGACTGTCATGTCTAAAACACAGCATATGTGGTTTACCATATGATAGGTCTAACCTAAGTTAGTGCAAACCATTTCCCAAGACAAGTCCTTAAACTGCTTTTATGTCCTACTAAGAGACAATGTTATTTTCAATTTTTTCCTGCTGATTAGTCAGTAGCCATACTTTNCACTGTAGATGCCTGAAGTTGAATTGGCCAGGTATCTAGTTAGTCAGAATTTGGTGTAAAATTTGTTGTTGCAAGATTCTGCAACCTAGGAGCTCACTTCTAATTTCTGTTAATTGTAAATACTAAGCATAAAAGCTACATTAAAGGTGGTGTTCTTACTATTGACTGCTTTTTCTGTCATAATGTGTAACTGTGTG
>WEKW01027161.1:0-19058 GCA_013389905.1 Sula dactylatra
ATAATTGCTAGGAATAAGATATCCATCTGCCTTTAGAAATCCTATTAGGTGCCTCAATACCTCTTCAAGATCTAGGGTGTGAGAGTTCCCACTCCTAATATCTTCAAGGACAACCTGTCAGTCTTCAACTCAAGATGCCAGAATAGATGTTGGTACTCGGAGGTTTACAGTCCTACATCAGTAAGGAGATGGAAAGGTCATATATGCAGCCATCTTTGCAGATACAGGAAGGAACAAATTGATTCTCATCCATTTGCCAGACCAGTAGATTTTAATTTCTTCCCTCTGTTGATCTTACTGTCATGCTGAGTGGTGGAGAAATATTTAATAGATTACTGTACAGCAACTTTTCAAAGCATTTCCTGCTTATTATAAAGTTACAGTAAATTGCAGTATTGCTGAATTATTTGTAAGATGAGCTAATTACAGATGAAGGAACTGTTTTTGAAGAGGCTGGAGGACTACATCAAACTTCAAGTACATTACAACTTTCTGGAATTTTGTAGAACTAGAATAAATTGAAAAGTCTAGGTTGGAAGGGTCCTCTGGAGATCTTGTACAACATTCTATTCAAAGCAGAGCCTTCAGTTAGGTTATCCAGGGGTCCTGTCAAGCAGTCTTGATTATTTCCAGTGACGGACATTCTACCATTCCCTGTATAACCTATTCCAATGTTTAATTGTTCTCACGGTAAGGTTGTTTTGTTGTTGTTTTCAACAGATGTTTATATTCAGATGGCATTTTCCCTGAAGCAACTTCTGCATGGTACCTCCATCTTTTATATAACTAGAACTTAGCCTTTTCTGTAGAAATTTCTAAGAGATGCAGTATACCTCTTTCTTTTTCTTTCTTATGAGTTACAAATCTTAATATAACACAGGGTAAGTGTGACTGCAGTACAACTTCAGATGGAATTATAATTTCAAAAATCTATCCTCCCAAGATGAAGTATTATTCTGATGTATGTAAGCATGAATTCTTAGTTAATATTTGAAATATACGCACCTTGCAGTGTGATTTGGGATCTGTAAACCTCAACAGCACTGGAGAAAGCTGGCTTCTAACTGGGCGTATGAAAGTAGAAGAAAAGACTCATATTAGAAGTACCATGATTAATCTTATCACAGCCTTTCTCAGTGAGAGCAAAAAGACAGCTGATCCATTACCCTATTCCTGATAGTGATCGTTAAAGGATGCTTAGGGAGAAGTGCAAGAACAAGGCAGGTATTCAATGCCATCTCCCAAGGTCCTAGCACTTTCAGCTGCCAACCAGTGGGTTATTGATTTAGGTGCTCAGAGTCCACCAGAGAATTTGTGAAAGGGAATTATGTGTAAAATAGGCTTTTCTCAAGGTTAGATCTGCATCCTTTATCAGGTAACCCAATTCCTGGTGCCAGGTACACAGCAAAGCTTCACACTTCCATACCAGCGAAGAGTTTGGGAGGAAGTTTGTCTCTTATTGTGTGGAGTTCTTAATTTTTTATCTAATTTCTGCTCTCCATAGATCTTGAGCATATTTGTTCTTTCTGCTGTTTCCTTTTTTTCAGAATCCCACCTGTTAAAAGCAACATCCTCAGCCAAGGATCCATTTACTTCCCTAGCTTGAGGTCAGGAGACTTCTGGGAAGAGAGTTGTTCAGGAGCAGCAGGCAAGACAGTGGGAGTGCATGGTACAGATACTTTCAGCAGCAGCAGCGGTGCACGTTTACTGCTGGTGTACACACAGTGGAAAGTCTGAGGCATCAGAGCCAGTCAGGGTCAGCTGAGTGTATAAAAGGTTGCACAACAACCCTGTGATCCCTGAGCTGTTTAAGATTCAATAGCTGGAAAGAGACATAGGCTGATTTAGTGTCTCAATAACAAGTTACTATGTGTGTTACCTGAACATACCACAAGTGGCACCACAAAGCTGAACCAACTGGTATATCTTCCTTGTCCAAACTGCAGATTTCTCAATCTTGTGGAATCAGGTTACATTTGTTTGGACTCCTGACAGATTTGTATGAGGGAAAGGGGTCAAAGAGTGGAGGGCAAGGCCCTGCCTGCAACGAAAGCTCACGCTTCAGGAGCTGCAGATCTGCCAACCAGCTGGGCTCAGTAAAGAAGGTCCAGTTGTAGAGCAGAGGCAATAGCATTAATCTGGAGAGATGCAAACAGAGAATTGCTTTTCAGTGGATGAATACTCAGCATGTAAATCTAAATCAGAATAAATTACAGACAGCAAACTGGCAAGTTAGACTTCAATGCTCGTCCATTCCTCTGCTTTCCAGCATTGTTACCCGGCAAAATAAGATAACCAGTAAACTATTGGCCTCGGTTTTTAAAATTAAGAATTCATCCTACTGTGCATCAGTTTTTAATGTCTAACTGTGGGTGCTCTAAAGAAACTTAATATCTATTAAGTGATGGCCTCCCACTTATTGATCCAGGAGTTTCATGGTATTTAAAACCAGGCACCAAAATGAAGTCACTCTAGAAAATATGGCCCTAATCAGCAAAGTATTCAACTTAGCAAGCTGAAGAATACTTAGATAGCTAAACACTTGTCTGTTTTCTCCAACTGTATAAGTTAGACTGTTAGCAAACAATACCTTTATTTATGAGCCTTCTTTCAACTCTGGAAAGCATTTAATCTTTTATCTAGATTTAAGGGCAACCCCATTAAATTTAATATGCTAAAAGATCACAGTGACACATATTGAAGTGCTACATCTATTTGAGATGTGCTGCTGTGCCTTTGTCTTCAGCTTTAAGTATGAGGAACACAGCCACTGTCTGNNNNGTCTGAATAGGGGAACTGCAGATGTTCTCTGTGTATTATTATTTGATTCTCTTCAATAACATAACCAACCAGAAAAGCATGAGTACGCACAAAGATCTAAAAAAGGGAAAAAGAGCTGACTTATGAAGTCTTCAAAGTTTTTTTAATGTAATTTTAAACCACCAAAAAATTTAAGATTAGGCAGCTGTTTATACATCTATGTACCCAGTACTGCTATCAAAGTGAAGCAGAAAACAGCTTGAAGATGTTTCCAAAATATTGGTCTATGGTTTAAATACAAACTCACATGTGATTTTAGATTACTGCCCAGGACTGTACTGGAATGTTTTGTTTGACAGCTCTTCAGAAAAAGCTTTCCACAGAGGAACAAGAGCACTGGATGCTCCATCTCCGATAGATTGTAAGCTGAGCAGCTGGAGCACATGGGGGCCTTGCGACCCATGCACCCATCAAAGGGTAAGCTATAGTTCCAAGTCTTTGTTCCAAAGCCACAACCAAAGGGACGTTATCTGTCTGCCTTTTGGTTATGGGGAAGTATCAGACTGCAATTCTTAATATTGTACATTCGTGATTTGATGAAACCCATAATCATTTCAGATGTGAAGACGTAAGAGTAGGAGAAGACTACATTCAGAGGTACAAACTGCTCAAGCATTTTCATTCAGAATGTTTTGTTGATAGAAGTTATCTGTTCTGGCCATGTGGATGCTTCTGCTAAGAACATTGCTTTTCAATACATTTTCCCTTTTTAAAGCAATTTTTTGTCAAAAACAGATTTTTATTTTCTCAGGGGAGTTCTTCTTATGGGAATTCAAAAACATGAAAGACTTGAAAGCATACAAAATATGTATGTTGCGTTTCCTCCCTGGAATGAAAATAATGAAAATAGTGAAATAAAATAAATAGTGAAAAATAAGCATCTCTACTTACTTGCTAAGTCATTATTATTAATGCAATAATTAAAGTTCCTGTACACTTTTTTACACCATGAGCTGTGCCTATGGGTTTTCAACCAAAAATTTCACCAAAGATGGTTCATTTTGAAAAGTTCTAAGTTCATCTAGAAATGCCTCAGTTCTGGTGGTCCTTTTCTCTCTAAGCAATGTTAATAGTGATATTTACCCTTTAAGTTTCGCTCTAGACGCATTGAAAGATTCGGACAGTTTGGTGGAACACCATGCCTGGAGGCCTTGGGAGATACACAAAGCTGTAAAACCAGTCAAGTTTGTCCTGAAGAACCAGAACCAGACTGTGGTACTGACTTTCAATGCAATTCGGGTAGGTTTTGTTTTCATGCCATATCAAGTTATGCAATAACTCAGGAAGCCACATTTTACTTAGTTCTGTGAAAAAGTTATATCGGTTTCCATTGAAGACAAAATACATACACAAAATGAGAGATATGTTTCAGTGCTTTTCTAGTTTAGGATGACTTCCTGAAGCAGTGCCTTATTGCTAGGTTTTAAAGAAAGTCCCCAGTGTATAGACAGGTGGCTTGCAAAGCCACCACACCAAAACCACAACATGAACAATCCTTGAGAAGGGGTACATTCTTCTCATTTCCCATTATATTTTGTGTTTAGTTTAAATTCTTCTCCAGTAATTTGTATGCCATGGTTAAAAGCTGACCATACTACTGAGTGTCCTTTCTTCTAGGATAACTGCTCCACCTTGCTACATGATCACTATGTTTTCTGAAAAATCACTGGGAAAAACTAAGACTGAAGGAATTTTAACAAAATGGATAGGGAGGTTTACTGACCAAAGTGTTATGATAGGTCAGGTTGGACGGGGCTTTGAGCAACTTGATCTAGTTGAAGATGCCCCTGCTCACTGCAGGGGGGTTGGACTAGATGACCGCTAAAGGTCCCTTCCAACCCAAATTATTCTATGATTCTATGATTCTATGCTAGTTGGAGACCAGAATGCCTCTAGATCCAAAGTAAGATGTAAATTTGTAAAGTGATACATGCATGGCATATGAATGAATGTAACGTACAAGACTCATCATAAATCAGAACAAAATAGGAAAAATTAATGGTAATAAAACTAGTAAAAACAGAAAAGGAAAGATGGTAAGTGAATTTTGAGTCCCAAGATGTTGTCAGTATTGTCTTTATCTAAAATACTGTGAAGTGCAAGTAGAGGAAAAAATATTAGAAAGTATGTGTTTAACTACTAGTTCACAGCCATTGTGTGGCACTTACAGGTGAGGCAGTTGATATCAACAAGTGTTCTTTTGTTATGCTAGGGCTAAATTTACCCCAAATCTTTAAATCTGCCAGAAAAAAAAATCAGTCTTTGTAAAACCTGTGATATGCAACCTCAGGAGAATTACTACTTCACTGTTGCTTTAGAACACAAATCACTATAGGTTTGGACACACCAGTGTCCAGGTAATATAGTCCAATTAGCAACAATTTAGATATAATTCTTTGTTGATATCGAATTAATATTTTCCTGTATTCTCTTAATATAAATTTTTTTTAAAAGCCCTAATAATCAAAGATTAATATAGAAAAAATCACTGGAAGTAACAACTTTCTGCAAATAACAGCAGTTCTGCTGTCACTTACTTTTATTAGCCATCCTAGTAAACTCATAAGTAAATATAGTAATATGGGGATTTTTTTCATTTGAAGGAGGCAAGGTGTAGGACTTGAATTCCTTGTGACGGTAATAGAAATATATGAAGAGAAAGATCTTAATAAAGAGTAGCTGGGGGTGTCATTTAAAGTCCGTCTTGGGAAAAAAATCAATTCATTCAATGTTTTATTTTTTAATTAGGTCGATGTATAAAACAACGACTTGTGTGTAATGTAGATAATGACTGTGGAGACTTTTCTGATGAAGATGACTGTGAACCTGACCCAAAATCACCATGCCGTAACCATGATATTGATGTATCTGAAGTTGGCAGGACTGCAGGGCAAGGGTATGTAATGAAGGAAAAAGTATTGGGCCTTGTAAAGAGTCTAGGACTGTCTCCAAAGCCAGGTGAAAACACTGGGACACACTGACATTCCCAAAAGTGGAATCTGAGTTGTGTCCGCATTTATATTCAGAAATGCTACCTAGCTTTTGGAAGAACAATTAACTACTGTTTTATTTTCTATACTTGGGGAGGATAAAATATTTATATAGACAGCATAAATCATTCATTAAGTTGATTCACAGAATCATGTCTAGAAGTTACATGAATGTACTTACAATACTTATTATTTAAATATAAAGCTTACAGTTATATAGATATGTTTCAAGTGATATTTCATAACGAATCAGTCATTCCCTATTACTTTACTAACATGCATGTCTAAAAGGGAGGAAATGCATCTTGATTATTTAAACAATGGGATGCCTCACTGCAACAACACTGCCTGCAGCTTTTTTCCAGTATTGCATTCTCCACTTCCCAGATCTTGGTTGTTTACAGGAGTTTTTCTCATTAGTCTAAGTCGAAAATTAATCTTTCTATTCTCAGACCCTGCTGGATTTCTTTCTTTTCAAACAAAAAGAAAGTCTGACATATTGTTTATCTGCAAATCGAGTTAGAAGGCAGCGATCCAAACTGGAACAAATGAAAATAAAAGTATACTACAGCTCCACCTAGTGTTTGAATGAAAAGGATGCATCCTTCTCGTTTTATTTTCATAATAGTATTACCGCGCAAGAGCAAAAAAGCTGCACTTGTAGCACGGGGAAGTAAGCCAGGTACTTAGACATTTTTAGAAGTAGCTTCTTTATTATTTCTATTATAATCCATTACTAAAATATTCCGTGAGAAAATGTTGTATAGCTGTGCAGCAGTGACACTGGCAACATTGATGAATTGATAACCATGTTCTACACTCAGATAAGTATATGGACATGTATCAGACATAAATATTAGAACTACTGAAAAGAATCAAATTAAGAAACAGACATAGAAAGGCAAAAAACTGATATAGAATCCTCCAAGAGGCAGTTATTTTTGGAAGTATATCTTTTACATTGGTATGTAGATGCACATTGCTATACAGCCAATAAGTCTGCTTCTCTGGGTTTGTAGTGGTTCAGATTTCGTCTCCTCCAGTCCAGAGAATTCCATTGCTCCACGAGGTGACACCCTGGAAGAAAAGACAATGCTAGGAGTAGCTGTGTATTCCTTCTACAGATTTGATGGATCTTGTACACAGTTGATACCAAAGTTCCTACCAGCAAACAAACGACTATAAGTTATGAATAAAGCAGGTTAAAAGTAGCTGTTGAGATGTCCCTTTTAAGGACATAAGGAGTGCTTCCTCACAAATATATTGGTCAAGAAGAAATGTTTTTTACCCCCTTCCATTCCTAATGTTCTCACTCTTTGATGTTTAATATCAATCTTTTACTTGTTTCTTTCTCATACAAAGCCTTAAAGTGCTTTGCAAAAGATGTGTCATTATCTCCATTACACAGATGAAAGGACCACAAGAGATGAGGCAAGCTGCTATGGATAAAGCAAGATTCAGTTCCACAGCNTGCAGCCAATGGCCAGCCCATTTGACAATGACTTTTTCAATGGTTTGTGTGAAAGGGTGCGTGATGGAAACACGCGGACATACTACCGCAAGCCTTGGAATGTGGGTGTTCTCACTTACGATGTAAGTCTAACTCCTGCTGTGCAAACTAGGATGTGTTTAACTGCATGAAGAATCCTGACATCTTCTTGGAAGCCTTGGCATATCTCTTGAGTTAGGCAGCAGCAGCTTTTTAGCATCAAGCTTTTGATAAAGTCCAGAGGGAAACAGGTTACATTATCATTTGCTTTAGCAGTTGCCCCAGATAAATTCTCACACATTCATTACTGTACCTGTGCCTAGTAAATGAAACTATCTTTCTGGAATGTTTACAATATGAGCAGATGAGAGGAACTGGAGATGTACAAACAGGAATATGATACCTAAATTTTACTGGATAGAGCAGTAATCAAGCTACTTTTTCAAGGACACACAAAAGACACTGATAAAAAGGCAGGAAAAATGTTATGATACTCTAATATCATTAGAGAACATTGAGTTCTCTAATCAATGATGACTTTCTCTGTCCCACTGAAAAAAAATCTAATGGGCTTTTGAGATTCAGACTATGACTTCCAGTGTGGCTTGAACATCAAAAAAGTTGATGATCTTAGAAACATCAATGTCAGATGCATTTCAGAAATCAAAGGAGTATTTTGCTTACCAAATTCTTTGCCTGTCACTGTAAGTAGGAACTTCATATAACAATGACAATTTATACCAGATCCTGCCCAAAATTAGTAAATCTGACCCCAGAGATCATTGCTCATATTTGATTTTGCTGCATAACCATTTTCAGTTACTAAAACTCTATGTTCTATTGAAGTATACAAAAATAAACAACACTGAAATAGGTATTCTGAATTAGCTTTTGTCTGCTATAAGTAAAGAAAGCAAAATCATAATTCTGATTCATTTCAGACGTCAAGACCTATTAGCAAATCTTGTCAGCATTCTAGGAAGTAGCTGGAGACTACTACTCCTTACATGTAAAGGAACTGTTGACACACATATATTACTTTGACAGTGTTACATGCTGAGATTTAACACTCACTGAAATATTGTCACTGCAGTTTTCTGTTTAGTTTTGAATGAATGAGCTGATCCAGATGAGGTGGTTTGTGGAGGGGGTGGTATTTTCATTTGTTTTCTTTTAAAAGAAAAAAGAGCTGTAAGAAAATGTATTGCTAAGATATGTAAAACATACAACTTCAAAGTGCTACGTAGATTTTTCTATTACTGCCTGTTTTCTTTTTTTCATACAACATTTTCATTATCTTTTCTAAGACAAAAGCAGACAAAACCTTCACATCTGTGTTCTACCATGATCGTGTAAAAATGATACAAGAGGTTTACATAGAAAAACAAAAATACTTTAATGCTGACCTGTCTCTGAAATTCACACCTACTGAAGGAAGTAACAAAACTGGTTCACACGGAAATTTCAAGTATTACTATAGCAAGAATTCAAGTTTAAGTTCTTTCCTGAAAAGCTTCACAGAAAGGGTAAGTTTAATCAAGCTAAAGGGTTAAATGTAACTATTTTACAAACAATAAAATTTACACAGTGTTAGACTAATGCCATATTAATCTTTCTAAGTATTCTAGTTGCCTGCTGCTTTTCTGTCATTTATTCACAAAAATTAAGTACTGGCAATACTAAGGTTAAGGTTTCAGATGTGGCCAAAGGGTAACCAAATGTAACTTCATTTTCCCACTGTTTACCCTTGACTAGCAACCACACTTATCTTCAACAGGGGCTTCATGATAGAAAGTGCCAAAGATCTCTGATTTCATCTTGATCAGAGAGCAGCTCTGATCTAGTGTAGTATGGGCAAATTAGGTCAAGTTCTGGGATAAAAACTGCCACTGAGAAGGCCTACACTAGGTAAACACAAAATAGATAGGTAGAATAATAACTGAAAGGTCAGATCTCAGTCATTCAGGTATGCCTGTACTAATAAACCAGCCTGAGCTAAGAGGCACATGCATTAGCACTGGCACACAGTAATCCATAGTTTTACTAGCACACTGCCATGATTTTGGTCCGTGCCAGCTTTCGTGTTCTCATAAGCAATGCCCATCCTGTGGTCCTCTTCAGCATGTGTGAAGGGAATATTCTCAGTAGGCTGTCTGGAGAAAGCAAGCCTCTTTTGGGGTTGCATGCGAGCCATACCGCTCTACCTGCCCTGTGAGACAGAGGAAAGGCCCTATCACATTTTATTTACTAGTAAAGAAGTAGTCTTAGCATCTAGTAAGGTCAAAGAGAGAGAGATCACAAAAAGTGGTACTAGACATGCTAGTATACCATATACGCCAAAGTCTGTGATCACAACATGCCCTCATGTACAGGGTAAGTCAATTCCATAGTGCTGAATACACCGCATGCAAGGAAGAAACTGCCTCAACTAATTCAATCTTTCAAGATTCTTGTCAGCTTTGTTGACTAGGCCACCTTCAGAGCTCTGGAGATCAAATGGATATAAAGGAAAACTAAGATAACTTTTATAACTGATTAATTAAAATAATGCTGAAGAGAAACTTATGTACTATAAACAGAAGCTGACATACATCACTGACTTTGTATTGGTATGAGTTTTCTTGGGATGGAAATGGACCATTTAAATCTCAAAGCATTCATCTGGACAGATGCAGAAGATCCAGTTCCATAAGTCAGGGTATATTACAGGCTGCTTATAGCCTAGTGGCTTGTGATAGGAGTTTTGGCCTCAAATTCTTGCTTGGAGATCAGTTCAGAAAATGAGTCATGATTTGTCATCAACAGAGGTCTGTCACTGTAAACTCACATTGCTGCAGGATAGGGGAGTGGCAGTCCCTGGCTGAGAACTCTCCAGGTGTCACCTGCAAGTTAAAGCCAGAGGCAGCCCGGGGACACCAGGAGAGTAAAGGATTTTGCACATGCTGGATAGCAGGAATATATGCACCTACAAAAATTTCCTCGCAGAGATTTTGATGCCTGAAGATTTCTGCCAGTCCTAAACAGCATCTGAGTCATCAGTTTAACAACCTTTAAATAGTGCCAGCTAATGTGATGGTCAGTTGCTAAATCCCTTTTACATACCTCTTGTTAGGCATTACTGTTAAGGGAGTTACATAAGTACTGCAGAAAATAATGGGTTTTGGAAGGCATGTGTTCGCTTAGAGTCTTAAATGCAACAGTTTCACATGATGTAATGTGTTATGGGCAGCAGCTAGGTCCTAGTTTAGATTATGATAAAAAAACATCTGCAGTGGAATTTACAAAAATATCAGTCATTAAACCTAGAGTTAGAATGTACTATCGGTCAAATACCTCAAACGGATTTTTTTCCTGATGAATTTTCATTTTATGATGTTATTTTGGATTTTTATTTTTAATTGGAGCTGTGCCCTTCCTTCTGACAGTCTGAGAATAACAGACAAGTGATCCAGAGAACTCAGTTCTGCTCTATCAACGAAGACAAAACTCCAGCTGACCTAGGTGGACAGCCCCTGTTATAAGACAAGCCATAAGGATCTACTTTTCAGTGTTATGAAACTCAGAAAGGCTCCTTTGGTAGATATTATACTTAAAGAGAAGACCTTGTTAAATAGATCACAAAGAGCTTGCTGAAATTAGCAAGGGGAGAGTTCTGCAAAACTGGAAGAACTGAAATGATCTAAATCTCTCGCTGCTTCTTCAGTTTAAATTGGAGAACTTTTAATTTGAATTAAGCAAGTTTGTCCCTGTTCCAAAATGCTAGATTGAATACCATGTTTAAAAGTGCTGCAGCTTCTTTATAAGTAAAATAGAACAGATTTTCCTGCTGTGCTGCATACCAGAAGGGTGCTCTCATCAGCTTTCTTCTCCCTGCATTCAGAACCAAACCTTTCTGCATATAAAAGGAAAGATTCAGCTGGGAAGGTTCCAAATGCGGAGTCGTGATGTCCGTCTCACAGATAGCTTCCTTGATGATCTAAACTTTCTGCCTGCTGAATACGATAAGGGAGAATATTTTAAATTCCTAGAAGATTATGGAACTCACTATGCGGTCTCTGGAACTGTAGGCGGGAAGTATGAACTTGTGTACGTGCTGGATGATTACGCTATGTCACAAATAGGTATGCATTCTGTTGGCCTTGCTAAGGTATGCAGATTATCACCGAGTCTCCAGTCCTACAGAGAGATGTGTGAGGATACAGTGCAGTGTGCACTGCTTGTGACACACCAGTGACATCACAGAATTACATGAGTTCAACAGAGATGAGAGTCAGTCTTTGTAACTTCCAGAATTATTTGGAGTCTGTATTTTAAGTCTGTAACTGAGGAAAAAAAAAAAAAAAACACAAACAAACCTTAAACAAACCTCTTCAAAATATTAGCAATACTAGTTAGTGTGACCTGATTCACAAGAGATTCCCAATGTCTAGAAAATCTGCCTAAACCTTAAATCCAATTTGCTAGTTGGTACCTCCTTGTGGTACAATCACTCTAAGAGTATGGTGGTGGCAAAAAATAAGGAATAAATTTTAAAACTTCCTAAAAATCATATGGTGTACTTGAGCGTGTTGAAACTGGTTTTATAGACTAACGTTCACACTGGAATTTTCCTTGCCATGATTAAGATAGGAAAATACTAATTTAATCCTCCCTCATATGCAGTTCAGATATATGTGGTTTTGTGATGGATTAAGGTCATTTTGGAATAAAGTTAGAAAAGGCAATTCTCATGCTGATTTTGGAGATCAGAAATAAGTACCTGCTGTATGCAGCATCAACAGCAATAATACTGTCAGATGTCCAGACTATGCAAAGGGACATGGGGCAAAGCTGTCACTTACTTATCCCAGTATTACCCTGTTCAGCACCTGGAGGTCGTGGTGCTGGATTTTTTTTTTAACTAGAAATCTTAAGCAAAATTCTTTCTGAACACAAAAGTGAAGTTCCAGACAATGTGTTTGAATTTAGTAAACAGAAAGGAGGTGTTGGAGGCAGTAGAGGATAGAGGAGGATTGGAACTTATGGGAATAGAGTATTTCTAAGAGATTAGTGGCATTAATTAACTTTGTAAGGAAAAGGAATAGAGGAACATGTGTGAGGCTGGGGGAGAGAGACTGGGAGGACTGAATAAGTTAGCACATAGAAAGAGCAAATGACAAGCAGCTGAGAAAGACAAAATTCCAATAGAATATATGTGAAGAGTGGTCCCTTGAGGGACGTCTGCTTTCAGCTAGATCAAGGAAAATAGAAATCAGTTGTCGGAGGGGTTTGCTATTTTCCTAGTCAGTGTAGATCTCACCTGCCTCTGTGTAGGCCCTTCAAATACAATCATCCTCACATTCATTTCCTGGAAGAGGAAAATGTGGAAGATAAATGGGAGGAAGAAAGCCAAACAAACATTTCCAATAGTCCTGAAATTTATTCTCCAAGAATACTAATTTCACATTATTTATGGTCATTCAGTCCCTCTAATCACCTAATTATTTCCACTTCCAGGTATCACTATAGAAGATGTGAAAAGATGCCTCGGCTATCACTTAGATGCCAATATTGCATATGGAGGCTTACATGCCAATGTTACTATTGATGGTGGTAAATGTGAAAAGATTAACTTCATGGAAAACTGTAAGTATATCTTTATTTTAAATTATATCTTTTGCATAAAGAAAGATGATACCAGTTGCTTCCCCTTTTATAGTCAATATAGTTATTGCTGTTAGGGAAAGGACAAATCCAGTAGACCTGTAGAAATGAGGCTGCCATACTTACACAGTACATACATACGTACATGTACATATGTACATGCTTCCAGGTCAACCCAGGCTGAGCAAGTGTCTCCAGTAGGCACACATGCAGACACACTTATATAACGTACATAGGTACACACATTGCTGGCCACACAAATCAATATAGACAGAAGCACAGCACACAGACAAACACAAACAGCACCAATGGCTTCATCCTGTTCTCCTTTCCATCTGATCAGGGTGAAAGTCTGTCAGTGAGAAATATCACAGAATCACAGAATGGTTGAGGTTGGAAGGGTCCTCTGGAGGCCATCTTGTCCAACTCCCCTGCTCAAGCAGGGTCATCTAGAGCAGATGTTCTCCCCAGGCAGCACAACTCCCAGGTATTTCAGCCCCTCCTCAATATACATGTATAGCCAATACATTGGCAGCTGACCTTAGACATTCAACTGAAGCAGCAACTGGATCCTTCGTCTCCCCTGTTGCTGGCACCCAGATATACAACACCCCAAGGCCCACAGCTCCACTTGCATTGCTGGTACAGACCCCCTGGTGCACATCAACCCACACACCCCCCACACACACTATGGATGCAACCAGTAGCTGGCCTTAGGTGCTCAGTTTACCCAGCAATTTGCCCTTGGATCCTCTTGTCTCCAGTTGCCTCACACAGATACACATTCACATGCAAACAGGTCTCAGTCAACCCCAGGAACTTAGGGTCTCTCCAGTATTTGGCATAGAATCCCTGGTCACTCCAGTAGCCACATCCTCCAGTTGTCTCACTTTAGAGACACGTACATATCTAGGCCAGACTAACAGCGACTTTAATACCTTGTTCCCAAGCCACTTACCCTATTCACCTGCTAGTCTAGCTTGATATTTGCTAGTGACTACACACCGACATATGTATCCTCATTCTCTCCAGTTATTGGCATCACAAACACCAGGTCCCTATCAGCCATTGTCCAACAGTAGCTGTCGGCACACAGATCTCTATACACATGCATGTGCACATAATAGAGTCCTCTGACCCAAGAAAATAGTTAAAAATGGAATTTAGTGGTAAGCCAGAACAGACTGCAAAGAGCAAGGACAGTACAAGGCAGACAAGCTCACTGGTCAGCCACCTTTCTATATGTAATCAGTCTCCTTTTTTGCCTTTATCCCTCTATTTTTCCGTGCTTGTTACTCCCAAAGCCACCTTGATCCCGCCTTAACTTTTCAATGGCAATCCCCTAAATATGCCTTATTTTGCATCCAGAGAGCCTTTCCATTGACTCATCTTGCTGTTGACTCATCCTCAGCCCCATCCTGTGAGGCTAATGGATCTGCTGGGACAGGCCTGGGAGGAGTCAAGGCAGGGCCTCCCTTTCTCTGATTAGGCTACTTGTGTTCCCCTGCCTGTCATTGTTCCTCTCAGCTCCTTTGTGTGTCTGGAGATGAGTCTTTTATCACATGGCCTAAAAATTGCAAAGGCAAGGAGATTTACTAACCGAGTACAGAAGAGACAATTAGTTTCAGTGCCCTGTTCTTGAGGTTTAGTTATGAAGCAGAAGCTCTTACTATTCCAATTCCTGCCCTTTTCTGGTTCAGCTCAGGTGATACAGTACCATTACTCATATTATCTTTAGCTTGTTATCAAATTTTGCCCTAACCCCTCTCTTCCTTTCAGATATAATGTTTTCTATTTTAATCGCAAAATAGAAGATTTCCTCCCACATAAGTGAAGGGTCTAGAGAACAAGTCTTATGAGGAGTGGCTGTGGGAACTAGTGTTGTTTCTGGAGAAAAAGAAGCTGAGGGGAGACCTTATCGCTCTCTACGACAACCTGAAAGGGGGGATGTAACGAGGTGGGGGTCAGTCTTTTCTCCCAAGTAACAAGTGATAAAAGGAGAGGAAATGGTCTCAAGCTGCTCCAGGGAAGGTATAGACTGGCTATTAGGAAACATTACTTCACCAAAAGGGTTGCCAGGCATTGGAACAGGCTGCCCAGGGAAGTGGTTGAGTCACCATCCCTGGAAGTATTTAAAAGACATGTAGATGTGGTGCTTAGGAAGATGGTTTAGAGGTGAACTGGCAGTGTTAAGTTTACGCTGGGACTCAAAGATCTTAAAGGTCTTTTCCAACCCATACAATCCTGTGTAGTCTTTGTATAAGAGGTACAAGCAAAGGAAGATTGAACTACACCACAACCAGTGAGTGAAGGGTTCTCTCTGTGCTCATTTTATAGAGATGGACTGGTTGTGCTAAAAGGACAACTGTTCTTCAAGATGCATAGGAGTTACACTTTCTTCTTCATCCTCCTTTCTTTCTTTCTGTAGCAGAACTTAAGGATGATGCTGTCATTGATGATGTCATTTCTTTAGTTGATGGAGGGAAGATTGACTTTTCAGTTAAAATAAAAGAAATGTTACTTCGAGGATCCAAAATGGTTGATATAGAGGATTACATACAGTGGGCTAAGTCTTTAGTTGATGCTCCAGTAGTGATACAGCAGCGGGTGAGTACAACTTCTTCAAAGCTGTGGCTCTTACAGTTTGAAAGCTTTTGTTTTAAGATGGAGGTAAGACTCCAAGTTTATCATGACCTTGAAGATATTTTCTTCACCTTGTCAGTTTCTTCAGATGCTTAGTCTAGGGGATATCAAAAGGATTCAGAACTTCAGAAAAGTCTGTTATGTATGGGCTTTTTTCTTTTGCAGCCTTCTCCAATACATACACTTGTTCCAGTTAGGATGAGAAATGCATATTTAAAGAAACAAAATTTGGAAAGAGCAATTGAAGACTACATTACTGAATACAATGTGTGCAAATGTGAACCCTGCAAAAATGGAGGCACTCTTGTGCTGGTAGATGGAGCCTGTACCTGCATGTGCTCGAGCTACTTTAAGGGAATTGCTTGTCAGATTCCCAGATCTACATTAATTGAAGGTTAGTAAATACTCCAGACAGACCTACTGCTGTCAAATCTCATGGGTATATGGTGTAGAATTTAGTGTAAGTTACTGGGTTCTTGCCATAAAGCGGGCACTCCAAATTAGAGTTCATTGTTCTGCATATATTGTGTTCAGGAATGATACCCCAAGTTCATTTAAGTAAACAGGAGCATTACTGAAGAATGGTGCAGTAATGGTAAGCTGATTTCAGGCAAAAGCCATCTTACCACATCATAAGCTAGTTTGTCTTCGGTTTCCTGCAAAAACATTGTGTTTGCTAACAAATGATCACATTTCATAATTACTGTGCTAGCTTAATATTAGATTGGTCCACAAAAGGGAGGAGGGAGACGAATGCAGTTCCACAATTAATGGTGCAAAAAAATTATTGCAGAGTAAAATCATACCCTGTGGCCAAGTTTTTAAAGCACAGGTGCCCAAAATGGGCCTGAGAACTTGATATTGAGGTAGCTTCCTAGGGTGATAAAAACGTCAAAACCTTTGGGCTCTTAAGCAGTACCACTGAGAAGGGCATTTTCAAAAGCCAGATCTGTGCAATGGAATGTATGCTGGAGGGTGCAATGATCTGCAGAGTCATTGTAACTAAGAACGTAAGAATCACGATCTACCTTGTCCACCCTCAAAAGTGCCAAGTAAAAAGCTCTAATTAATCCTTCTGTCACTGCACACAAGGCAGAGAGATGCTGGACTAATCCTAGTATGGTGTCTTAATGCCAGTTGTCACTGATGGAGGCTGGAGCTGTTGGAGCACCTGGTCCACCTGCATCAATGGACAAAGCACTCGAACTCGCCAGTGTAATAATCCTACACCAGAACCTGGTGGCAGACCATGCCAGGGAGACAGCATTGAAAAACGGCCCTGCAGAGAAGCAGAATAGTTATGCTGATCAAAAACAGGTAAGCAGCCTCTCCAAGTACTAATATGTTACTGCTGTTTAAATTAAATGGTCAGCCAATAATTGGGGCATTTCACTGACACAGTTGAAGAAATGATGGGTAAGTTCGCTTACATGTTTCATTTATACTTCGTATAAATGACTTCAAATAGCTTTTAAAAACAGCCACATTGTAGCTCAAATTTGTGTTTAGGTTTCTATTTGAATGTCTTGACAAGCAATGTTATATCACAGAACTTCAAGAGTAAAATGGAATTCTACATAAGAACAGAACAAAAATCCAGCTCTTAAAATCCAGATTTCACCTCCAGTCAGACTCGCCATCAGAAACTTAAGTCTTAGGGAGACAGAAAGAGACATTTTCCAGAAACAAAATATAAAGATAGTTTGGGAGTCTGAATTCTATTACCTGGTAAGTAGAATGCTTAAATTCAACAAAACTACTGTTATAGCAGTTTTGAAACTTTTATCTTGGAAAAAAATAGTTTAAGAAAATGTTTAGCTACATGGTTTTGTCAGGTTTTTTATTTTTAATAGGATACTGCAAAGCAAAACAAAAAAAAAAGCAGGATCTTGAGGATGGATGCTCTGGTCCATAAAATGGCAAGGTGGTGTCAAATTTCTTCACCTGCTGAGAAGCAGCAGCTTGCATGCCACTTGGATGTCACAGTAAGAGTTTCAGGCCCAGGAGGAAGTATTTGGCTTTTATGTTTAACATGTCACCACAAGTTCCTTCTCTTCTGGGTGGCCACAAGAAGAAAAGAGGTGGCAAGATAGGGAAAGGACTTTGAATGTTTCACCACCAAAGCAGCCTTATGATAAGTCTCATAACATGACCTCTATCTGCACCAGAAATAAGTATCTGAAGATTTCTCCTATGCATGTCCTCTCTTAGCTTCAGTAGAGATCAGCTACACATAATATTCTACTTGTGAAGCACCCTGAAGAAAGTATGGCCAGCAAGTTAAAAAAGCACTCATGGGCCATCTAGCCCTACATCAGAGAATTACAAACTGCTTCCTACAGCACTGCATCTCCAGGCTATCAAAGCTACTTATTCCATAAGTTATTCCACAGTTGGAAAAGACAAACTGAGAGAAGAATATGATAACAGAGCTTGAACATTGGGAGTAATATGAGGAAGACAAGTGTAAGAAGTAGGGGAATAGCAAGTGGCAGATTCAAAACAGACTGAAGACTAGTGCTTCACACAGTGGGCATACGAAAAGTAAATATGCATTTTAAAAGCTTCAGCATAAACTAATGGAAGGTTCTCAAACATGTAGATAGTCATGCTCACTCAGGAATTCTCTGAAGTATCAATTTTGGCAGGAAGGGAAAGTAGTCTGTGGAAGTATTTCTATGTGTTTCCCTACTCCTGGCCATTCCCTAGGTCAGTGCTATTGCCCTCCTGTTGAAAACAGGGTATCGAGTTAGCCTTTACTTGATCCAGTGTCTTTGGTTTTATTTTAAGCAGCTTAATTTTATTCCTGCACTATATCATTGATATGTTTCTATTCAGCCATGACAGCAAATACCATGATGATTATTCATGATATATACATAGTGAGGTATGTTTCTTCTGGTATGCACTAGTAAAAGCTTTTTTAAAAAATTAGCCTAACTTCGGCTCCTGACATGACTTTTGGCTCCTAACCAGACATGTTGTGTATTCACTCTTCCAGCAGAAGTCAGATACTTAAGTCTTCTGAAAATCACAGTATGTGTTTTGATTCATTCTTCATTAGAATTATTTTACATTACAGCCATATTTGAGACACAGTGAAACCATGTTCTTGGTGAGCCATGAGAGTACTGTTTCACTTAAATTTTGACGAATATATATGTTTTAGCTAGTATCTTCAATCACTTCTTTACTATTTTTTCTCCTTTTTTAGAAAACAATAATGGATTCAAAACCAATTCTCCAAATCACAGCTTCTGCTGGCCAGCTAGCTACCCAAGAGCGATGAAATGCCATGATTTAAAGGCACCTGCAGCTTAAATGATCACTAATGAAAACAAAGTAATATGCCAATAAAATTCTTAACAGAGATGAGCTGATGCAGTGGGTATGGTCCATCTTTTATTTGTCTGTGGCTGTCATTAGGGCATGAATTATCTATCTTTGTTAGTCAATGGCATAATGGTGACCCT
>WEKW01027162.1:0-10815 GCA_013389905.1 Sula dactylatra
GGTTGTTTTCTCGTTCCTTCCTCGCCATCCGGGGCTGAGTCATCGCCTGCTGCCGTCTCGCTGCTGACGGTCTTGGACCGAGACGAGGAGGGGGGGAGGAAGGGGGAAGCCGCCCCCTGCCCAAGTGCTGCCCCCCGAAGGGGGGGGAGAGACATGCCCCCCACCCATTACATGCGTGCTTTGGGGTCCTCCTCGCAGGGAGAGCGGGTCCCTGGTGTCACAGGGTGCAGGGGCTGTGTCCCTGCCTTGTAGTGCCACGTGTGGGAGGGCAACAGACGGGGTCTGGCAGGCCTCTGTCCCCTCAGCCTTCCCTTCCTAACTGCTGGCACCCCAAAAACCTCTGGGCCTCCCCCCACTCCCTGGAGCTGGGGGCAGGCTCCGTGCACAGCCCCCATCTTGGCTTTTGGCGGAGCGGGGGGAAGGCTGGCACCGAGGCCTTCCCTGGGCTGTGGGGCTGTGCCCCCCAGCACCATCACCGCACTGCACCCCCGTGGCACTTTTCTGGAGAGTGGGGGGGTCCCCGAGCAGCTGGTGATGCACAAACCCCATTGGAGGCCCCGCTTGGAGGCTGTGCTGACTGGCCTGCCTGCCTGTCTGTCTGTCTGTCCCAGGCTGCCTGTTTGACCGGAGGCTGTGCTCCCCCCAGGAGGTGTGCGTGCAGGGTGAGTGGCTAGAGGGGGCGTGGGGATCCCTTCTTCCTTCCCGAGGGGGGTGTGGAGGGTGCACGGCTGCCTTGCAGGGGATTGTGGGGTGCGGGGGCGGGGGGCACAGCAGGAGAATGGTGGGGCTGTGCCCAGAGACCCTCACTCCAGGGTGTTCATCCATCTGGCCCCTGTCTTGCAGATGGGCTGTTCGGGCAGTGCCAGGTGGGCTCCGTGCAGGACAGACCCTACTTCCAGGTCACTTCTTCCGTGCTCCAGCGCCTGCAAGATGTCTTGCGGCATCTCATGGCACAAGGTGAAGGGGGGAGCGTGGGGGGATCACTGTGGCCCCGCGGGGATGGTGTGTCAGGCAACACTGCCTAGTGGCACTGGGGTTGTCTGGGGTTCTGCTGGCCCCCAGGGCCAGGGTGGGCTGAAGAGGGGGCCAGCTGATTCTAGGAGGAGTGGGGCCAAACCCAGGCCATGGGGCATGGGCAGGACTCCAGGGCAGCTTTCCGTGCGCTCTCCTGGCGGTCCCCAGGCCTCCTCTGTGTCTCACAGTCCCCTCCCGTGGCAGGGCTCTCATGGCAGGACGGCATCACCCAGTATGTGATCTCGCAGGAGATGGAGCGCATCCCTCGCCTTCGCCTGCCGCCCTCGCTGGAGCCAGTAGCCAGGGACAGGTAGGGCAGCGCCAGCTGCCAGCAAGAGTCTGGCAGGGCAGCGAGGGCTTTGCCCCACAACTGGAGTTTTTGGGGGGGACCTCCCCTGTACCCAGGTGAGTCACCTCAGCACTGTTTGCCTCCAAGGTTCCTGCCCCTCCGCGGCTCCCCCCGGCGAGCCTTGCTTCCTGCAGACCCTGGTCTGCCAGCGGCTCAGCATCTGGGGCAGCCCCCACCGCTGCTGCCCTCCCCGTTGGTGCAGCGGTACCTGGAGCACCTCCTGCTGCCCCCCCTGCCCCAGCTGGGCTATGAGGAGGCTCTGCTCAACCCCTACTCCTACCACAAGGTAAGCGATGGGGGCGAGCCCCCCTCTCCTGGGCAGAAAGGTAGAGATGGGCAGGGAGCTGCTACGCTCCCAGCGCCCTCCTTCTGCTGGTGCTGGGGCACCCCAAGCTTAGGGGTGCCCTGCCATGGGGGGGCAGGGACCCTGTGGGGTTTGACCGTGGTGGCTCTGTGTTTTGGTTGCAGTTCAGCTACCAGGATGGTGCTCACCAGCTCCCCAGCGGCTCAGCCAGGCAGAGCCCTGAGACCTCCTCAGTGCTGGGCCGGGTCCCTGCCCAGGCCCTTTTTGGGGCCGGCCCTGTGCCCTCCTATGGCAGGCAGCCAGGGACGGATGGGGTGCATCTCTTCCAGGACTTGGGCATGCTCTCCCTGCCTAGAGAGAAAGCCGGCCGCCTGGACCCTGCTGGTACCAGGCTCCAGCACAGCTTGCGCCTCCCCGGTGACTACAGGGACGTGGAAGAGAGGGAGCAGCCAGTGCCCCTGGCTGCCCGGCCACCCCCTGCACAGACGGGTACCGTTTCCTCCAGCCAGGCACCAGGCCTCATCCCCATCCTGTCCCCACAGCCTGTTCCTTGTGGTTCAGACTCTCCCTCCTCTTCGGCTTCATGCCTGTGGCCAGCATATTCCCCCCGACCCCGCCTGCCCCAGCTACTGCATCCCTGGCCCGTGGTCCCCATGCGGTTGCAGGGCATCCAACCTGATGCTGCATCCTTTTGCAGATGCTGCCCTGAAGAGACTGGCCTCCCTCCTGGCCAGCTACGGCCTGGGGCTGCCGGAGCTGAGTCCCCAGCAGCTGAGCAGCCTCTCCACCCTCCTCCAGCTGCTCCAGAGCTCTGGTGAGCAGGGCGCGGGGACAGGGCAGGCAGGGACTGGCAGCAGTGGGCGCCAGCACACCCTGTTTTGGGGTAGTGGGTGTTGCCTGTTGGGGTGAGTGCCGCAGGACCTCTGTCTCTCTCCTTCCTAGGTGTTGCTGGCCCCGAAGTGCCTACAGCGAAACGGGTGGGTTTGCAGCAGGGTGGTGCTGGAGGAGGTGCCACGCCAAAGGTGGGATATGTGGGGAGGGAGAAGGGGAGGCAGCCCCCCAGGGCTCTCCTCGGGGGTCCCAGCTCCTCCTTTTCCCTCCTTCCAGGTGACGGAGGGGGACATGCAGCATGGAGAGGAGCCAGTGCCCCCTTCCTCCACAGTGCTGCCTTCCAAAATCCCAGCCAGCAGCTCCCCAGGGGACAGGCCAAGGGGCAGGGCAGTGTCCTCGCCAGCTCCCCGGGCAGAGCCGCAGCAGGGACATGGGGGGGACACTCTCAGCCCCTGGAAGCCGATCACAGTGGAGAAGAAGAGCTACACAGAAACAAAGGACAGTGGGGCGCAGCGGGGCATGCGGCCACCAGACGAGTATGGCTACATCATCACGGACCAGAAGTGAGAGCCGGGGGTCGGGTGAGGGGTGCGTGTGTGCGGAAGGGCTGTAGCACCCCCGGCCAACTGTCACAGCTCCACGTGCTTGGCTGAGCCTGTTTGGGTCTCCAGTGGGGTCAGCTTCCCCATCCCCTTCCACCCAAAGCCTTCCTCTCGGCCCACGCCAAGGCCGGAGCTCACTGCTGCAGGGTGGGAGACTGGGACAGGCTCAGCCAAGTGTTTGCACAACTGCCTCCACGCACACTTGTGTGCAAGGTGGGGGTCAGCTCACCTCCATCATCACGTGTCCCCATGCTCTGCCTTACCTCCTGCCCCTGCCCACCCTGACAGCCCTCAGTCCACACATGGGACTCCCCACACCTGCCTTTCCCCAGCTCCAGGGAGCGTGGGCTCTCCCACTGCTCGCTCCTTACCCTGCTGCTGTCCCCGCAGGCCCCTGGGGCTGGCCGCTGGCGTGCGTCTGCTGGAGCTACTTGCCAAGCGCCTCCACCTCTCCACAGCCAGCTTCATCAACATCAGGTGAGGGGCTGTGGGGTGCTGCTGTTGCAGCCCTGGCCATGCACAGCTGCCCCAAGCAGGGAGCCGGGAGGAACCAGGCTGTGGTGGGGATGAGGAGGGAGTCTGTTCTCCCCAGTCTCACGCTGTGTCCCCACCTCCCCGGCAGCGTTGTGGGACCTGCACTCACATTCCGCATCCGGCAGAACCCCCAGAATCTCTCTCTGGCGGACACGGCCAGCCAGGCTGGTAAGTTGGGTAGGGGTCCCCCTGGTCCTTACCCCCCTTTCCTCCCCCAGCTGTGGGGTATCCCTTCCCAGGGGCTGGGAAGAGGAGGTTCCCACCATACATCCCAGTGCCGCTGCCTGAACTGGGGAACTGGTGTGGGGTGGGCAGCTGTCAGGGATATCCCTTGGCTCTGTCTCTGGGGCTGGTCTCTTGGGTGGAGGGGAAGCACCCCTTTAACCATCTCTTCTCCATCCATAGAGCAAGTGAAGGCAGAGCTGGAGGCAGAGCTGGGCCTGAAGATCGTGCAAACAGGAGTGGGAGAGGTAGGAGTAAGGCATGCCTGTCGCTCGGGGCTGGGGCAGCCAGGAGCAGGGCAGTGGGGGTGCTGCCACCACTGGGAAATGCACTATGTCCCAGCCCCAGGGTGCAGGGATCTTTGTGAGCAAGCCATCCTTGTGGGTCTGTGGGGCAGCTGGGAAGCAGAGGGCTCTGGTCAGTGTTCGGGCTGCTGTGTTGGAGACCGACTCAGGTTATCTGGGATGGGCCGGAGCAGGTCTGCTCCAGTGACCCCCTTCCACCTGGCCGCAAGAAGCTGTTAAGCTGCCTGCACTCCCAGGATGCTCAGCTGTTTCTAAAACAAAAGCTCTCCAGGGTTTGAAGGCAATTTGGGGGGGGTCTCCCAGAGGTTTTCCCCGCTCCATCCAAGACTGTGGGGCTGCAGACTGTACCCCGCAGGACTCCTCCTCACCCTTGCCTCCCTCCAGCCTGTGCACCCACCTGGCTGTGGCTTGGGTAGCCCCGTGCCAGGCTGTGCCCAGGGCACCCAAGAGACCATAGCTAGGCAGGCAAAATGCCATTGTGCCCCCAGGGAATGACAAAGCAGCTGAAGGCAGGGATGGAGCAGAAGCCATCTGCTTGGAGAGGGGCTCCCCCTCGCTGTGTTCCTCTGGGAATCCCCAGGAACAGTCTCTTGGAGAGGGGAGTGGGGGCTGGAGATGGGGGACTGAGCCTGGCTCCTGTGTCCGCAGCATGGGGAGGGGAGGTGGTGCAGCACATCCCCATCCCAGGGTCCCTGTTTCCCATCCTCCTGCCCTGTGGCCATAGCTATGGGCAGGGAGGAAGAAAGCCGGGGTGACCTTGCAGGAGGAGGCCATGGAGAAGGGGTGGCCTGGCCACTGAGGCAGCCTTTCCCCATCAGCAACATGTGGAGCGTTGCTATGGCAATGCCTTTTGATGTGGCAAAGTGGCAGGAGCTGGGAGAGATGGCAGAGATGATGGAGCTGGAGTTCAGAGGAGGCTTAAGCAGTTCTGCAAGCCCTCTTTCCATGGACGTCCCCAGTCCAGACCAGCTTGTGCTTTTCCTTCATCCCCCTCCCAGGCTCTGAACTCAGTGGGACTGGTGCAAGATTTGGAAGGAGGGATGCAGAGAGGCAGGGGGACAGCAAGGCCTGGGCAGGCCTTGGGAGGGAGGTCCCTTCTGTCCCCCAGCCCTGCTGATGTCTCCAGATCTTCTGACACCTCCAGGGGCTGCAGGATTGCTCCTGCTTGGGTGCCCCGGGGAGCTGGGAGGTGCTGGCCTGGGTGGGTGCCCCGGCTGCCGGGCTGGCTGGGCCCTGGCAGCAGTCAGACTAGCCCCTACGTGCTGGGGCTGGTGAGGCTGGGGGGCAGGCAGCAGCGGGGACCCCTGGGGCGGGGGCATCCCCAGGCGATGATGATGATGATGATGTAGGTGATGATGACGCAGTGTTCCCTCGGTAACCTCATTGGGCTCGTAGCCAATGGGAGGCCATGGCAGTGAGGTAATGCTGGGCTCTGGCACCTCATTGGGCACAGGGTGTTTGGTGGTGGTGATGCCCTAGCATCCCTGTGCTGCCCCAGGACCTGGCTCTCGGGGGACAGGGGGGTGCAGCATCCTGATCACCAGCGGCTCTGGGACAAGGCCCTGTGGCAGGGGGATGTCTCATCCAGCAAGGGCTCAGCACCGTCCCAGCATGGGACTGGCACGGATTGGGCTGTGTGTTGTGTCCCCAGCCACGGGAAAGGAGCCTTGGAGGCACTACCTGCAAGGTGGCAGGGGCTGCTCTGTATCCCAGCTGAGGGGAGCGATGGGGAGGATCTGTACCCCAGCTACCGCAGTTGAGATGGCACCAGCCCTCTGGCAGTGCTGGCACATCCCCCTGCTGTGTCCTACCATGGAGCAGCGGCTGCAGGCGAGAGCCAGCCCCGTTTGGGGAAGTCCCCTGAGAGCAGCAATTGCTGCCCTGGACCCAGGGCTGCAGTGGCCCATCCTTTGCCATTAACTCCTCGGGCTGAATCCAGCTCTCATTGACCTCCAGCTGGGCAGGAGCTCATTGAACCCGAGCTCTGTGGGGCTGCTGCCTGCCCTGGAGAGGGGCAGCCCAGGCTGGGGCTCTCCCAGGGAGCAGCAGGTTGCTGCTGCCTGGGCTTGGCCAGGCTCTGTGCACTCCTGCAGCCCCATGCGACATGCAGGTGGGTGCAGTGTGCCTCACCCCAGTGACACCCAGCACCCCAGTGACACCAGCTCTGCCCCAGCTGAGGATGCTGGGAGAATCAGTGCAGCACCGAGTGCCCTTGCTCTGCTTTAGTCCCCAACAACCCCAAATGTGGAGCAGAATGGGGTCTCTGCCCCCCCACCCAGCACTATGCAGATGTCCCCCGCTGACCCTTGCTTGGCTCTGCCCCCAGCGAAATGAGGCTGCTGCCTACTCACACCCATCCCGCTTTGGGGACGGCTTCCACTCGGTGCTGCTGACCTTCATCGCACTGGCCTGCGTGGCAGGGGTTGCCATCGCAGCCGCTGCAGCCTTCTGCCTCCGGCGCCATGCCAAGCAGCGGGAGAAGGAGCGCCTGGCTGCCCTGGGGCCTGAGGGTGCTGCTGACACCACCTTCGAGTACCAGGTAGGACCCCACGGGATGTGGGACCCTGTGCCACATGGCATTGCTGCGTCAGCATCGTTCGGGGTGCACGGCGCTGCCCTATGGCAGTGCTGTGGCTGAGGGACAGGGCTCTTGCTGGGGTCTCCCAGGAGCTGTGCCGCCAGCACATGGCTGCCAAGTCGCTCTTTGGTCGCGCCGAGGCGCCGGCGGAGACCTCAAGGGTCAGCAGTGTCTCATCCCAGTTCAGCGATGCCCCGCAGCCCAGCCCCAGCTCCCACAGCAGCACGCCCTCGTGGTGCGAGGAGCCCGTTCAGTCCAACATGGACATCTCCACCGGACACATGATTCTGGTGAGCTGGCTGGGGGGTGGCAGCCCCCCTCCCTGGCCCGCCGTGTACCCTCCCGGCTGCCAGGCTGACCCCCGCCCCTCTGCCCCAGGCCTATATGGAGGACCACCTCCGCAACCGGGACCGGCTGGCCAAGGAGTGGCAGGCTCTCTGTGCCTACCAGGCTGAGCCCAGCATCTGCTCCATTGCCCAGAGTGAGGCCAACCTGAAGAAGAACCGCAACCCTGACTATGTGCCCTGTGAGCATCCCAGCCGCCCCGCCCCAGGGACCAGACCAGCTCCCAGGGCCTTGGCAGGAGGGGTGGTGTGGGGCACGGGGATGCTTGGGGCCATGGCAGGCTGTGGCATGGGTTTGCCCCCACCCCTCCCGGGCACTCACCACATCCCCTGGCCTCCGTTTCCCCAGATGACCACGTGCGGATCAAGCTGAAAGCTGAGAGCAACCCATCCCGCAGCGACTTTATCAATGCCAGTCCAATCGTGAGTGATCGTCGGGGGCTCCTGCCTTGCCACCCCACTCTCTGATGTGCTCAGCCCAGGCGAGGCTCCCACTCTGGGATGGAGCTGGACTGAGCTCACATCCCTGAGGGCTATGGATGTGAGCAATGTGCCTGCTGCATTGCTCAGATGTGGTTAAAATCCATTTCCCTCCTGGCTGTGGCACCTGAAGCTCCCTTCCTAGCCCTCCCATCACCCCTGGACTATCCTCCCCGCTAATCCTGGTGTCACCAACCCCTGGCCGAAGAGTGCGCAGTCTGACACCCCCTTTCCCGCTCCAGATCGAGCATGACCCACGGATGCCAGCGTACATCGCCACGCAGGGGCCGTTGTCCCACACTATCGCTGACTTCTGGCAGGTGTGTCACCTGGCTGTGCCAGTCCGTCGGGGTCCCTCTGGGTGCTGCCCACCAGATGGGTCACAGCAGCTCGGCCACCCTCCTGCCTGGGCTGTCACCCAGCAGTGACACCTGTCATGCGTTGGCTGCAGATGGTGTGGGAGCACGGCTGCACCGTCATTGTCATGCTGAGCCCGCTGGCTGAGGACAGCGTCAAGCAGTGTGACCGCTACTGGCCGGACGAAGGCTCCTCTCTCTACCACATCTATGAGGCAAGTGTGGCTAGTAGCCCAGGGCAAGGAGCATCCTCTAGTCCCCGCTTCCCCAAGCACAGCCCCCCCGCTCAGCGCTGACACCCACCGGCTGCCTCTCTTGGGCAGGTGAACCTGGTGTCGGAGCACATCTGGTGTGAGGATTTCCTGGTGCGCAGCTTCTACCTGAAGAACGTGCAGTCGCAGGAGACCCGCACCCTGACGCAGTTCCACTTCCTCAGCTGGCCGGCCGAGGGCATCCCGGCCACCACCCGGCCTCTCCTTGACTTCCGCAGGTGAGTGCCCACCCAGTGCCATGCCAGCCCCTGGGGAGTCAGCGGTGGTCCCTACCTCAGGAGACTGATGGGCGAGGACATTGCAGCCGCTGTGATGTGGGTCAGGGCTGTGGCATGGACCGGCTAGGGGGACAGGGGGCTGCTGTGCATGGGGAGGAGTGGAAGAACCAGGTTTTGGCCAGCTTGGCAGAGCTTGGTGGGCAAGAAACCTCCAGCTGAGGTTGCCAGAGCTCTCCAGCCTTCATGGGGAGGGCGGGAAAGTGCTCTTCCCTGGAGCTGGCATGGGGGACAGCACTGCCTGGCATCCTCCTCAGACATGGGTGCAAGAAGAAACCCCTGGAGCCAGTCTTGAACAGCTGTGACCCATTGCTCCCCATGCCCTACAGCCAGTGGTGGGTCCCCAGCTAGCCTGGGGAGAGGGCTGCGGGCTGGGACTGCTCCCAGGAGGTTTGCAGGCAGTGCCTGCTGGGGTCTTGGGGTCCCTGGGTGGTGGTGGGCTCCTGTCAGGGGCTGGCTGGTCACTGTCCCCAGGCTGTGTGGGGCCAGGGACCCTGCTTAGGGCAGCGGGGCGTCCCCCGAGCACGTCGCCCTCCTCTCCACCCTGCTCACGCTCTCTCTGTCTCTCTGTCTGTCTCTGTCTCTCTCTCGCAGCTGCCGGCGTCATTTTTGTGATTTGCAGCTAGTAATCTGGCTCCAGTTGCATAGTCACAAAAGTGATCGTTGGCAGCCGTGCCTGCTGCATGGAGCATGTCGGGAGCCCCGCCGGCGCCTGGCCCCCAGCTTCACGCCCCACCGGACCAGAGCTGCTCCCCTGGGGTTCCTGCCACTGCTCCCCTCCCCAGGCTGGGCACCTGAGGAGCCCGGCTCCTCTCCTTGCCCTGGCCCCTCTCCACCCATGGTCCCTATCCTATGCCCAGCACCGCTGGAGAGGCAGGAGGAGCCACGTGCCGAACCCCAGGGCCACATCATGGGGTGCCCACTGCCCCCCTCCCCACCCTGGCTCGACACAGCGAAGGGCACCTAGCACAGCCTTGTCCCTGGCATGGCAGGGCACTGACCTGCTCCCTCTTATCCTTGCAGGAAGGTGAACAAGTGCTACCGCGGTCGCTCCTGCCCTATTATCGTGCACTGCAGGTACCACCAGGGGTGGAGAGGGGGTATGGGCTGGGGTGGGGGGGCTGCAAGGCTGGGACCTGCTGGCCAGGACCAGTTCCTGGAGCCCGTCTCCCTGGTCCAAGTGTCTGCATCTTGCAGTGACGGTGCAGGCAGGACCGGGACGTACATCCTTGTCGACATGGTTCTCAACCGAATGGCCAAAGGTAGGTGCAGAGCAGCACCACTTCTGCCCTGTCCAGGGGGTGCGGGGCCATGTGCTCAGCCTGTGGACCCCCCCTCCTATCACCCCTCTCCCCCTCTGCCCCAGGGGTGAAGGAGATAGACATAGCTGCTACGTTGGAGCACATCCGAGACCAGCGGCCCGGCATGGTGCAGACCAAGGTACCCCCCAACCTGGGGCTCCCCTCCCTCCTTGAGCACGTACAGCCCCCATGGACTGGCTGGTAGGAGCCCTCATGCCCCCCTCCTCTGCTCCCCCAGGACCAGTTTGAGTTTGCGCTGACAGCTGTGGCTGAGGAAGTGAACGCCATCCTGAAGGCACTGCCGCAGTGATGGCAAGGAACCCTCCCCTCTTGTCTTCCCCCGTGCCCCCCCCAGCTTTGTGCTCTCTCCTTGCCCTGCCTGTGGGGCTGCTCTCCCTGTAAAATGCTGTCTGTGCTGCTGGCTCTGTTTCCACCCCCCCAGGCCCCTCTGCCCCTCTCCCCAGGGACACAGGGCTCAGCCCCTCGGTGTGCAGGGCACAAAATGCCATTGCCCCCGCTGCCACCGCAGAGGGGACTGGGCACGTGTCCCCTATCCCCTGCAGAGAAGGGGACCAGGTGCTGCTGCTGGGAGTTGGCTGTGGGGCCCCCCTGAGCCGCTCTCCTGCACCCCAACCTGGTGGTCCTGTATCAGCTCCCTCCCTGTGCCCATGTGGGGGGCAGGGGCCCCCCCACGGTTGGGGGCAGCACTGGGTGCAGGGGGGCCTGGCCCAGCCCCAGGTCCCCTCTGTGTGCTCCCCGCCTCGTCACTCGAGCAGAAGAGAAATTTCTAGAGAAATATAATTTTGTATCTTGATGTGAATAAAGTTCTCGTGTCGCGTTCGTGCAGCTGCAGCCAGGCCTGGCCTCTGACTGTGTGTGCACGTGGTGGGGGCACAGGGACTGCATCCCCCCTGCAGGAGCACAGCCTGCACCCCACAACTGCCAGACAAGTGCAGCTGGGACTGGGGCCTCCCCACCTGCAGGCAAGGATGGGGGGGACCCTGCAGCCCCCAGCCCAGAGACACCCTGCAGGCAGCAGCTACTGCAA
>WEKW01027162.1:16452-34407 GCA_013389905.1 Sula dactylatra
AGCTGCCCGGGCGGTCCCTGCCGGGGAGGCCAGCGGGAGGGGACAGCGGGAGGGGACAGCCGGGGTGACTCAGCGCTTTGCCCAGGCTGTCCCGCCGCGGGGGGGAGGACGAAGGGGTGCAGCCTGCCAGGCTGGCGGGCACAGCTCCCTGCCAGGAGCCCGGGCTGCCAGGCACCGCTGCGGCCCCGGCAGCGCATCCCCAGCCCTGTGCCCTCCCCAGCCCTGTTGTCATGGTTTTAGCTGGGATAGTTAATTTTCTTCACTGTGGCTCGTATAGTGCTGTGTTTTAGACAGTATGAAAATAATGTTGATAACACACTGATGATTTAGTTATTGCTGGGTAGTGCTTACACTAGTTAAGGACTTTTGCAGCTTCCCATGCTCTGCCAGGTGCACAAGAAGCCGGGAGGGGAGGGGATACAACCAGGAGAGCTGATCCGAATTGGCCAAAGGATATTCCATATCATGTGATGTCATGCTCAGTATATTAACTGGGGGGAGTTGGCCAGGCGAAGCAGCAATCACGGCTCGGGGACTGGCGGTGTCAGTCAGTGGGTGGTGAGCGGTTGCAGCACTTGGTTTTTTTCCTTTTCCCCCCCCCTTTTTTTTTTTTCCCCGGGTTTCATTTCTCTCTCTCATTTTTTTCTTTATTATATTATCATTATCATTATAATCATAATCATTATTGTTATCATTACCATTATTACTTTCACTACTTTATTTTAATTATTAAACTGTTCTTATCTCAACCCAGGAGTTTTCTTGCTTTTGCTCTTCCAATTCTCCCCCTTCCCACTGGGGTGGGGGGAGTGAGCAAGTGGCTGTGTGGTGCTTAGTTGCTGACTGGGGCTAAAACATGACACCTGCTCATGCAGAGGGCGGCCGGGGAGCAGTGAGCCACCCCAAGCACCAGGATGCCCAGGCGCCCGGAGCACCAGGGCTCAGGGGATGGCCGCGCACTGGGAGCTTTGTTGTGGACTTTTCCTCTGCATGGCCCCTGCCTGGGCAGCCCCCACAGAGGGGCTGCTTTCACCCATCCTTAGGGTCATGGGCAGACTTGAGACCACTCACCTGTACCTGTGACCCTGTCCTGGCCATAAAGATCATACTATTCCCTCTTGCTGTCTGGATGGGAGGAGGGAGCCTGGCCTCTCTGCAGTGCCAGAGCCTTTTGGACAGCCCACCACACCTGCATTGCAGCTGAGATATCTTCCTCACCTCCTGTAAAGCCCTAGCTGGGAAGCCTGGCAAGCTTTTCTGGTGTTGCTTTACTGGGCAGGCTGGAGAGACCCAGGCACTGAGACAGGCCATTCCCAGCACTCCTCAGGGACCAGTGTCAGGACAGCCATCCCCATGAAGAGTCCTCCTCAGCGATGAGCAGTGGGCCTGGGTAAAAACTGGGATGGGTGAAATGCCAAGGGCATCCCCTGTGCCAAGGAGCATCTCCTCTCCAAGGGATGGGAGGCCCATACCCTGCTGTCAGACAGCACTTGATGAATTCCTTGAGCGACTGCTTGGAATATTCCTGCTTGTTGGGGTTTTTTTTCCTGGATGCCATTGCAGTGCTGCCCTCCTGTACCTGCCTGCCCAGGAGCAGGAAGCGGGCTCCCTGGGATGGCTGCACCTGCCCAGGGTGCCCTCGCTGGCTGTCAGGGCTCTGATTTGGGCCATCTGCCTAGCAATGGGCACAGGGCTGGCCCGGGCCAGGCTGGCGTGGGCACTAGATGGAGCTACAGGCTGCCTCACGGGGACCCCATCCTGCTGGCTGGGAAGCCAGGGAGATGCCACCAGGACCTAGCCGTGTCTCGGCACCTTGCTTTCCTCTTCCTGGCCTTTGCAGCTGATGTGGGGCCGAGGAGGCTCCAGAGCTGCCAGGTGCTCCATGCCCACCAGACGGGGAGGCCTCCACGCCAGGGAAAGGAGAGGAACCCACGTGCTGGCTGGGACTCTGGAGCCAGGGGAACATATCACTGCTGCCTTCATGGCATGTGTGTCCCTCGCCCATAAGACCAGGATATGTAGTGAGAAGGACTTACACCTCCCTAATGTCCTTAGGGGAGGCCATGCGGAATTGGGCAGTAGGTCACCACGGTGCTGGTAGGAGAGAGGATGCTGTGCCAACCACACCTCACCCCAGAGCTGCCGCAATCGCTCCCCTACTCAAATGAACAAAGCCAACCACCTCGCAGCAGCAGAAGAGAGGCAGCCCATCACCTGCTGGTGCCTCACACAGTGCACACCTTCAGCCACAGCACCCTGCCCTCTCCCCATAGGTCTGCCCCAAGTCCTGGTGCACCTACCTGCCAGCCTGGCTCACACCAGCTTTGAACCCAACACAGGCATCTTGAGTGTGTTTCAAGAAGACCCTTATTTCTTTACAAATTCTGGGGCCTGCTGTGTTGCAACCTTTTTTTTAGCTTTCCAGGGATGCAACAATGCTCATGAAATACTCTCAAGGCTTTCTGAGAAAAGAGTTTTTGGGTGAGCAAAGCAGGACACCAAAGGACCAAATTTTTTTATCCTGGTTACCCCATCTCTTAGGAAGCCAACTGAATTGCATCATAAACTTGTGCTATATTATTAGGCAAACCACAGATTAAGAGGGACATTTTTTTCAGCACTGCACAACATTTCAGCTTTTGATTTCCTCAGGAGAACACAAACCCTTTCACAGCCTCCTCAAAACTGGTAATTATGTACTGCAAAATTGTATTCTTGGCAATTTTGGAGCTGTGGAGTGATGTGCTTGGGGAGTTGCGTGCCCACTGCTCCCCTCATTGCACCCAGCCATCTCCCCTCCCCTTCTCCCCGCTCCCAGAGGGAAGGTCCCCACTCCAGGGCAGCCATATGGAGATGCAGCAGAGAGGGAGCAGGAGCTGGAGCCAGTGGGATGGGGTGAGAAGTGATTGAGTAGAGTGAGGCAGGCTCCTGGGTGCCATTTCCATGCCACATTCCTCTGCCTGCCCAGTTCCAGGAGAGACAACAGCAGCGGCCATGGCTGTGCTCCCCATCTCTGGGCACAGCCGCTGGGTCAGTGCAATCCCCAGAAAAGGGGTCAGGGGGAGCAGTGGGTTTGCTCACCCCTGGAAAGGCTGTGCTGGTCTGGGGACCCCCAAGCACAGAGGGCTGGTGACAGCTGGGGACATCACTTGAGAGGGGCATCCATTTTCAAAATCCACATTCATTCTTTTACCCCCAGTCCTGCTGTCTCATCTGAACAGCCCTGCCCAGCTCCCCTGGCTTCCCAGCACAGCCAATTTCTCCACACCCTTGTGTTTTTGATGCTCCTCGTGTTTGTCTCGACGGCCACACTCTCAGCTGCCTGCCTGTCTCTTTCCCAAGCCGCTCTGTTCTCACCCCAGCTGGCTTTTCCAGAATTGCACCTTCTAGGAGCTGGAGAGTATCGAGGGAGGCAAAGTCATCCCGGTGCTTTTAGCAGAAGTTGGTGCAGCAGGACAGAGAAGTGAGAAACAGCAAAGTCAGGGTGACTTTCGTTCAAGCAGGACAATGACTTTGGGCCAGATTCAGCGGTCTGCTGAATCTGACACAGACTGTATCCCAGGCACCGCCCCGCAGGAGTGCTTGCCTGTGCTGACACTAGGGCTGCTGCCCCAGCCAAAACCCAGGCAAAACCAAGGTGCTTGCAGATTTTAAATCAACAGAGTCAGGGGCTGGCAGAGGTGGCAGAAGCCCATGACTAACTAGGTCATCCATGATGACCACACGCACCAGCCCAGGCAGCAGCTGAGCTTCACGGTGGCAAGGGGCTTTACCCCCATTCCCGGCACGCGTTTGGGAACAGGGTGGGCTGCGGAGTCTGGGCAATCCTGTGATGCACGGGAGCAGGGCACCCCACATCCACCCACAAGTCAGGCTGGGGGCTGCATGGTCTGGATCCGACCCCAGGGGAAGGGAGATTGGGGCAATGAAAAGACTGATATAACACACACCCCCTCCAAATGCTGGGGAGCCCTTCAGCCGCAGAGGGAAGCAGAAACTGCAGCTGACACAGGACAGGAAGCGGGTTTATTGTGAAGCAAAACCTAATTTCACTCACCACACCAACATGCTCATGCCCACATGCTTCCAAGCACCAAGACCCCTGTGTCCAGCTGGCTTGGCCAGGATTTCCCACAGTGCCTGGTAGGACTGGGGGCACCGGCAGTCTGGTCCTCACCATGCCTCCAGCTACATGCCCACCCTTGGCCCATTGCCTTCATGCTAGTTATGGCTCAAAGGCAAAAAACAAGCCAAGCAGGGTGAAATAAAAAAGGAGATGGGGCGAATGCATTTGCTTTAGAAGAAAACAAGAAAAGGCACAAAAGGTTGCTGGTAAGTAGCCTTTTGCTGTTTTCAGTAGCCCTCAATGCCTAAATACCAGTGCAACACTGTGGGTGCAATGGAGAAGCTGTAATTTGGCCATCTGTAACAAACCAGCGTGTAAAGCATGACCTGCTAAAATTGACATTTTCAGTTCATCAGGCCCACACTGAGGGTATTAATGGCCCTAACTGAGGGTCTTCTTGAGCCACTAATGTTAATTTTTAACAGAGCTAGGAAAACTAGGGTAGTTCCAAAGGACTGAAGGACAGAAATCACTCCAATCATTAAGAAAATAAACCAGATGACCCAGAAAACTCTAGATTACTGATAATACCAGAAAAAAATACAGAAAAATTAATTTTGATTCTGTTGGCAGAGAATTAAAGACTGAAAAACACACTTAGTACTGATCAGCCTTGTCTCAGGGAAGGCAGGTATTGTTATGCAAACTTGTCATCACCTTTCAGCACGATTACGTGTCTGGCTGATTCAGATCAACACCGCTGGCATGACATCCTTACTTGGAAGCTGGCAGGAGATAATGATAACAGCATTCACATAAATCACGATATTGCTGCAAAGAGAGATGGAATAATCTGTTTTCCGTGTCCACAGAAGAAGGAGGCTCATAGCTGCTGCCAAAGGTCTTTCCAGATCTACTTTTTGTGTTGTCCCAGAATATTTATCTCAGCATGCCAAGCCAGTCTGTTTATATTCCTGCATTGCTAAGGACATACCAGATGCATCAATAGCAAAGGTGTGCCTGTTAGCCAGAAGACACAGTGCGGGTGCATTTGTAGTGGGGAACCCTAGGGATGGGCACAAGGCCCACAGCGATAAGAAATATTTACTAAGAAAAATTAGGGCTAACACTGAGCTTGGTGGGGTAGTAGCTAGTGAAGGGGACGATTATCTAGTAGGGATGGTTTAGAATTGCCCAATTAAAAGGCTACGTTGCAGGTAAGTTTGGTTTAATGCAGCAGGCATTTAAGGCAAGCACAGTGGAGAAGTGGAAGAAGTGGCTCTTCCACTAGCTGGGAATCCCCAGTGGTGCTGGCTTTGGACTGCATGCAGATAGCTACAGGTGAGGTGACTCCGCGAAGGGCACAGCTGAGCTCTTTTGTCCACAACTGTTCTCTTCTTGGGCTTTCCTCTTCTCTCCTTGCTGTCTGCTATTCCTTTTCTTATTGTCCCCTGGGCTCCTGACCATACACACTGCTTCTATCTCTTTTATTAACAAATGGTTTGCCTCTCTCATTATCCTGTTTCCTTCAGTCCTTGTGTTGCTGGTGAAGTCATTGATTTTGCTGCTTCTGCCCCTCATGCCAGGGGACACCTTACTCCTGCCTCTAACATAAAGGCGAGACTCAGACTGTACATCTGCAACACTTGGACTTGGCAGTGTTAGGTTAACCGTTGGACTTGATGATCTTAAAGGTCTTTTCCAACCTAAATGATTCTATGATTCTGTGAAAATTTGCTTTAATACAGTGAAATGCAAAGTAAATAATTTGGGAGTTTGGAGGAAGGGGAGTCTTGTCGCTTATTACTCTGCAAATCCACTGTCACCCTCAAACTTTATCAGTGGTAATTCAGGATTCATTTCAAGACCACTGATTAAAGTGCCAAAGCCAGCAGTGCGTGGCAGGGATCCCCACAGAAGCCTGGCAGCCCTTTGCTGGTGATTCAGCGTCACCAAACAGCACTTGGGTACCCCAGGCTGCCTCACCGCCTGCACCGGCACTGCTGCTCACTCCTCGGGATGCTGCCACCGACACCCTCAGCACTACAAGCAGATTACATCTCTGCCTCTCTCCTGAGTAGCCAGACCTGTCATCTCAAGGAATGAAACCAGGCATGTTTGCCAAGGTGGGTTTTCCATGGCAGCAGTTATATTCCCACCTTCTAGTTCCTTCGGCCAGCCTATTCTTGGGGATGGCTCATCCTAATGAGGAGGGCCACATTAGGCATGGGAGCTCAGTAAACCAGGGCTCCTGAGTCCTTACAACAGGGAAATCCTCCAGAATAACTGTTGTTTTACATGTACAGCCCCTCAGCATCCGAGTTAACTCCGCTACGGTGCTCCCAGAAATGTGTTGGAGCCAGGTATCCTCAGGATGGCCATTGAATGCAAGCTCTCAGCCCAGTGACCTGAGGCCACCAGCTCACGGAGCCCAGGGCTCTGGGAGGAGCGGGGAAGACAGCCCTGGTTTCACATATCGCACTCTCACACACAAACAGCGCTGAGTGAGAGTGCCCCGGGAGCCATCACCCAGCTTGGCTATTAAAAGCATCTTTTATCTCGTTAACTGTTTCCCTCTGACATCCACCAGTGCTTGGCCAGCCGCCAGCACCTCCTTTCCGCTTTTTACAACACTATAGCAATTCCCCGAGATTCCAGGCTAGTTTCTCCAGGCCCAACTCTCCTCTCAGCATGCCCTCAGGCTGGCAAGCTGTTTCTATTATATACAATCCACTTTCACATGCAAAAAGAAAAACCCTTGCACACATCTGTCCAGCCATCAGAGGCTCAACTGCTCCCCAAAGACCAGGGCAGAGAAAAGCTGTTGGCGAGATGCTCCCGCACCAGGACTTGTTTGCTTTCCCAGGGGATGCTGGACTCGCCCACCTGGTAGTGGTTTGTCTACCTCAAAGGAGTGGGTGCATCTGCAGAGCTGCCCAGTGTGAATCTGTCGTGTCTCGCCTGCTGCCTGGAGGCTGGGGGCTCAGCCACAGTCCCGCAGACGAGGCGTGTGCTCCTGGGAGAGGGGAAGCGATCGCTGCCTCTTGCCCCATCGCTGCCAGCTCACACAAGCACGCTCTACGGCATTGCAACAGTGCTGACCACAGCTTTGTTGCAACTCCTGAGAACTTGTAAGACAGCAAGGCCTAAAGGGCCAGGGATGGAGACTTACTCATCCGCGTGCCTATGGTCCTGCCGGGAGCTTGCAGAGCCCCTCCAGCCTGACGGGGTAACCCGTGCCTCTCTAGGAGCTCCTACCATCACCCAGCCGTGCAGAATTCATTGCATCTGTTTCCAGGTATTCCTATGCTTCTCGTGCCGCCGCCGGCTCCGAGAGCTGTTGGAAGAGAGGAAAAGCAGCACTGGCTCCTCCATGCAGCCCCCCAGAGCTGCACGCCAGCATCCCAGGCGAGCACAGGGACACCTCCGCAGGTTCAGCCCCTCCATCACCTGCCTGGAGGCAGCTTGTTCACACCAGGCATGCTCAGAGCCCTGACGTGAAGTCACTGCAATTAGCCAGCTGAGGTTTTATTTTGCTCCTGTGGGTGTGTAGCTGCTTTTCCCAGGACGTGAAGAAAGGCGGGTGACACTGGCAGCCAGGGAGGCTAACTCTAGCCAGGGAGGCTGCTCACACAGAGCTGCTGTGCCTGAAAAAGAACTAGTCCCAACGCGTCTGCCGGTCCCTTTTAGCCTTGCAGGTTGGGGCTCGGCTTGCGTGCAGGGCTGCTTGCGTCCCTGGGAGTGCCTCCCTGCTCTTGCCACTGCCCGGTGATTCAGGGCTTAGGACCGTAGTGAGATCTGGAATTAGCTTTATTGTTCCTGTAATGCGGCACACGCTCCGGGCAATGCAGCAGGCGTTGCACAATTGACTTCATTTTATCTGAACCAGCAATTATGCTGTTGTTGCTCAGCTCTAGCAGAGAGGACTTCTGTCAGATCGCTACTGTGCCCTGCATCCCATCAATAAATGCCACACTTGGGTTACTAAAGACTTCCACTGATGAAGATCCCTTGACCCTGAGACAATCATGCTTCACTACCCTTACTGCTAGCAAGTCTTAAACTTGCATCTTCTTGCCCTGAACATGCAGAAGAGTTAATCCCCTTCCTACCTACATCTTCCTTAAATATATTTTAAGGCCTTTATTGAGTCTCTGCTTCTAGATAGTCTCCATTCTTTCAACCTTTCATTGCAGCCCATGGCATCTAGCCTTCCAGTCACCCTTGTTTCTCATCCCTGGATCATCTCCATCTACTCCAGATGAAGGATGAGGTGCTTGGAGGGCCCTTCCTGACCTTAACAAGACACGCATATCTTTAGGAATGGGAAAGGGAGCATTTCCTGCCCATCTCCATTCTGTGCTAGAACATTTCAGGGTGGCAAAGTATGTCCCAAATGATGTCATGCTAGAACTGCAGCAGCAATCAGACGTGCATTGCTGGGCCATCATCAGGAGCAAGCTGTGCTTTAGGGACCCTACACAATGGCTCTCTGGGATACTGCTGGAGCAGGTAGCATCACATGGGACTTGCCCAAACTCACAACATCTGCAAGATGCAGTCAAGCCCCATGCTTTCAACTGACTCATTAGTTTCACCAGCCAGTGTTGTCTGCCCTGCGTTAACACAGCGCTGCCTTTCTGCTTTGAGAAGGTGGTTGTCACAGCTCACCCTGCAGCAGAGCACCGCTGGTTCTCCGGGCTTACCAGCCCAGCAACTGGGTTTGCTGCCTGAGTCCTCAGCCAAGCAGGAAGCAATGCTTGGCCATATGGGGCTCTGGCAGCCCTGGGAGCTGAAGGAGCTCCCTGCTGCCTGGTTGCTCCTGGGCTCAGGGTGCTGCTGTATCATCCAGTGCAGCCGCTGCTGGAGAGCAAACTGCAGAGGGGACTGATGGGCTGGAGATACATGCTGGCTCTTCCACCTCCTTGCTGAACCACGCTGCTAAGAGGATTATGGGCAGAGCAACTGTGCAAGGATGGAGTGAAGGGTAAGCAGGGCAGGCACGGACGCAAGCACTTTGGGAAGCTCCTGGCTGTGGTTAGAGACACGGACAGGAGCCCTGTTCCTGATGCACCCTTCATGATCCATTGCTTACCTTGTACCCCTCCAAGCCAGGTTTGAAGTGGGGGGCACTGGGCTTCCTCCCTAAACTCACAGCACAGCCATGGTCTCTTCTGCTTTCCAAAGAGAGCTGTGTCCCCAAAGTGCCCTGTCACACTGTTGGCTCTGCCTGAAAAAGCCTGGGTGAGGCTGAGGTCTGAAAAGTGGAAACAATAGTAAGGGCTTTCCACAGTGCAGGGAGGGGATGGGACCAGGGTGTGGATGGGGTGTACCAGGCTGGACTCTGAACAGGTCATCTCCTCCCCAGTTTCAGCTCTGGGTGCTTTTAGGTGTGGCAGACCTTAACTTATTTCTGGAAGACAGCTGTCTGAGGGGCTTTGTTTGGGTAACTGCAAGCTCCGCTGACGGTGGTTCCTGTACCAGCAGCAACAACTTTTCTCTGGTGAAAAGTGTATTGGACACTTTAAAAAAAAAACCAACAAAATTTCATAATAACTTGTAATAAAAAGCTTTTTAGTGCAAGTGTCTGCTCTTGATGGAGGCATTGCACACCTGCAATACATTGTGCTGCCTCCCCCTCCTCACGTAAGGGTGTCTGAGAGCTGGCAGCATGCAACACCACAGATGCCTTTGCCCCTGGGGTATATCTTCAGACTGTTTTTCCAATTCTTCCACCAAGAGATGGTTGAATTCTGACTCACTAGCCTAAAATTTTGCCTTGCTTGCTTTTTGCACCTTTCTGGGTGCTGGTGCAGGGTCCAACTTTGTTCTGAGCAATGGCGAAAACATCTCCTGTGCAATTCTTGCAACCTAGTGATTTCTGATGTGGTCTGAAAACATTTGCAGGGTCTTCTTAGACATGTGGGTAACATCTCTGAGAGAGGGGTCACCTCGGGACAAATCTTCTTCCAGCCAGAGTGAGCTCAGCCTCCGCTGTGTGCTTGCAGGCTGCTGCTACCGGCATCTGGCAGGCTGCTGAGCAGTTAGGCACTGACAAGATGCAGCCCATTGGTGCTCCCTGGATTTAGCCAGCTGTTCAGAAGCATTTCAGAAAAGCTTAGACATCTGTTTGGGCTTTTCAGATCAGAGGTACATGGAGATGCGTAGCTCAGAATGATTCATGGCTCTCTTGTCAGTCATTGCTTCCCTGCTCGTTCAACGTAACAGCATCTGAATTATTTTCACTGTGAGCGTACATTTGCAACAATGATGAATCAGGGACGTTTCACTCTCAGCTCTCTACCAGAATGGTATATAAACAGATCCAGGCATCTCTTGCAGAAGTATCACATTTTGCACCATGAGGTGCCACCAGATTGTCATACAAGTCTTCCAAAATTGGGTGAACCACGCAAGCCTTGCGTAGCCACCTGAAATGCCACTCACTGCCTAGCTTCAACGCTTGTCCTTCCAACCACTCCTGCAACGCATTCATGCTATGATCGTCCCAGAATTAATTGGCATCGTGCAAGTAAGGAGCATGCTAGGAGACACCGAATCAGAAGTGACACCTTCGCATCCGGCATGCATTTCAGTGAGCAGCCTGGCAAAGATTTTCACGGGGAAAGATGATCCTGTTGCTCCTTTTCACACCAATTAACATCCGGGGCTCAAATTTTGATGCCTCAGTGCTACCAATTATTCTCTCGCTCTCATGGACTGCCTGCATCAGCATGGTCTGTGTTATCCTGCAATCTCTGAGGTCACTCAAAGGAAATTTATACCGCAGGGAGGAGTTTAGGCATTTCCAGAGTAATCTAGTCGCCACAGCATCCTGTCCAGGTTCACTCACAACCTGGGGCATCTCTGTGGAAAAAAACCCTTTTCCCCCCAGCTTGATTAAACCCGCTCTGATCGTTTGGCTCAGCCATTTCTGCAGGTCTCAAAATGTGTTGCTTAGACACTGGCACAGGCTTCACAGCAGTACCATTGTTTTCACTTCACACATTTTCATCAGTGAAAATTTTCATCAGTGAAGGTGACACTTTCCAGGTGACTCAGGCACAAAGAAAGGCCATTATGGGTGGATAATTTAGGTCCAGCTTTCAACTTTTGGAGAGAGCTGGGAGATGATGGCACCTTTCAGTGAAAACTCATTAGGTTGGAGGGATCTGGCAGAGGCAGGGCTGGTTCTGCATGGCAATGGATGCTGCGAGCATTTTGGAGGGGAGAGGAAAGGATGGACACATTATTCATTGTAGCAAAGCCAGATATCAGTGAAGCCACCACAAAGAGACTCCCATAACCCCACTTTGAGGTGCTCCAATCTTTCCCCATCCCCTCCCCGGTCATTTCATAAGGCTTTGTGAAATCAGATCAAAACCACAGAGATAAAGCAGAGCCAGGCTGAAGAGCCCATCGGCAGGCAGGGCTTTCAGACACTGTCCTGGAGCACAACTGTCCTTGAAGGGCTTGCAGCAAAGGACAGGACAGAATTTTCCTTCTTTTTCCTCACTGATCTCCAAAGAGGCCAGGAAAGCTTGTGCTTGTCTCTGAAGTCTTTCCTTTGCCTGCATTTTCTCCAGAAATTCTCCCAGGTGTTCCCTGGGGGGCCCTGGATGGCTGGCAGAGACCCAGCTCTGTGCTCCCCCGGGGATTACATCCGCACCTCCACCCATCAGGAGGGAATACCTGGGGCGGGGTCTCTGCTGACTTCCCCTCCTCAGCAGCCTAAGTCTGTCCCGGGTAATGCCTGGATGGTGCCTCGCACCAGCGGGACACCCAGCAAGGACGTGCCATCCCTGCCCCTCAGCGGACGCCCCTCTGCCAAGACCGGCAAGCGTAGCAAGACCAACCTTTATGCCCCCCTGCCCTTCCCTCGAGAGGACCCCCGGGTGTCCCGTGGTCCCTGCGGGGCAGGGAGCGGCGTGGCCGGGGGATGCTGCTCCTCGCTGGCTCCACCGATGCACCCAGCCGGCTGCCAAGCAGCGCAGGCTCCTTTATGCAAATGTATGCAAATATGCGCAATGCACGTAAATGTGTGCAAAGGCACGGAACCGTCTCGGGCGGGGCGGCTCGCTCCGGTGCCGCCCCCGGTATAAGGCGGCGNGGGCGCTCCCGGGAGTGGGGGGAGCCCCGGCGGGACCCCCCCCGGAGCAGGCTGCCACCCCCAGAGCTTCACGGGGGGACACACGTGGAAGCCCGGAGGTGCGGGCAGCTGGCGGCGGGAGTACCCGCTGCGCTTGCCCTGCCTCTGCCTGGCTTCAGCCTCTTCTGAGCTGCTCCTTCCCAGGCATTCGGCAGCCTCCCGCCTTTGAGCATCCCCTTGCACCCGTCTGACATGTCCGAGGCAAGGAGGCCACCAGCCGAACCCTGCCGTGTGCGGAGACTGGCCTTTGGACTGACCGTCTTACCTCTCCTCCCTTTCAACAGCCACGGTTCCTGCCCATCTCCCGTGGTACCATCTCCAGCTGGGGGGAGCACGCCCACTCTGCCAGCCCCCCACGCTGCAGACCCACAGCTGAGCCCCGGAGCAAGCTGTGGCTTCACCCCCTGCCCTGCACCTCGGGTGCCAGGGGCCAGCCCACGGGTGGGCATCACTGTGGGTGAGCCTCCAGGCTGCCCTGCTACCATGGTCCTGCTGCGAGCCCTGGCTCCTGAGCTCTCCAGCTGCTCCACAGAGAATCCCAGCCCCAGGGTGCCCGGGCACCCTGCCTGCTGCCCCGTGGGGCCATGCACCCTGTCCTTCCTGAGCCAGACTTTGCCATGAAGAAGGCAGAGTCTGCTGGCTGGTGACCAGCACTGCTGCGTCCCCGGCGCTGCTGGGCTGTGCCCAGCCTATTGTCAGCGCTGGATCCTGCAAAGCCAGTCCTGGCTGCTGCATGTTGGCGGGATGAAATGCAGTGACCAGCAAAACCCTTTGCCCCCCACTCTGATTTGCAAGGTCCTTGGCCAAGGAGGAGTCCTTTCTCGTCTCTTCTTTCTTGTGGCCATCCAGAGGTGCTTGCAGCTGCGTCAGTGCTTGCTGTGCACTTCTGCTGAGGATCCTGGAGCTTCCTCAGGACTTACTGTTGGCTCCTTGTGTTACAAAACCTCTGTGGACCTGCTGGGAGGGATAAGGGGGGTGTCACTTTGCTGCTCCTTGCACCTCAGCTTTGGGAAAGGTGGGGAGATGGACTTCTGGCTCTCACCATGGGTATTAAGGGCTTATTTTTCTGTCATCCCTCACTGTCACTGCTGCCTCTGAAATGCAGCACTGAAAGCACCCTAGATGCACAGAGCCAGGACTTGCTGTGGCCTGTGCAACTTCCTCAGATGGCAATCACTGCTGTGCTCCTAAGTGCAAAATGGCTGGCTCCACCGGCTCCCTGCCAGCTGACTCACAGCGGGGCACCCATGCATCTGGAAATCCGGTTTGGTTTGGGTGCTCCTCTGCCTTGGTAATGCCTGATGACGCATCCAAGTCCTTGACAACAGCAGGGCTGAGGCAGTGAATATTTTGGTTCTTCTCAAAAGGGCTGCAGTTTCTGGGATGCCTTACCTGGAGGGAGCAAGGCTGCAGAGCTCCCCTCAGCCTTGCTTCCCCTAAAGGACCTGAGGCTGCCCTTGAAGCCCTGAGCTAGGGAACCCTCCCACCTCAGCCTTTCGGTTCAGTTAAGAAGTGCAGCTAACGCTTCCTCCTCCTCCAGAGCTAATTTAGGGAAGCTGAGCCTCAGAGCATGGCAACCGTTCACTGCTTCAAATCCCCGCCCTTGCTGGGCACCCATCCTCAGTACCGTCACCTCCTCAGCTCCCAGCGCCCAGGTGATGTTCTGACATCTCAGCCTGCAGCCCTGTTGTTAGAGTAGCAATGGGGGCCATGCCAGCTGCTGCAGGGCTCCAGCCCTTAAGCCAAGTGGGTGTTCAGGCAACGGAGAAGATGCTCACCGGGTGCTTCCTAGGGCTGTGGGTGGGGGCAGTCCAGGGAACGTGGTGGCCCAGTGTCCCTGGCTCCAGCTGATGGGTCTCCCTGGGCCCCTGAGGTAGGCAGTGCAGTGATGGGAAGCAGAGCATCAGATTTAGGAGAGGGCAGCAGACTGGGAAGAACACAAGGCACCCAGGCTACAGGGTAGTGTGGCTTGCACAAGCTGTGGAGGGCTTAGGCTGCCGTGCCTGGGCTGTGTACATCACCATCTGCAGCAATTGCATTTGTGGTCCTGGCTGGGATCTGACCCTGCCTCCCCCTCCCCAGCGCGAGTGCATCTCCGTCCACGTCGGCCAGGCCGGCGTCCAGATGGGCAACACCTGCTGGGAGCTCTACTGCCTGGAGCACGGCATCCAGCCCGACGGGCAGATGCCCAGTGACAAAACCATTGGCGGAGGGGATGACTCCTTCACCACCTTCTTCTGTGAGACTGGGGCTGGGAAGCATGTCCCACGGGCCATCTTCGTGGACCTGGAGCCCACCGTGATCGGTGAGTGCAACTCAGTTGGGCAGTGATGGTGGTCGCTGTCTCTGGCAATACTGCAGGATAGTTCCTAGGGTGGCTGCTGCCACCTTTCCCAAGGGCCAGTTAGAAAATCTCTGACATTTTTCTAACCTCTCCTAGACGAGGTTCGGGGAGGAGTCTACCGCCAGCTCTTCCACCCTGAACAGATGATCACCGGCAAGGAGGATGCTGCCAACAACTATGCCCGTGGCCACTACACCATTGGCAAAGAGATCATCGACCAAGTGCTGGACAGGATCCGGAAGCTGGTAGGTGACCGCAGAGTGGGGACGTGTCCCCCTGGGCTGGGCTCCAGCATCCTGCATGGGGAGCATGGGGTGAGCCCCGCTGTGTCCTGGGAGAGATCTGTGGCTGCCCAATCAAAAGCGTGAAAGTTCCCTCCAGCAAAGTCAGTGCTTGGAGGAAGCTTACTTGGTTCTCTCTGCAGGCTGACCAGTGCACAGGTCTCCAGGGTTTCCTCGTGTTTCGTAGTTTTGGAGGGGGCACTGGCTCTGGATTCACCTCCCTATTGATGGAGCGACTCTCCGTTGACTACGGCAAGAAGTCCAAGCTGGAGTTCTCCATCTACCCCGCACCACAGGTCTCCACTGCCGTGGTGGAGCCCTACAACTCCATCCTCACCACCCACAGCACATTAGAGCATTCAGACTGTGCCTTTATGGTGGACAACGAGGCCATCTACGACATCTGCCGCAGGAACTTGGACATCGAGCGCCCAACCTACACCAACCTCAACCGCCTCATCAGCCAGGTTGTCTCATCCATCACGGCATCACTGCGGTTTGACGGGGCCCTGAATGTTGACCTGACCGAGTTCCAGACCAACCTAGTGCCCTACCCTCGCATCCACTTCCCCCTGGCCACCTACGCCCCTGTGGTTTCAGCTGAAAGAGCTTATCACGAGCAGCTGTCAGTGGCCGAGATCACTAACTCCTGCTTTGAGCCAGCCAACCAGATGGTGAAGTGTGACCCTCGCCACGGCAAGTACATGGCCTGCTGCCTGCTGTACCGCGGGGACGTGGTGCCCAAGGATGTCAACGCCGCCATCGCCACCATCAAGACCAAGCGCAGCATCCAGTTTGTGGACTGGTGCCCCACAGGCTTCAAGGTGGGCATCAACTACCAGCCGCCCACGGTGGTGCCGGGGGGGGACCTGGCCAAGGTGCAGCGCGCCGTCTGCATGCTGAGCAACACCACGGCCATCGCCGAGGCCTGGGCTCGCCTGGACCACAAGTTCGACCTGATGTACGCCAAGCGAGCCTTTGTGCACTGGTACGTGGGCGAGGGCATGGAGGAAGGGGAGTTCTCCGAGGCGCGGGAAGACATGGCTGCTCTGGAGAAGGATTACGAGGAGGTGGGCCTGGACTCCTACGAGGATGAAGAGGAGGGCGAGGAGTAGAGAAGCCCCTGCCAAAAAGGACCGTGCTCCTTCCCCACGTTACCTGCAGAAACCCTTTGCAATAAACCGTTTCAGAGCCTCCATGTCTCCTACTAACCCCCCCCCCAGCTGTATTGGTTTCTTGCCAGGTCAGGTGTGTGGTGAGTGCTTCAGCTCTGCTGCTGGTGCTGCTATGCTTCCTCCCAGCGCTCTGCTCCAGCTCCAGTTTGCTCCCCTTGCAGGTAGGAGCCCATACCAGGGGACTGTGGCCAGGACACATGGCATGCTCTGGGGAATGCCCAGGCATGTCCATCAACGGGATCCAGAGTAGTCCTGATGATGTGGTGGGAGAAGCACCTAGCTCAGGCATGGGGCTCTCCACCTGGGAGCACTCCTGCCCACCCCCCACCTGGCTCTGCCATCCACCTGGGTTATGTGGTCCCACTCTGCCTGCCCTAGCTCACCTTCTGCGTTGGTCCTCTGCTGAGCTCTCTCCCTGCCCTGCAGTCAGGAGTTTGAACATCAGCTCGTGGCTCCTGCTGCAAATGGGAGATTTCTGTTACCTATTATCCAGCATGCTGGGTCCAGAGATTAATTTTCCCTGCTTACCACTAATGGTCCAGCTATATTGACCCATAGGGGCTGTCCTCTCTTGCCCTCCTCCTCCCAGCATGCACCCATGTCAGCTAGAGGGGAAAGTATGAGCCAGCACCGGGCTGCACCGATTCCTGGAGCACAGCCAGGCGCTTGTCCCACTGCACAGGGCTCCTGGCGCTGTTCCCCATGCCCGTGACCAGAGCCCCAGGCTCAGACTGAGCTGTGCCTGCTGCTGCACCAGGGCAGGAGCTGCTGTCCCTCACGCCGGGCACTGCTATGATCCCACTACAGAGACATCTCCCCATGTCTTCAGAGAGACCTGACTGCTGCCAAAAAACACGTAGGAGTTGGAACTGTGTCCTTTTTTCTTAAAGATTATTCTGCATCTCTGATCCAGACCCGCTGCAGAGGGACACAGCAATGTCTCCTGGGCAGCAGAGCTGCTGTCCCCATGGGCAGGGACAGCTGTGTGAGCCCATGCATCAAGGACAGAACCCTGTCTCTGCTGCATTCAGCGTGAAAGGCTGGGGCGCTGGGCTCTGCTTTTCCCCCAGCGAGCAGCCAGGCTGGCGATTCCTGCATCCTCAGCAGCAGGACCAGCCCTGGCACCAGCAGGCAAGGCTGTGCTAGCCGGGGTTCAGATGGAGGGGCTTCTCTGAGTGTAGTCACGAGTCATTAAGAGCAAGCAGGCTGAATGACTCTTTTTTTTTTTTTTTTTGGCAGCTGGGCCAGCCTCCCAGCCCAGATTTGTCACGCAGATCTGCAGTCTTGTGGAGGTAGGGCACTGCCTGCCTGTCCCCACCGGGAAGGAAGGGCAGCCCTTGGCCAGAGGTGCGCAAAGTGCTGACGGCAAAGGGAGGTTTGGAAGCACCCTGATCTCCAGAGCCTGACTTGTTTCTCTAACGTGTTTCCCCTCCTTTCTTCTGCTCTAAAGGCCCAGGTGGCCTCAGGGTGACCCTAGCTTCCAGGGAGCCTGCAGTGCGGGGCAGCTGGTGGCAGAGCAGGGTAGGGGCTGCTGTAGCTGCCCCGGACCCCCGTCCTGGCGGCTGAGCACCGCCCGTAACCTCGGGGGCTGGGGGCCCGACCCCCTGCCGGCAGTCTGGCTGGGTGCCCCCAGCTGCCCTCCCAGTGGAGAGGAGAGGGCGAGGGTGGCCCCGGCCCCTTAGGGCCCACCCCGCAGCCGAGAGGGATCCGGCCAGGCTCCCGCTGCCCGCGAAGTGGGTATTTTCCCCCCCCGCATGCAAATATATCCAAATAAGGGGGCGGGGCGGCAGCAGGCCCCTCCCATCTATAAGAAGGCGCTGCGGCGGGGATTGCAGCAGCCGCAGCTCTGTGCCGAGCCGAGCCCCGTCGCACCGAGCCGCCGGGAGAGCCCGGACCCCCAGCCGCAGCATGGTGAGTGCGGGGCGGCGGCGGGCCCGGCG
>WEKW01027162.1:41618-55648 GCA_013389905.1 Sula dactylatra
GGTGGCGTCCCCCGCCGCTCCCCGAGCTGGCCCCGGTGAGCCAAGCCCTTCGCCCGGGCGGGCGGGGCGGCGGTGCAGGGGACAGAGATGGCGAGGCCACCCCAGCAGGGCTTGTCCCCGAGGGCATGATCCCCTCGTCCTGCCCTGCTGCACCTCCCCGACACCCCTGTCACCACCCCATCACCACCTCTGTCACTAGGCCCTCAGTCCAGGGATGTTTTCCTTCAGCAGCATCCCCCTTACCTAAACTATAACCGAGGTTTCTCCATTGCCACCCCTCTGATGAAACAAGTGGGCTGAGCTCCCTCGAAGGCGTTTTGTCTGGTGGTGACACTTTTATGAGGCTCCTCGTCCTTCCATGTGTGTCACACACCACCCCAGGGCACACCGGGGCTGTGCCCACCGGCTGGAGCTGGCTGGGGCGGTGCTGTGCTGCCTGCATCCCGTGCTGGGTGGGCTTTCAGGGGGATGATGTGTGGCGGGACCAGGCGTGGGGGACCAGAGCCACCCACCCCCTGTCCCATGCTCCCCCCCAAGCTGTGCTGCTCTTCCAGCTTTCTGCATTTAGGACCTGGAGGAAGCACCCGGCGCCGGCTGAGAAGGATCATGTGATGGTGCTGTCCACGTCCCCCTTCATTCCCCACCCCGGGCCTGCCGAGCGCTCAGCGAGGATGGGGCTGCTGGCTCTTGCCCTGCTGCTGGCGACGGGGCTCCTGCACACACAGGTTAGCAAACACGGGTGGAAAGTTTGGGAGAAGCGCGTGGGGCTGAGCTGCGAAGGATTTGGTGGGACGACTCCAGGATCTGCCTTGCTTTCCTCCCCCATGTCCCTGCTCTTCCTGCTGTGGCTGCGTTCTACTGCAGCCCGTGTCCTGTCCCAACATCCCACTTGCACTCCCAGCACCCATCCCCAGCAGCACCTATCCCCCAAAATGCCACCGGCTCAGCTGCAGGGTGTTTCATTAGCGAGTTTGATTGCCCTGCTTGTTCCTCCTGCTCTCCCGGGACAACGTGGTACCTGCCTCATCCCTGCACCGAGGATGGGGAGGGTCCCCCCCAGGAACCAGCCGCTGTCAGTCCCTGTTGCTGGGACCATGGGAGGGAGTGGCTGGTCTCGGGGAGGGTCTGCAGCCCCCAAGCATTACCCCTCTCCTGCAGGCCTCCCCCCCAGCACGCTCCTTCCAGCTGGATTACGAGGAGGACTGCTTCCGCAAGGACGGTGCCCCTTTCCGCTACATCTCGGGCAGCATCCACTACGCCCGCATCCCACGCCCCGCCTGGAGGGACCGGCTCCTCAAGATGTACATGAGCGGGCTCAGTACCGTGCAGGTGTAAGCGATGGGGACACCCTGACGGCACACAGCCCACAGCCACCATGGCCCCTTGGGGTGTCTGGGGTTCCCAGAGTAGTGACAGAGGCAAGGGTGTTGTCTGATCACAGGAAGTGGGGACCAGCCCTTGCACTGGGCTGACTGTGACCCCCCAGGACACCCCTGCCAGGCACAAGCATGAGCATGGGCTAGTCCCAGTCCAGCCCCAGTTGCCATCCTCAGCCCAGGCTGGAGGCCAGTTCCCAGGAGCAGAGGGACCAGCCTGTGGGACGGTTCCCTGTTGTGCCGAGGTGCCCTTAGTCCCCATGTGCTGATCTCCCCTCTCACCCCAGCTACGTCCCCTGGAACTACCATGAGCCGCTGCCGGGGATTTATGACTTTGCTGGGGACCGGGATGTAGAAGCCTTCCTGGACCTGACAGCCGAGCTGGGGCTTCTGGTGATCCTGCGGCCGGGGCCCTACATCTGTGCAGAGTGGGAGATGGTGAGCCCCAGACCTGGGACGGAGGGGTCATGGGTGGCCCAGGAAGGGCGCAGTGGGGTTGGCCCTTCTGGCTGGCACGCCGACCCCGGTGCCACACCAGCCATGCCAGGCTGCCGCTCCACGGGGCACATGGCACTCTGGTGCCGAGCATTAGCATTGCCCTGGGCTGGTTTCGGCTGTGTGCCAGCCCAGGTTGCTGAGCAGTTTCTCCTCCTCCCTCTCGGCTATGGTTGTTTCTCCAGGGTGGCCTACCTGCCTGGCTGCTGTGGAAACCAGACATTGTCCTGCGCTCCTCCGACCCCGGTGAGCCTTGGCACGGGGCTCTGGTCACCGTGTCCTTACAGTCTGGTGCCAGTCCCAGCACGTCGATCTCTCTGCCAGCCCTGCTCTGTGGTCTCTCCCATCCTCTTCTCCACCTTTTGGGAGCACCATAGTTTGTCCTCCACCTCCACTTCCCCATCGTATTCAGCTCCGCCCCAACTGCTCCATCCTCCTCCTGGCAGGGTTGGCTGTGGGTGGGCTGGGGTGGACGCTGCAGCCAGGCTGAGCTGCCCTCTCTCTCCCCAGCCTACCTGGCAGCTGTGGACTCCTGGCTCCATGTCCTGCTACCCAAGATCAAGCCACGCCTGTACCAGCATGGGGGGAACATCATCAGTGTGCAGGTAGGGTGCTGTGGGACCCGGCTCTCTGCCCTGCTCTGGGTCATCTTTGGATGTATCCCAAAAAACCACCTGTACCCTCTACACCATGCCCTCATCCAGCACAGCTCTTAGATAAATCCCTCCTGACCTCTGGACCTGCATTTAAATCCAAGGGCTGGGACTCTGGGGTACCTGTCACTACCCTGGTTGTGGTTTGAGGGACACTGGCAGAGCTGGGGGTCGTAGTGGGGCTGGAACGTCAGTCTTGGGATGCACCTGGGGGCTGTCACGACATCTAATGATGTCAGGAGGGAAGGGGGGAGCAGGGCGCTCGTCCCAGTGCGCGGTGGGACCTGGCTGCAGCCCTGCTGCCATGTGCACGCTGGGTGCCGGCCCCTGCCCTGCTCGCAGGTGGAGAATGAATATGGGAGCTACTATGCCTGCGACTACGAGTACCTGCGGCACCTGCTGGGCTCCTTCCGGGCACTGCTGGGGAGCGAGGTGCTGCTCTTCACCACCGACGGCACGCGGGCGGAGGAGCTGCGCTGTGGCACGCTGCAGGGGCTCTACGCCACCGTCGACTTCGGGCCAGGTACCCCTATGGGGGAGGAGGAGGAGAGGGGATGGGGGTTCCAGCTCCATCCTGCTCCAACCTCCTTCCTGCCATGTCCACAGGCTCCAATGTGACGGAGGCGTTTGGCGCCCAGCGCCGGGTCGAGCCGAAGGGGCCGCTGGTGAGCTTCGGGTGGACGCTGTGGGGGCAATGACCTGCAATGGCTTTGAGGAGACAGAGGGGCTGGGGGGTCAAGGCAAAGAGGGGTACCAGGGCCATGCTGCAGGTGAGCGGGGGGATGTGGCTGACAGAGGGGTGCTGGGATCCCCAGCTCCAGGCAGGTGACGGTCCCTTTCTCCCGCAGGTGAACTCCGAGTACTACACAGGCTGGCTGGACTACTGGGGGGAGGCGCATGCCAGCACCAGCTCGGCACAGGTGGCCCGGGGGCTGGAGGACATGCTGCAGCTGGGAGCCAACATCAACATGCAAGTAGTCAGCTGGTGGGGGGCACAGCCTGGAGGGTGATGCCCTCCCATCTGCCAGCACTGGAGCGGGCATCGTCACTCGCCTGCCTCCCACAGGGCTTGGTCAGGGAGAGGCAGGCAGGGCTGCGACTGTGGGTGCAGCAGGGAGGGGACAGCACTGGGTGAGCCCCTGCCAGGTCTGTGGGGGTGCTGACAGGGCTCTCTGGGGTGTCCTGTAGGTACATGTTCCATGGGGGGACGAACTTCGCCTACTGGAGCGGTGAGTAGGGCCCTGCCCTGGGGAGGGGAGGCATGCTGTAGGGCTGGGGGCTTTCCTTGGCCATCCCTGAGAAGCCTGCTTCAGGGTCCAGTTCTGTCCCATGGGGCAGGCAGACACATACTCAAGGGCCCCTGAACCCAAGCTTGTCCCCATACCAGGGACTCCTTTTGACCCCAGGCAGGGTCTCCCTGTTCTGGGTTGTGCCCCCTGCATCGCATTGCGGCCTGCCTGGGGCTGCGTTCCATGTCCTGGGCTCTGCCAGAGCCCCTTCCTCCAGCTCCTATCACTTCCTCGGCCAGGTGCTGACTTCAAGGACCAGTACAAACCAGTGACCACCAGCTATGACTATGATGCCCCCCTCTCAGAGGCAGGAGACCCCACTGAGAAGCTGTTTGCCATCCGCACCATCATCAGCAAGGTGCTGAGCCTGGCAGGAGGAGGGGGACAGCACTGGGCACTGCAGCCTGTGCCAGGGAAGAGGGGGACACAGAGGGATCTGGCAGGGTAGGGGACATCTCCCTGCTTGCCCCGTGGAGCAGCTGACAGTTTGCTGTTCAGTTCCAGCGCCTGCCAGTCGGCCCGATGCCACCTGCCACCCCCAAGTACGCTTACGGCTGGGTGGCCCTGCGGAAGGTGAGTGCCTGCCCCAAGGGCTGTGCTGCCCCAGCCTGGCACTGCCCGCTGCCCCACACCTGCCCCTCTCTTTGCAGTATGCCAACCTCCTGGATGTCTTGGATATACTGTGCCCCTCCGGGCCTATCCAGAGCCAGTTCCCCCTCACCTTTGAGGCCATAAAGCAGGTGAGGGGCTGGGTGCAGTGGGGGGACATTGGTGGAGATGCTCCTAGGCTTGTCTGCCCTGCCCTAGCTCTGGTGCGGAGGAGCAGAGCTCGTCTCCAGCCCTGTTTTCCTTTCTGTGCCACTCTGCTGTGTCCTGCAGGCCCATGGCTTTGTGGTGTACCGCACACAGCTGCCCTGGGACGTCCTGGACCCAGCCGTGCTGGGCGCTCCACCCCACAGTGTCTGTGACCGCGGCTACGTGATGCTGCAGCAGGTGAGGCAGTGGGAGCACACCCATCCCTGGCCCAGTGCTCTGGAGGGCTGTGGGACCTGCCAGCAGTGGAGCCATGCCATGCCAGGGTCTTGGGGACAGCCAGGATGCTGAGAGCCACATAGAACCCTTGTGGGGTAGCCCTCTGGCCCAAATTTGCCCCCTTTGGAGTTGGAGGACAGCCCTGGGCTGGCTCTGGGAAGGCGGGCAGCAGGATGCTATGCTGGCAGGCTGTTGGCAGTGTTTGGGGCAGTGGTAGCTGGCACGGGGTGGCAGCGCTGACCCTGTGACTGCAGGAGTACCAGGGGACGCTGGAGCGGGACGGGCAGACAACGCTGCGTGTGACGGGCAGGGCAGGGGACACCCTGGATGTGCTCCTGGAGAACATGGGCAGGATTAGCTTCGGCTCCAACACCAGTGACTTCAAGGTGAGAGGAGAGGGCCCTGGAGGGGATGGCCTGGCCACCTGCATGGCAAAGCACCCCCTCTCCTGCCACCCGTGACAGACCCCAGGCACAGCAGGGCCACCCCCAGACCTGCTCCCTGGTTAATCTCACAACAACCCCTGGCAAACCTGCCAGGATCAGGATAAGGCTGTGAGATCAGCACCCCTCTCTCCCACTGACGCTGCCATAGCAGCCAGGGCAGTGCAGCCCCAGGAAGGGGATCCCATCCCATCTTCACTGCTTTGATGGGGATGTGCCCTGGGGAAGCCAAACACTGTCCTGCCCACAGCAGACCCTGCTGCCTCATTTTCCCTCCTGCTCCATCTCAGGGCTTGCTCGGGAACCTCTCCTTGGACTCCAGCCCTCTCAGCAACTGGCTGATCTACCCCCTGGCCATAGACACTGCCATCCAGCAGGGCTGGCCCCATGCTGCCCCACTGACATCAAGCAGTGGGGGCAAAGCAGGTCCAGCCTTCTACACTGGGACCTTTGAGACCCCTGGCATCGCCTGGGACACCTTCGTGAAGTTCCCAGGTTGGAGCAAGGTAAGGCGGTGTGTAGCCAGGAGAGAGGGTGAGGATGAGGGGGCCACAGCTCAGTCCTGTATCCATCTTCCAGGGCCAGCTGTGGATAAATGGCTTCAACCTGGGACGGTACTGGCCCCACCGTGGGCCCCAGCAGACCCTCTTCGTGCCCGGCTCAGTGCTGCATGTTGGCCGCCCCAACAACATCACAGTGCTGGAGCTGGAGGGGGCACCCCCCGCCCCCTTCTTGCTCTTCCTCGATCACCCTCTTTTCAACAGGACACTCAGCTGCAGCACTGTGGCCACAGAATAAACACAGGGCTGCCAGCCAACAGCATCGCCTCTCACTGGGGCTGCAGAGATGGCAGGTGGCTGGTGGAGCACAGGGGCCAGGGGAGGGGCTGCAGGGCCCCAGGAAAGGGGCACACATCCTGGCACAGACATCCACAGCTCCTGCCCTCCTCTGGCACAAAGCAGGGTCTGTGCTAAGGAGAAACGGGCTCAGAATTGAGCTTGTTTTGCATATTAATCCCAAATAGTTCCAGTGCTCATGCTAATGCCCCCCACACCTAGGGGGTCAAGGCACCTCTTTATTGACAATACAGGCAGAGGAGGTAGTGCCTAACATGATACGGCTGAGACACTGATAGCATCCAGGAAAGGAGGGCAAAGCACAGCCCAGAGGGTGCCCACAGGGGTCTGGATATGTCAGTATCTGTCCCACCACCACGGGCAGCAGCCTACGAGGTAGCCATGAGAAAAGCTGGTGGCAAGAGCCCCCAGCTGGAGTTGGGCCATGGAGCAGTCCTGGCCCCTCACACTAGTACATAGGGACCTCCCAGTTTTAACATCCCCAGAGTGACATTCTTGCCCCAAGCCTTGCCGGAGTTGCTCCTGAGAGGGACATGGCCAGCTCAAGTCCCTCCAACCAGCACTGCTCCACAGGCTGTCTGTTGCTGCACAGCCAGTGCTCAGCCATGTCTCCACTGCACTGGTCCTTGGCCAGTGGCAGCAGTCTCCAGCCTTATGTGTGGCTGGCCCGGGCCCGGCGGTGTGTTTGCAGGCAGGCCGTGGAGCAGAAGGAGAAGTCGAGGTAATGGAAAGGGATCCGGCCCAGTAGGGACTCTCCACACTGCCAGCAGCGGCTGCAGGAAAGAGAAGAGGTGGCCCTGAGCAAAGGAGACACTTGCAAGAGGGTTAGAGCAGAGAGGATTCACTGCCTGGGCTGTGACATGAGACAGTAGCAGCATGAGGGAGCTGGGGCTCCTCTGGTCCTACGGGGCTCACTCAGGAGCCCGGCCAGGACACACTCCCAAGAAACAATGCTGCGTGGGGCGAGGCACTTCGAGGCAGGCTGAACATGGAGGAATTTGGCCCCATAGCAGGTTGTAAAGCCCCTGCCCAGATCAGCACGGGCTGGCTGCCCACAGCCTGTGGGGTGGCGCAGGGAAGGGACGTGGGATGCAGGGTCAGGGGCACAGGAGTGGCTGGGGGATTGTCTTGCCATAGATCTGGCTGCAAGTGGACCAAGTTGTCCTTTCCGAAATATTTCGGGGGGGTAGGGGAAGAGAGAGAGAAAGCTTTTAGACAGGCACTGCTGGGAATCGAGTGGACAGGAATAGCTTTAGACTGGAAATGAGAACTGGAGCAAGAAAGGCAGGGAACAGCTGTGCTCACGTGGGAATTTGTCTGCAGAGTCGTGCTGCTGGGGCTGTTACCTGATGTTGGCAAGAGCTGTGCCGGCGTCCTGCAGCTGCGCAGCCAGCCTCCGCTCGGCAGCCAGGGCCCTCTGGGGAGCAAAGAGAGAGCTCAGCCCCCCCAGCCCCTGGGAGCTGCTGTGCCCAGACTGCATCAGCACTGCCCCAGCTGGGCTGGATCCCCTTCCCCATGCACAGCCTCACCTTCTCCCTGTCGGACAGGGCTGCGAACCGCTGCTTCTCTCCCTGCTCCTGCTCCCAGCGCTGCCGCTCCTCCCGCTGCGCCTGCTCCCGCTGCTTCCGCTGGGCTTTCTGTGCCCGCTTCTTCTCCAGCTTCTTGGCCTCCATCTCCTGCGTCAGGGGCCCTGGCACCTGGGGGCAGAGGGCAGTCAGCATCTCCCACTGAGCCAGGGGCCATGGCATGAGTGGGCAAGGGGCGCTTTGCTCTGGGGTCCCCCAGCTCCCCCAGGCAGGCACCCACCTTGGCACGGCTGTAGTCATACTTGTCTGGATGGTCCACCATGAACTTGCGGAAGGCACTGCGGGTCAGTTTGTCAGCAGAGACACAGTAGGGGGTCCTCTCCTGCCTGTCTCTGCAATACAAGGAAGACCAGCTCACCTTGCCATCTTACTGCCTGTGTCCCACTGGGCTGTGAGCCAGCGACTTCCCAGAGGTGTGCAACGGGTGCTGCAGGCCAGAGTATTGCAGCCGAGGAGGGGAAAGTTGCTTATCCCTACACCAGAATCCCCCAAATCCTCCCCTTCTTGCATCTCAAATACCCTGCACAGGGTGGTCTCATCCCTACCTTCTGAAACGCCTACCAATAAATCTGGGAGCACTTTGGGGCAGTGCCTGCCTGCCGCTGTGCCAGACGCTGGCAGGCACAGAGAATGGTGGTCAGCTCCTAGGCTTCCTGTTACAAACCCAGATGTTCCAGCTGGGAGAGACCAACACTGGCTGTCCCAGGACAAAACTGGCACCAGTCTTCCGTGGCTGAGACAGGAGTGAGTTGCAGGGCTCCCACAGCGGGGCTGCGCTTGTCAGCTGCTGGGCACCCTGCACCCATACCTGAGGGCAGGGTCCGCACCCGCCTCCAGCAGCAGGCGCACAGCCTCAGCCTTCCCTGCACGTGCTGCCACATGAAGCAGGGTGAAGCTGCGCTCATCCACAGGCTGGTTGAGCAGGGAGTGGGGCATATCCAGGGGCTGTGCACCCTCCCCATCCTCGTGGTCCCCCAGCAGGATCCCGCTCTCTGGTACACCCAGGAGGTGTCGCAGCGTCCCCACATCCCCCGTTTTGCAGGCAGTGAACAGGGCATCACGGAGCTGGGTCTGATGGTCTCCTGTGAGGGAAGAACAGGAGGGGAGTCTGATGGCTCCCTGGGCAGAGCGGTGCTCCGGTCTGACCAGGAAACTCACAGGGTGCAGTTGAAGTGTTATCCTGCTAGCTGGATTTGGGCACTGCAGGATCTCCAGCACCTTCAGAGTCTGTGACAATGTACCATGGCACTGCTGGCAACAGCCAAGTCCTCTCCTGAGATAAGACCCACCCCAATACCCCCCAACATGCCTGGCTTAGCCAGGTGCTGCCTGCCCCCTGGTTCAGAGCTACTGTCCCGCACACATGACTCTTTTGAAGGCATGTGGCTGCACTACAGCAATCCCCCACCCAGCTGCTCTGGGCACCTGTGTGACAAAGTGCTCTTCACCCCGCTGCAAAGCCCCCAGCAAATGGGGCAGGTACCCACCCAGCCCAGCTCCCGATCCCACTTACCTCCATTGCCCCATGGAAGGGGCTCAGCCCCAGCCTCCCCCTGCAGCTCCGGCACCAGCTCCAGGCCAGGCAGCCCACACTGGGTACCATGGCATTCTGCCTCTTCAGCACAGGGCCCTGCGCAGGGAGCACATGGTGACGAAGAGGGCCAGGGCCAGCCTGCACCTCAGCCATGGCAGTCCCTTCCCCAACACCCTCCTACACTGCCCCTGGCCAGTTCTTCCCCCTCACCTTTCTCCACCTTCTTGTACCTCTTCTTCCTCCTCTTGCGGTTTCGCTTGGGCATCACTTCAAACTCCCGGAGGTCCAAGGTCCCCAGTGTCACTTTCACAGTCTCCAGTTCCCCTGCAGAGCTTTCCTCCTCTTCCTCTTCCTCCTCTGGGGCTGAGGGGGGTGATAAGACAGGGGCTGAGGCCCCCACACACAGCATGAGTCACTCAGGGCTCTCAGCCAAGCACACTCTGCCCTTCTGCCCAGCACGAGGCCGCACTCTGCAGATCCCCACTGTGGTGCCAGGCGCTGTCACAGGGCTGCAAACCTGGCCCCTGCGCCATAACTCCAGCCCCCGCTGCTTGCTCAGAGCCACGTTTCCCTCCATGGCTCAACTCACCACTTGTGCCCTCCTGCGGGGGATCCACCTCTGCTTTCTGCCGCCTCTTCTGCCAGCCCTTCCGGGGGGAGCCAGTGATCTCCTCCAGTGGCGTGTCCTTCCCTGGGCAGCAAGGGTGCTCCTGTCATTGCCTGGGGACAGGGAGCCCCCCATGCCTCCAGGGTTTGAGAGATGGGAGAGCTAGCACCTCAACCCCATAGGGCAGCATCCCCTAACACACATGGGATTACACAAGGGACCACATCACCCCACACGCTCTGACCCACAGGCACGGGGGCACCAAGGCTGGGCCGACTCACCATACACCTGCAGGCTGGCCAGTGCGGCGTGGACTCGCAGCACCTCTCGCAGGGTGGCCCTGCGGGTGCTGAGGGGGATGTGGCAGATGCGAGGGTCACCTCGGGTGAGGGGTGGGTTCCTGCCACCAAAAAGCAGCGCCCGGTTGTGGCGTGGGGCCCGGAGGAAGATGCGCTGAGCTTCATTCAGGTGCTGTGCCCAGGCTGTCAGCAGGTCCTGAATATCCTGGGGAGGAACGGGAGGTACTATGGGGTCTGGAGCACACTGCATGAGCACAGGTGGCTCTGGAGCAGGGACAGACTCTGGACAGAGCAGCCTAAACTGGGCCCTGACCGGCCTTTTGGAGCTCACGCCCCACTCACGCCCTCCAGCAGCAGGATGGTACCACCCCACAGAACCAGCCATGACCACACCTCCCTGTCAAGAGCCCAGTGCTGTGGTCCAGCCCCACCTTGAGCAGCGCAGCCTCATTGTAACGCCGCAGGGAGGCTCCGGCTGACCTGGGTGCCGACCCTGGGGTCTGGGCATCCCGTAGACCCTGGGCTGTGCCCCGACGGGCTCGCACTGTATAGCGGTGGAAGGTCTTGTGCTCCTGCACCTGGGGGCTGTGGAGAGGGGCAGGCATGAGCAACAGGGTCCCATGCACGGAGAGGAGGTGAGCTGATCCTCCTGGGACCCCAGAGGGCTTGTGGCTTGCCCCTGGGGCCCTAAAGATTAATCCGTCTCTTGCAGCACAACTGGGCTTAGCCAACTCTCAGGCAAAGGCCAGGAGCTGCAGGTGCCCAGGGTGTGGTAAGCACCGCAATAGAGGAGTAGGGAGGGGATGGCCATCCAATGCCTAGCCCCACTTGACCCTGCCCTGAGGGGCAACCCCAGCTCTGTGACCCTGTACTCACCCCCGGAACACAGCTCCTGCGAAGTGCCCGCCACCCATCATCAGCACAACCCAGCATGTGCTCGCACCAAGGCTCTGCAGTGATGCTGTCACCTCTGCCAGCTCCTCACTGCCACCCTGAGACACAGACACCCCTGCTAGCACCCACAGATCATCTTGCCACCTCTTGCTGTCCCCCAGGACAGAGACCAGCCCCTCTGCTGGCACCAGAATCAGGTTTCTGGGAGCACCCCAGAAGCAACAACCAGACCACCAGCAAGCCTGGGGCTCTGACCTGGCACCAGAAACCACCCTTCCAACCATGGGATGCGGGGCACTGTCATACAGATGTCTACACCCCAATGCCACCCTCCTTCTCTGGGGTCCCTCTCCCAACAAGCTGGGCTGTGACTTGCCTTCCCGGTGCCCAGCACACAGCGGTAGGCAGAGATGAGCTGGCCCTTCCCATTGCGGAGCAGCACCTTGTGGGATCGGGGGGTCTGGGGGGTCCCGGGGCTGTCGCTGGCAGGGGGCAGCAACTCCGACTCACTGCTTGCATCTGAGCTCTCTGAATCGGACCCTGAGATGCTGGAAACATCACCTGCAAGGAGAAGAAAATGAAGCAGTGGAGCAGGGCAAAGATTAACCAACAGCCTCCCCAAAACTTCACAGGTGGTTCCAAGGGCCAGCCCACAGCCCTGGAATTGTCTTGTCCAATACCCTACATATTGCATGGGGTCTGTGGGCTGGGGAGTCATGTCTGGGGCTCTGGAACCTCAGGTATGCATAGGTAGGGCTCAGGCAGAACACCCCTTTCTCCCCATAACAAGTCAGCAGGGCTCAGGAGCAGTGCTGGACCCCCAGGAGACCCCACAGGGGCAGAATAAAGGGACCCTGAGCTGGCAGGGGTAGCCAGGGGCTTCATCCCTAAACAGAACAGTCCCAGTGAGGCCGCTGATGGCCTCTGAGCTTCTCTGGGCGCAGCACCGTTCCTCACCTGCACGGGTCTTCTCCTCAAAGGCTTCTACTGTCAGTGTCCGGCGCCCCAGGAGTCGCTGCTTCAGGTTGAAGCGGTGCCAGTCAAGACGGTAGTGCTCAGTCTGTGGAGGAAAGAGCTATGAGCCAGCAACGTCTTGGTGGTCCACAGAAACCCCCACCACCAAAGGGCCTGTCTGGTGACAGACCAAAGGTGACAGACGCCGAGGGCTGAAGGGATGACAGAACTCTGCATCATAGAATCATAGAATGTCCTGAGTTGGAAGGGACCCACAAGGATCATTGACTCCAACTCCTGTCCCTGCACAGGACAAATCCAAATTCACACCATGTGTCTGAGAGCGTTGTCCAAGTGCTTCTTGAATATCATCAGGCTTGGCACCATGACTGCCTCCCTGGGGAGCCTGTTCCAGTGCTCCACCACCCTCTGGGTGAAGAACCTTCTCCTAATATCCAACCTAAACCTCCCCTGGCACATCTTCCTGCCATTCCCTCGGATTCTGTCATTGGTTGCCAGAGAGAAGAAATCAGTGCCTGCCCCTCCTCCTCCCCGTGAGAGGAAGCTGCAGACCACGATGAGGTCTGCCCTCAGCCTCCTCTTCTCCAGGCTGAACAAACCAAGTGACTTTAGCCACTCCTCGTACAGTTTCTCCTCTAAACCCTCCACCAGTTTCGTGGCCCTCCCCTGGACACTCTCAAGTAGCTTTATATCCTTGCTGTACTGTGGCACCCAAAACTGCACACAGTACTCAAGGTGAGGCCGCACCAGTGCAGAGCAGAGCGGGACAACCACCTCCCTCGACCAGCTGCAATGCAGTGCTTGTTGCACCCCAGGACACGGTTGGTCCTCTTGGCTGCCAGGGCACACTGTTGGCTCATGTTCAACTTGCTGTCAACCAGAACCCACAGATCCCTCTCTGTGGGGCTGCTCTCCAGGCTCTCGTTCCCCAGTCTGTACGTACATGTATGATTTTGCTGTGCCCCAGGTGCAAAATCCGGCACTTGCCCTTGTTAAACTTCATACAGTTCGTGACTGCCCAGCTCTCTAATTTGTCTAGATCTCTCTAGTTAACCTGAACAGGCGCAAACCTGTGCTGCATGTACCATTTAGCTGCAGTAAACAGCATTTTAAGCTATAATATGCACGATCTGAGTGCCAGATCCCAACAGGACATGGACTGCGGAGCTCCAGGAAGCAGCCAGCGCTGGGCTGCAGCGCGCTGGGGCCAAGCCTCTGCAGCAGAACCCTGCCAGCCACGCCAGCCCCACTCCCGCCTCATGCCAGCCACTTGGCCCCACTTACCTGCTCCTCCCGGCTGGTGAAGGCCTGCCCGCAGGTCAAGCAGCACATCCGCTCTGGCACCTCAGGGACTCCGTGGGCCTTATCCTCGCTGCTGACATCCGCACGTTTCTCTGGAAGAAGGAAGGGCTGTGCAGAGGTGGCTCCCCAGGCTGCACCGCAAGGAGCGGGACCTCCTGGGTCTCTTCTCAGCCACCCAAAGAGCCCTGTGGCTGTAAAGGAGCTTCAGAGACCTTGGGGTGACACCGAGTGGAGCAAGCAGCTCCCACGGCCGAGCTCTGGGGTGGCCACCCAAGCTGTGCCTGGGACAGACTCCTTTTTCGTGCCTCGGGGCTGTCGGACACAAGCTTGGCCAAATGCTCCCTGCGGTGCCCCACGCACCCTGGCTCACTGGTGCCGGCTCGGCTCCCCACGCGTCCGGAGCAGCTCCAGTGACGAGGGTCAGCCCACACAGGAGGACAGGGTCTTGGGCGGCCTCAAAAACAGACCTGCTTTCGGGGACTGGCATCACCCCTGCTCCCAGCTGGAAGGGACAGCAGCTGAGTGACAGGCCTGGCACTGGGAACCACCTGCTGGTGACCGGGCAAGGTGGCACCCCCCCGGGGTGCCTGCCCCCCGTGGTCCCCGCAGCCGTTACCCCCGGGACACCCCCTATCCAGACGTTACCCCCGGGATCCACCCCTATCCAGACGTTATTCCCGGAATCCTC
>WEKW01027162.1:56259-66759 GCA_013389905.1 Sula dactylatra
GGGGGAGCACCCCGGGACCGGGGGGCTGTGGGGGGGAGGTGGGGTTGTGCCCCAGGGGCAGGAAAACAGGGTGTCCCGGAGGGTCCCTCACCCTGCGCTGCTCCTCCTTCAGCTCCATGGCACCACATCGAGAACCTGGACCTCTTCTTCTCTCGCATATCCTTTCGCAGGGGCGGGATGTGCCCCACCGCCTCCCGGGCTCTCGCTGCTGCTGGGAACGCTGGGCTTGGGGGAACCTGGAGCCGGGGCAGCCTCTGCCCCTTCCCGGAGGACACCACGTGGTTCCAGAGGGGCTGGGGGGTGGCAGAACCCCCACGCCCGTGGGGTGCTGTCACCCGGCACTGAGGGGACAGACAGGTTCTTTTAGGGGTTCTTGGCAGAGCGATGGCATCACTGACTTGTAATCACAATTAAAGCTCTATTTCCTTAACAGGACAGCATGGAATTTATAATCGGAATAGCACAGGATTTCTGTAAGCAGAATCAGTGCACTACAGTTTTATAAGTAGTGTAGTACAAAATTTTATAGCACTGCTTACCTTATGGTTTCTAATCACCTGGACTCTCTGCAGATCGGGACAGATCTTCATACGTGGTTTGCTGTGTCAGTATAGCAATCATAATCTATATTCATAGAAAGGCATATGAGTCACTCACTCAATTCTTGGAGAAAGCAGATGACAGCAGAGGTGTCCCTGGCCACCGGGGAGTCCCGGGTCTCACTGCCCAGCAACAGTTTTGGTCCAGGTTCCCACTTGGGACTTTTAAGTCCTTGATTTTGTGGACAGTGCTCTGGGTGCTGTTATGCTTCCCTGTTCTGTGACACGGTCATCACTGCCACCGGGTTGGCCAGGTGCCTGGGACCATTGAGGCCAGTAAGGAAAGGAGTAATTGGCCTGGCGCCCAGGAATCTGGAAGCTGGTAGGGAAGGGAAGAAGAAATCTGTTTGATTTGTGTACTTGGTTCACAGGACCATCGGGGTCCTGTGATCCCCTGAATCCCCTGATAATGGGGGAAAGGGAGCTAATGCATGACTTGCTTGGTCACAGAGAATGGCTGCTTGCCTTATAAAGTGGCATTCGTTAGACACATTACCAGGGCTCAGGAGCAGGGGGTACTGGTCAATGTGCTGGGAGTATTAAATGCATTTTTGCCTGTCTCTGTGTTGCCGTGCCCTGCCTGCCTTTGCGTGGCTTGAGGGCACACTGGGTTTCTGCTCTGTGCTGGGACAGACCCCCTCTGGGTGTTGGGTGGGGGAAGAAGAGAGCTTGGATGGAACCAAGTCCTCTTATCCCAGCTGTGCTTTACCTGGGCAGAGCGTGTTTCCCTGCAGCGGAGAACCAGCTTGCTGATGAGTAGGAGTTTGAGGGGCTTTCCGCTGGTGGTGGAGGGACACTTGGCTGGGGAGCTGTAGGTGCCAGTGGGACAGAAGCTTCTCCGTCCTTCATCAAAGGGAAGGAGTCTCCAGTCTGTTCTCCTTGACTGTAGCTCTCACGTCTATAACCTGCATCAGAAGAATGGCTTCACCTGCATGCTCATTGGAGAGATCTTTGAGCTCATGTAAGTGTAGGTTCCCCCTCTGTTGTGGCTGTGATAGCTGCCGGGGAACAGCCACAGGAATCTGCCGAGCTCCTGCAGCTGGGTGGGCAGGAGGGTTCCCTTTACAGTTGTCCTGTCTCCCCTTCATTAGGGTTTTCTGTGCCCCAAACCCACATTCCACTTCGAGAAACTGGTGCCCTTGAGCTTTTCTGCCACCATGGCTGTGGGAATGCATCTCCATGACGCGTGACCCTTCCTGCTTCACGTTTTGGGGGGCAGAAGGGCAGTTGCCTCACACCTGCTCCCTTTTTTTACAGGCAGTTCATCTTCGTGGTGGCATTCACCACCTTTCTTATCAGCTGTGTTGATTACGACATCCTTTTTGCCAACAAAGCAGTAAATCACAGCCAACATCCCAGTGAGCCCATTAAGGTGACTCTGCCAGATGCCTTCCTGCCTCCAAATGTCTGCAGTGCAAGGTAGGGGCAGCAGAAGGCATATTAGTTGCTGCTCTTGCTTTCTCAGGTACTCAGGGCACCTGTCCAGGCCTGTCTCCCACTACTTGCCTCTTCTTGCTTGCAGAATCCAGGCAAACAGCTTCCTCATCTGCATCCTGGTGATAGCTGGGGTTTTCTGGATCCACCGACTTGTCAAATTTATCTACAACATTTGCTGCTACTGGGAGATTCACTCTTTCTACATCAATGCCCTCAAAATCCCCATGGTAAGTAGCTAGGCCAAGGGCCACGTGGGGGACCGCTGAGGAAAGCGGGAGGCATTTGCTGACTTGTGACAAGCAGCTCACCTTCACTCCTCTCCAGAGCCAGCTTCTCTGGGAGAGCTGTGCCGAGCGCTCTTCCCTCTGCTCCATAATCACATGGGGCTCCTTTTGGCTTCTTCTCCAGCAGCCAACTTACTGCATGTTAACCCCTCTCTGCCCAGCCTACCTCTCTGCCTGTTGGCACATGCCTCTGCCATCTGCCACTCAATATGTTTATTCTTCGGTGTTGGCCTTTTCTGTGAAGCCTTTCAACAGAGAAGGCATAAGTGAGAATATCCTCGTACCTCCCTGGGTTGTGGACAACATAATCTTCCTTGTTTGCTGGGGGGGGAAACTGAGGCATGGAGCTGCCTAGTTGGTGAAGACCATGCTGTGACAAAGATGGGGTTGCACATATATCCTACTCCAGAGTCCTTGCTCTGAGGGACAACATCAAAAGGTGTGTGCACGTCCTTTGAGGAGAGACCATGTCTTGAGAAAGGTGGGGTGAGCCAAAAGGCTTTTCTACAGGCTCCCTCTGGGACGCTGCTTAAGTCCCTTCCCCTGTTCATGCCTCCCTGCTGACTCCAAATGGCAGAGCTGGGAGGACCCACGGGAGCCTGGAGCTGTGTTCATGCCTCCAAGGCAGCTGTGAGGCATGTTTGTTGCCTCCAAGGCAGCTGGTGAGTGAGTGGCTGGGAAACAGTTATCTGCACTAACCTAGGGGTAAAGGGCACTGAGGCAAGGTATGGGGTTTGCTCGTCGCAGGCTGAAGCGTTGCAGGGAGGTGCCTCGTGTCCTGGTGTTGCACGTGCCTCGTCAGCACCCCGAGGAATGCACTGGGACCTGCTGTTTGAGTGGGCTCAGCCCAGCCTCTGTCCCTGGATGCATCCAGCCCCTAACCTTACCACTTGCCCCCTTCCAGTCCACCCTGCCATACTACACCTGGCAGGAGGTGCAGGCCCGCATCGTGCAGATCCAGAAGGAGCACCAGATCTGCATCCACAAGAAGGAGCTGACAGAGCTGGACATCTACCACCGCATCCTCCGCTTCAAGAACTACATGGTGGCCATGGTGAACAAGTCGCTGCTGCCCATCCGCTTCCGCCTGCCCCTGCTAGGAGACACTGTCTTCTACACGCGTGGGCTCAAGTACAACTTTGAGCTTATCTTTTTCTGGGGACCCGGCTCCCTCTTTGAGAATGAGTGGAGCCTGAAGGCTGAGTACAAGCGGGCTGGGAACCGCCTGGAGCTGGCTGAGAAGCTCAGCACTCGTATCCTCTGGATTGGCATTGCTAACTTCCTCCTCTGCCCCCTCATCCTTATCTGGCAGATCCTCTACGCCTTCTTCAGCTACACAGAAATCCTGAAGCGGGAGCCGGGCAGCCTGGGTGCCCGCTGCTGGTCTCTCTACGGCCGCTGTTATCTCCGTCACTTCAACGAGCTGGACCACGAACTGCACTCACGCCTCAGCAAGGGGTACAAGCCCGCTTCCAAGTATATGAACTGCTTTATCTCCCCGCTCCTCACCATCGTGGCCAAGAACGTGGCCTTCTTTGCTGGCTCTATCCTGGCTGTGCTCATTGCTCTCACCATCTACGATGAGGACGTGCTGGCGGTTGAGCACGTCCTGACCACGGTCACCCTGCTTGGGGTGGGCATCACAGTGTGCAGGTGAGGTGGGTCTATGCTGCCCCTGTGCTCCTGGCAGTGCTGTGGGGAACAGTGGGGCTGACAACCTTCTACGCAGACATGCTTTTTGGTTGCAAGTGAACATGAATCTGCCCGAGTGAAGGGCATGGCTGAGGAGAGTCAGGGGCTGGCAGGAGAAGGGGGTAGTGGTGATCAGTGGTTGTATGATATGAGGGGTGTTGTTGGAACTATACAGGGCTGGGCTGGCAGGAAGGTTTGGGTTGGATGTGAAGGCTAGAGGTGGAGCTGTGGTACAGGCCGGTCACCCTGCCCTCCCAGGATGAGATCTCCTAGGAACTGAGGTGCAATGCTGTGGTGTTTCCCTGTCCTGTCCTATAGGTCTTTCATCCCCGACCAGCACCTGGTGTTTTGCCCAGAGCAGCTGCTGCGAGTCATCCTGGCGCACATCCACTACATGCCTGACCACTGGCAGGGCAATGCCCACCGCTATGAGACCAGGGACGAGTTTGCCCAGCTCTTCCAGTACAAAGCGGTGAGCTTGGCTTGCAAGGGGCTGGGATGGGGCCTCGCCCCTATCCCTGCAGGAGGGAAAAGCTGCCAGAGAGCTGAGAAGCTCCTGGGCTGGCAGAGGAGCAAGGCAGCTTTCTCAGAGACACCCTGACCCAGAACATAGGCTGGAGCTGGGGGCTGGCTTTGGGATTGTGGGTTTTTTGACATCCTCAAGCTTGTGCTGAGCCTATCATCTCTGTGCTCAGGTATTCATCCTGGAGGAGCTTCTGAGTCCCATCATTACCCCCCTGATCCTCATCATCTGCTTGCGGCCCAAGTCCTTGGACATCGTTGACTTCTTCCGCAACTTCACTGTGGAGGTGGTGGGTGTGGGCGACACCTGCTCCTTCGCCCAGATGGATGTGCGCCAGCATGGCCACCCGGCGGTAGGTCCCATGGGTGGCAGGAGAGCAGCCTGGGCTCCCCACCAGCATGTCTGGTCCTTTAGACCCATGAGAGGCCATAACTCGCTGCTCCTGGCAGTCCAGCCTGGCCACCTGCCTCTCTGCTGGGAGTCTGGGGCTGCCAACACAGGTCACTAGCCCCAGAAGGCTCTTGTGGTCCAGCGGTGATTATTAACCCGATATTTTGTGCACCAGACTTTGTCATTTCTTTATTTAATGTCCTTGCCTGTCTTCACAATCAGGAGTCCTGTGTCCTCGAGAGAGAGGAATGGGGATATTGGGACATTTAGAAAGCATGACCGCTGAGAACTGACTCAAAGAAGCTGGGCTGCTTGGGCCCAGGAGGGAGGCAGCCTCAGGGAGGTGGGAAGCATTTTCCATTATGTAAAATCTAGTGCAGGGGGGAAAGGAGATCCATCTATTTCCTGTGCCTGGGAACTAGGTTACTTCTCAGGGAAAGACTCCCTGGTGACAAGGCCATGAACTAGGGAAGGGGCGGACTCACTGCAGCAGGAAGCCTTTAAGAACAGTCATTTGTTGGCTGTAGTCGCTCCTGCTGTGAGCTGGAGAGCGCAGGACAAGGCTTTCAGCTCTGTATTTGGGACTAGTCCCCGTCTCTCCAGTTCCCTTGCAGCGATGCATGTTCTGGGGTGGAGATGGAATACACTGCACTTGCTGCTTCTTCCTCAGGCTGTGAGGACTGAACTTGTGTGGGGCTTCTGGTCTAGCGCCTGCTGCACATGGAGCCGTGGCCCAGCTTATGCTGAGTGTTGCATGCTTGGCCCAGGTTGATGGCAGGATTCCCGGGCCTGGTGAGGGGTGTAAAGCAGATCCTATTCCTCATTACCTGTCTGTGCTCCACAGTGGATGTCAGCAGGAAAGACGGAGGCCTCCATTTACCAGCAGGCTGAGGACGGCAAGACGGAGCTGTCCCTCATGCACTTTGCCATCACCAACCCCAAGTGGCAGCCGCCTCGGGAGAGCACAGCCTTCATTGGCTTCCTGAAGGAGCGGGTGCACCGGGACAGCAGCGTGGCGCTGGCTCAGCAGGCTGTACTCCCCGAAAACACCCTCTTCAGCTCCATCCAGTCCCTGCAGTCGGAGTCGGAGGTGCCCAGGCTGGGGGGGATGCAGGGTGTTCTTGGGGTGTGTGCTGGGTGCTGGCAAACCGATAATCAGGCCCTTTGGGCAATTTTGCCCTTGCCTGGGCTGTATCTGGGGATGCAAATGTGATAGATCAGCACTAGCTGGGACTGCTGCTGGGTTTCTAGAGAAGGCAGCTGGCTGTCTTGGGGCCCTGTGCAGTGGGAGAGGGGCTGTCAGAGCTGAGGTGCCTCAGTGTTGTGTTGCTGGTGGGGATCAGGCCTCCAAGTCCACGCTGGACAGTGTTTCTCTCCCTTTCAACTCTGCAGCCTCACAGCCTGATTGCCAATGTGATAGCGGGCTCCTCGGCACTGGGCTTCCACATGGGCCGAGACGGACAGGCCTCCCGCCATCTCTCCGAAGTGGCCTCGGCCCTGCGTTCCTTCTCCCCTCTCCAGTCCACCCAGCAGCCTCCCAGTGGCTTCCAGATGGCGGGAAGGGATGGAGAGGGAGCCCAGCCTCGCGGCGCCAATGCCATGACAGCCTCTGGGTAATTTGCGGGCTGGAGAGGGGTGGCCAGATGCCTTGCAATTCCTTAAACCCTTGTCTGATTGCCATCTTGTTGTCCTAGGTGCACAGTGGCATTTGTTTCTGCAGCCTGGGACAGCAAGGGGCATGTTCATAAGGAGAGTTAGGCTCAGGTGTTTAGGCTGGCCCCAAGGGACAGTGTTGGGGTTCTGGTGCTCTCCTGTGGTGAGAAACCCCTGGTGGGGAAGAGGCAGTGCTGTAGCAGGGCTGGTCACCTTGTGTGTCCGTGGAGATGCTACAGAGGGCCTCTTCCTACCCAGCCTGGGAGCAGATGTCAGTGAGCCTGACATTAGACTGGAGAGGGGCTGGGCGGTGTGGGGGGCACCTGGGCAGCAAACACCACTTGTGTGTCCCGTGGCAGTGCTGACGCGAGGACCGTGAGCTCAGGGAGCAGCGCCTGGGAGGGTCAGCTACAGAGCATGATCCTGTCGGAGTATGCCTCCACCGAGATGAGTCTTCACGCACTCTACATGCACGAGGTGAGCAGCCTGGAGCTGGGCCAGCCAGAGGGGTGTGGGGCAGACAGGCAGGACTGGGGTGCCCTGTCTGGAGTGACTGATATGCCAGTGTGAGTGAGAGCTGAGACCAGTGTGTGCGCAGTGTTGGGGAGAGGGTGTGTTCAGGTGTCTGGGCTCTCCCACACAGCTGACTCACTCGTGTTTTGGCCTGCAGTTGCACAAGCAGCATGCCCAGCTGGAGCCCGAGCGGCACACTTGGCACAGGCGAGAGAGTGACGAGAGTGGGGAGAGCACCCATGAGGAGCTGGATGCTCAGCGGGGTGCCCCTGTCCCCATCCCTCGCTCTGCCAGCTACCCCTTCTCCTCGCCGCGGCAGCCTGCTGAGGAGACTGCCACGCTGCAGACTGGCTTCCAGCGGCGATATGGTGGCATCACAGGTAGGGGAGCCCAGGCAGAGATCTGAGCTCCAGGTCAGAGCCCCATAACTGATGGCCTGTGTGGACTGGCACAAGCAGCCTGCCTGGCCCTGAAGGCTGACAGTCCCCCAGGTAGCTAATCTTCCTCCTTGCCTCTCCTGCAGACCCGGGCACAGTACACAGAGCCCCATCACACTTTTCCCGCCTCCCTCTGGGAGGCTGGGCTGAGGACGGGCAGTCAGCAAGACACCCAGAGCCTGTGCCAGAGGAGAGCTCAGAGGATGAGCTTCCACCGCAGATCCACAAGGTAGGGATGAAGGCTGTGGCTGAGAGGTGCACTCGGGATGCCGGGTTGGGGTGCTGGCACCTGGTCCTGATAGGTGCCACATCCCCTCTCTGTCTTGCAGGTATAGCCTTGTAGACTGGGGATCTCATGGGGGTTGCAGACTGGGAGCTGCCTGGGCAGCAGGATGTGGCATCAGCCTGATTCTTCTCCCGTCCCAAGTGGACAGGATAGTCCCGGGCTCCATTTTGTTGCCATCAATTGCCGAAGAGACAAAACTGCCAGGCCGGCGGCTTTGCGGTGGCACTGTGTGTCCAGCCGTGTGTCAAGTCAACGCCACTCTGACTCGTGGGGTGAATGCGTGTGTGAGTACATACATGTGTCTGTGTTCACATCTGTGTCGTCCGTGTTGGAGGATCGCTGCAGAGCCTGCGAAAGCTGACATGGCAGGACTAGCAGTGGGGAGCTGTGGACTGGCTCAGAGGTGGCAGCAGCAGCTGCTCTTCGAAGGGATGTGAGATGGCACCAGCTCCAGATGTCTGCCTGGAGCTGGGACCTGCCTCCAGCGTGAAGGCAGGAGCTGCTGTGGGGGCTCTAGCTCAGCCTGTAGCGCCACACCTGTCCTGCCTGCGGCCCTGGGGAGGTGCCCAGGATCATGTTCACCCTCCTGGAGAGGACCAGTGTTGTGCCCTTCAGCCCAGAGCAGGACAGCAGTGGGGCAGTCACCCACCCCTCTGCCTGAGCTGCTGCTAGCGAGGGTAGAGGTGGGATCTGGAGCTGGTGGGAACAGCTCTGGCCAGGATCTGGGGATGCTGCAGCTCTTCCCTAACTCCCATGACAGCTGCTCCGTCCCCTGCACACAAGGAAGGGTCAGTGGGGTCCCTGATGTTCCTCCCAGCTAGCAGCCTTTGTGCCATACCTCTGGGCTAGGGCAGCATCATCCCCCTGTGCAGCACCCGTGGGACGCGGGCTGCTAGCAGGCCCTTCTGCAGTGCCAAAGAGACCCCGGCATGGGGCAGCTGGCATCTCCCGGGAGTGCTTGCAGCCCCCTTGGAGCCCACCCTGAAGGTTTCGTGTTCTGTGTATTGGTTCCCTTCCCCCAGGGATGATAAATGCCTTTTCCCCATGCCCAGGCTGTGGTGTATTGGGTCTGGCTTCCTGATGTGGCCGTTTCTGTGGTATCAGGCCTTTCCTCTTCCCCAGGCAAAGGCTTCAGTGTGTCTCACATCTCATCCAGGGGCTCCCAGCTCCTCCTTCCCTCCTGAAACCATCCTTTTGCTTGCAACATGGCTTTGGCTGCTGTGGAGACCATATACGGAGCAGCTGGCTTGTGTCTGGAGGGGGGCAAGGAGGGGTGCTCCGAACCCAGAAGGGAGAGCCCAGCCCTGGGGTGGTGGTGGGGGTGGATCACAATCCTGGGCATGCAACATGGCAAGACCTTCCCACCATCATTCTGGTTTCCCTCTACTTTCTTCCAGTGGCAGCTTGTGAGAATCTGCATCCCTGCTAACCCCTGCCAGGCTTCACTTCCCCCTCCATCCCCTTGCCTCTGGCAGGGGCTGCTTGCTTTGCCATGCCCTCCGCCAGCACCGCAGGCACTCCTCTGCCATCCCTGGAGCATGGGGCCACCTGTCTTCCCCTGCCAGGGTTGTCGCCCTCTGCCCTTTGAGCCTGGGCTGGGCACATGCTCGTGAGGCAGTTGCTCCCAGTGCTGCGGGGGTGCACACCTGGGGCGCCAGGGCGTGAGCAGGGCTGGGGTGCTTATGCAGGGGCAGGCCCTTTGGGGGTGGCAGGTTCTCTGCTGTGATGGGGTGGGATGGACCGGAGCTGCGACTGCTTTGGGGTCTGTAAGAGACCAAATGGAGTGTGCTAAAGCAGAGCTCAAGATGGGGTCAGGACTGAGCCGGGCTGGGGCCCTGCAGACCTTGCTGCTATGGTCCTCCTATGGAGGAGCAGCTGCAATGACCCTGCAGCAGCTCGGGCCTGGGGCTGTCGTGGCATGGTGAAGGGAAACTGAAAGCAAATTTCCCAGGAACCCAAGCTTTCCAGGGGCTTCCCCTGGCACCAGGGTTGCCGCCCTGCACAGAGCTGAGCCTCCCTGGGGGCCACAGGATGCCACACCTGGCCTTCCTGCCAGACTTGTTGCTGATCTCTAAGCTGAAGGCTGGCAGTCCTCTGGGGCAGGGGGAAAAGTCTGGCCTGTCCCTGGGCTGGCAGGAGGGACAGGCCGGGCAGGAGCAGGCTGGAGTCCTTGCCGCATGTCGTGCTTGTGTCGTTGGTGTCCCATGTGCATGGCAAGCCACTCTTCCTCATCTCCTCCCGGGGTGTGCAGGCATGGGGGTCTCCGGGGAGTGCAGTATCGCACCCCACTGTGCCCTCGCTGTACAGTTGTATAGCCGTCTAATAAAGATGGGCTGTATCATCCCTGTCTGCCTCCGAGTCTCCCTTCACCCTGCGGCTCTGTGCAGCCCACCTGGACCCAGCCACGGTGCGGAGGACCAAGGAAGCTGGGGAAGTTGGTGCCTGTGATGGCGGCAGGAGGCTGCGAGGTGCCTGCCGGCTGCTCCTGCCGGGCCGGGGGCCGCGGGGCGGGGGGGGGAAGCAGAGGCTATATTTATCCCGGGGAGGGCAGGGCCCTGTCCTGCCTGACCTCTGCGGCGGTGGGGGGGGCGGCTATCTCGGTGCCGCAGGGCTGGGTTGGCGGCGGCGATAAGCGGGAGCGGAGCGCCTCCTCTCAGCCACCCCGCTTGGGCCCCCGGCCCCGGGG
>WEKW01027162.1:66989-79531 GCA_013389905.1 Sula dactylatra
CCCGAACCGTCTGTTCCCGGGGCCGAGCGGCGCCGGCACCGCGCGGGCATTGCCCTGGCACGGCCTCCGCCTACCCCCGCGTGTCCCTTGTCCTGCGCGTCGGTTTCCCCGTGCACGTCCCCGCGTGTCCCCAGCCTTTGCCCTTGGGTTTCCCCGTGCATCCCCTTGCATTACCCGTCCCCGCACTGCTGCTGCATTGCCCCCCGCCACTCAAGACCAGTCCCAGCACCCCATTGCCTTCCTACCCCTGCGGTCTCGCTGCCCGCCACGTCCGAGTGCACCGCCAAGGGCCCAGGTGGCTCTGGGGGCCCCCGTGCAGTGTAACCCCCCCGCCCAGGGCACTGGCAGGCCCTGCAAAGCAGATCCTGGCGTGGTGCTCATGCTCATCCCCAGGCAAAGCTGCCCCTTCTTGCACGCACGCATGTGTGTGTGCTGCGTGCCGCGTGTCCCCTGTGTCTGTGTCCAGTGGTGCTTGTCCCTGTCCCCATGAGTGGCCCCCCTCTGCCTAGCCAAGCCATCCCACCGCGGGTCCCTCGTTCCAGCCATACCCAAGAGCCCATCCTTACTTAGCCCTTGCTCCAGCCCCTCTTCTCTCCGCAGGTGACCTGCCAGGATGGTGGTGCTGGGGGGCTACTGTGAGGGCAACAGCTCCATTGCCCGGGCCTGGGTCCAGCAGGGCTTCCAGCCCTGCTTTTTCTTCACACTGGTGCCGGCCGTGCTGCTGAGCGTCTGCCTGCTGCTGGGCGCTCTGCAGTACGCCTGCTACGTCCGCTTCGGCCGTGCCATGGAGCCCAAGTACATCCCCCGCTCCCGCCTCTACCACGGCCAGGTCCTGCTGTCCCTGCTCCTAGCCCTGCAGCCCTTCGGCGGGCTGCTGTGGCAAGCAGGGGTGGCGGGACGCCTCTACGGGTACATGTTGCTGCACGCCTGCCTCTGGGCCCTCAGCTGGGGCTGTGCCGTTGCCCTCCTGCAGCTGGAGCATACACGGGTACTGGCGCATGACCGGACACGGGGCCATGGCACCGTCCTCCTTCTCTTCTGGGCTCTGGCCTTTGCTGCAGAGAACCTGACCCTGGTGTGCTGGAGGAGCCCGCTGTGGTGGTGGGGGCTGGAGGACACCAGCCAGAAGGTGGGCTGTGGGGCTGTGGTCAGGGAAGGGGAACAGGGCCCTTTGCGGGGGATGCTGTGGCATTGCAGTGCTGGGGTGGGGTGTGCATAGCCCTGCCATGCTGAGGGTGTGCACGCTCCCAGGTTGCACCCACGCACCCGCCACACGTCTCGGCCCCGAGCCCAGCTATTGCACATCTCTCCATACCCCTATCCAGCTCAGCTCCCGCTTTGGCCTGGCCCAGACCCAGGCGCAGAGGCAGGGGGGTGTCTGCCTGCTCCCCCCAGCCCTTTACCCCCTGTTCCCCCCAGGGTAGGGACACCCCAAGCCGGAGGGCACAAAGCCAGACACAGCAGGGAGGACAGAAGGGGTCTGGGTGCTGCCTGAAGTGCTATGTTCAGCCAGAGGGTCCTGCTGAGCTGTGTGGGGTGTCCCCTCTCCCCTGGCTGCATGGCATCCCATCCCCATGCCCCACTCCTTGCCTCTCAGCTCATACCCACCCCATGCCTGGCTGGGCTGTGCTGAGGTCCGGCTGCAGTGCTGACACCCCCACTCTCCGTCCAGGTGCAGTTCGGCTTCTGGCTGCTGCGTTACCTCTGTACGTTCACGCTCTTCATCCTGGGCCTGAAGGCCCCGGGGCTGCCCCACAAGCCCTACATGCTGCTGGTCAATGAGGAGGAGCGGGATGTGGAGAACAGCCAGGTGAGTCCTGGGGCTGGAGCAGCTGGGAGACAAGGCCAGGGAGGAGCTGGGGAGAAAATGGAAATACAGCTGCCCTGGGATCAGCATCTTCAGGAGACCAGGGAGGAGCAAGGTTTAGGGCTGCCCAAGCTCCCTGCCTGCTCTCAGCAGTATGTGGCCCTGCTGGGAGGACGAAGTGGGGACCCTCAGAGGATGGGTCTGGTTTTCTTGGTGGGATGTTCCCCAGGGTTGTTGCCAGCTGGGCTGGGGTGCTGGGGCAGTGACCCCTCGCTCTGCTCTCCCCTAGCCGCTCCTGTCCGACACCGGCAGGACCGCTTCCACCTGGAAGGATTTCCGGAGGAAGCTGCGGCTGCTGGTGCCATACATGTGGCCGAGGGGCAACCACCTGCTGCAGGGGCTGGTGCTGTTCTGCATGGCACTCATGGGGCTGGAGCGGGCCATCAACGTCTTCGTCCCCATCTACTACAAGAACATTGGTGAGGCGCCTGGAGCTTGGTGTGTGGGGCTGCCCACGGCCTCACCACGTGCTGGGGGGTGTCGTGAGTGACCTGGGGGGCTGCAGAGACCTGGCAGGAGCAGGGTCCAGGGGGTCAGGGACCAGTGCTGGGTGCTGGGGCTGGTTCCCATGGGGCACCCATCAATGCTTTCTGCCCCTCTGGCCTGACCCTTGCCACCCTCTCCTCAGTGAATGAGCTGACAGAAGGTGTTCCCTGGCGCACCCTGGTCTGGACTGTCTGCATCTACGTGGGGCTGAAGTTCCTGCAGGGTGGAGGTGCTGGTAAGGACCGCTGGGAAGGATGGGGCACTGGGAAGAGACAGCATGGAGCATATTGTGCTGGGGCTGGGGGGACTGCGGATGCCCTTATGCCCCCATCACTGCTGCTCTCTTTTGGGAGGGGGGCCCATCCCAAATCCCTCTTTCCCAGCTGGGCTTTCTGAGCTAGCTGCATGCCCTGGTGGCACCGGTCCCCACTGACCGCCTCGTGGTGCCCCACAGGCTCCACCGGCTTTGTGAGCAACCTGCGCACCTTCCTGTGGGTGTGGGTGCAGCAGTTCACCAACCGGCAGGTGCAGGTGCAGCTCTTTGCCCACCTGCATGGCCTGTCCCTGCGCTGGCACCTGGGGCGTCGCACCGGCGAGGTCCTGCGCAGTGTGGACCGGGGCACCAGCAGCATCAACAGTCTGCTCAGGTCAGAGTGCACCCGTGGTGGGCAGGGGGTGGCCGGGCAGCCCCACCGGGCTGGGCTGATGCACCATCCCCCTTCTCGACCCCCAGCTACATTGTCTTCAGCATCATCCCCACCATTGCGGACATCGTCATCGGCATCATTTACTTCACCTCGGCCTTCAGCGCCTGGTTTGGTCTCATCATCTTCGTGTGTATGAGCCTCTACCTGAGTGAGTGGGAGGTCAGGGTGCAGGGGTGCCGTGCTGGGCTGTGGGGCAGTAGGCACCTGCTGATGCAGCCCCCTCCTGCCCGCAGCTCTGACCATCTTCATCAGCGAGTGGAGGACCAAGTACCGGCGGGACATGAACACGCGAGACAACGAGGCCAAGTCCCGGGCCGTGGACTCGCTCCTCAATTTCGAGACGGTACCGTAGGTGGTGGGGGGTTGCTGAGTACTGCCTGTCACTGGGGGGGCTGATCTGGGCCCTGACCCCGGCTCCGTCCTGCAGGTGAAGTACTACAATGCAGAGAGCTACGAGGTGAACCGCTTCAACAATGCCATCGTCAAGTACCAGGTACGGCGCACTCAGCAGCAGTGGGGGAGTTTGAGGGGAAAGGAGCCAAGCCTCATGGGCATCTGGGGGGAGGATGGAGCTCACCGTGGGTCTGGTTTGGAGGTGGCAGCATCCTGGAGGACTTTGCCTCTTCCAGGTCTCGGAGTGGAAGGTCAGTGCCTCGTTGGGCCTCCTCAACCAGACCCAGAACATGGTCATCGGCCTGGGGCTGCTGGCGGGGTCCCTGCTCTGCGCCTACTTTGTCACCGAAAACAAGCTGCAGGTAAGGCTGGTGCCAGCCTGGGCAGCCCCTGCCCGGGATGGGGTCCCAGGGCTGGTGGTGACGGGCACCTCTCCCCTGTCCCTTCCAGGTGGGGGACTTTGTCCTCTTCGGTACTTACATCATCCAGCTCTACACACCGCTCAACTGGTTCGGGACTTACTACAGGTAATGCTGGGAGCTGTGGGGGTGCCTGGGGTCCCCCTCCCCATGGGTGCCTGGGTTGCAATGTGCATCCCCAAACCCTTCCCTCTGGACTTTGTCCCCTTCCAGGATGATCCAGAACTCCTTTGTGGACATGGAGAACATGTTCGAGCTTTTCCATGAGGAGCAGGAGGTGGGTGCCACGTCCCGGACCCTGCTCCCTGGCACGGCCCCATGGTCCTACCCTGGGAGAGGCTGGCTCTGACACTGCATCTCACCCTCTGGCAGGTGAAGGATGTGGTGAACGCCAGCAACCTGCGCCTGGACGCCGGGCGGATCGAGTTTGAGAACGTGCACTTCAGCTACGTGGATGGGTACAAGGCAGTGGGCATGGGGTGGCAGGGTGGGACAAGTCGAGCTGCGGGGCCTGGCACAGGGACATGGGGCAGGGGAGGTGGCCCTGAGCCCCTCTCCATCTCCCTCTCCCAGGAAAGAAATCCTGCAGGACGTCTCCTTCTCTGTGATGCCCGGGCAGACACTGGCCCTGGTAAGAACGGGACCTTGGGTGTGGGTTCACTGCTGGAGGGTGGGATGGGGGAAGAGGGGCTGGGAAGTACGGCGGTGGGAGGGACAGACCCGCACGGGGCTGGCCCTTCTCTGCCCAGCCCTGGCCTCCAGCAGCGGGGAGCCTCTGGTGTCTCCAAGTACCTTTACCTTCACATGCAGGTGGGACCTTCGGGCGCAGGGAAGAGCACCATCATCCGCCTGCTCTTCCGCTTCTACGACGTGCGGGGTGGCTGCATCCGCATCGACGGGCAGGACATCTCCCAGGTGAGGGTGGGAGTCCTCCAGGGGCCGGCGTGGTGGTGACACCAGCTTCTCTGGGCTTTGCAGCACTGCTCAGTGCAGGCACTGGCGTCTCCCTGGGCAGGGGTGAGGCACACAGCCCCCACAGCCCATTTGAAGGCTGGTGTCTGTGCCAGGAGCGGGGTGAGCGGGGTGACTGTGGGACTCCTGGGCTGAAATGCTGGAGACTGGCCAGGGCTCCCTAGGAAGGGCCGGGGCACTGGCAGGGTCCCCCCATGGGGTGGAGATGCAGCTGAGCCTGTGCTCCAGGGGGGACCTTGGAGCAGACACTGCGCAAGGAGTGGGGTGTTGGGCTCACAGCTGAGGGGTAGGATTGGATTTTGGGGGGATCTTTGCATGGGGTGTGTGTCTGGCCGAGCCCTCACCCCCCGCTTCCCCAGGTGAAGCAGGCATCACTGCGCGCTCACATCGGGGTAGTGCCCCAAGACACGGTGCTCTTCAATGACACCATCGCCAACAACATCCGCTACGGACGGGTCCTGGCCACTGACCAGGAGGTGCAGGAGGCAGCCCAGGCTGCTGACATCCATGACCGCATCCTTTCCTTCCCCGAAGGTGAGACACCCCCCCCACGGTCCCCTCCTTGCCTTCCCCTGCCATCCCAGGGTCCTCCATGACCTTGTAGCTGCCCTCACAGGTGTCCTTGGGTGACATCCCCCATGGGGACACATGCTCGACCCTGTGCCTTGCTTTGCCTCTCCCTGCAGTCTCTTCAGGGCTAAATTTGCCCCTGGGCAGGGATGGGCTGAGGCTGTGCCAGGTGGCTGTGTGGTCCCGGCAGGACCCCACCAAGCAGCAGAGCCCCGGTCCCCATTCCTGTCTCGGAAGGCACCAGCACAGCACGTTCCTGCCCTTGTGCCTGCAGGATACAACACGCAGGTGGGGGAGCGGGGGCTGAAGCTGAGCGGGGGGGAGAAGCAGCGTGTCGCCATCGCACGCACCATTCTGAAGGGTCCTCGCATCATCCTGCTGGATGAGGTAATGGCAGCAGCCCCCAGCCCAGCCTTGCCCTGCTCTCCAGCAGCCCCTGCCCCAGCGGCTGCCTGCGCCACTCACGTCCCTCCGCTATGCCCTGCCTCTCCCACAGGCCACGTCCGCACTCGACACGGAGACCGAGAGAAACATCCAGGCCTCCCTGGCCAAGGTCTGCACCTACCGCACCACCATCGTTGTTGCACATAGGTAGGGACAGGGGAAAGGGCTGATCTGGGAGGTGCTGAGCTCTCTGAGCTGGCCAGCCCTCTGCAGAGGGACTTGCAGACCTGTCCTCCTGTCCGGGAGGTGACAGCCCCCGTGATTGTGGCTCCTTGCACTGTGCAAACCCCTGCCTCGGGCCCCCTCCCCTCTGAGCTAGGATAACACCCTGCCTTTCCCTGCAGGCTCTCCACTGTGGTGGGTGCAGACCAGATCCTGGTGCTCAAGGACGGGCGCATTGTGGAGCGAGGGAGGTGAGCACAGGGGGAGGGCTTGGTGCTGCTTGCCCATGGGGACACCCTCCCTGGCTCTGGGGCCAGCTCAGGACCCTGCACCCCCACACTCTCCCCACAGGCACGAGGAGCTGCTGCAGAAGGGCGGTGTGTATGCTGGCATGTGGCTGCAGCAGCAGGCCGGGGATGAGGGCGAGAGCAAGGAGCGCCGCACTGAGAAGCCACCGGGCAGCAAGAAGGGGCTGTGAGCACAGCCAGGGGCTCTGCTGACTGACCCAGGGCCAGGCCCCCACGCTGCCAGGGAGCCTTTTGCCAGCTGCAGGCTGGGGCCCCGTGTGCCCTGGGCGCTGCAGGGGCTGGGTTGGACACTCCAGTACATTTGTACATGTTTGTTTTGCTGTTGTGTAGTTTCTTAAACCAGGTCCTTCCCAGCTCTGTGCTTGTGTGCTCTGGGCAGGGTACACGCCTACAGGACCGCCCCCAGGGGGGGTCGTGCTCCAGGCAGGGGCAGGCAGGGTTGCTGCCTGTGCCCTTGGGTTGACCAGCAGCCCTGCCACACAATTGAGCTCCCTGGGCTCAGGTGGGCGAGGGCTCAAGCAGGCTGTCAGTGCCTGCCCCATCCCTGCACAAAGGGCTGAGTGTGGCAGGGGGCTGCACTGCAACGGCAAAGGAAGGAAGCAGCAGCGCAGCTGGTGCCTGCTTCACCCCCGTGTGCACCCATCCACAGAGATGCACTGCTCTGGACACCGAGCGACTGCTCCCCCCAAAGCGCCTCTGCACCTTGTGCTATGCTTTTATTTTCTCCCAAGCAGCACTTCGTGAAGTCTCAGCCTTCTCTCAGCCCAGACTGAACCCACCACCCCGCCAGGGAGGCACTGCCAGTGGATCCCCTTGTCCTCAGCTGTACGCTGTTTGGTGTGGGGCAGCTCAGCCCTGTGCAGAACAAGGCACAGCCCTGCAGGCAGGAGCAGTACCAGCAGGAAAGCTCAAGAGCAGCTGGGAAAGCAGCACTGCTCTGCATGGCCGCAGGCTCCCCTTGCAAGAGACCAGCAGGGCAAGTGCCCCCCACCCAGGCATCAGCTCCCACCTCCAAACACCAGCAAGGAAGGGCTGGCTCCAGGCTCAGGGCTGTGTTTGCAAGAAGGGGTTCTGAGCTGCTGCTCCCCAGGAGGGGATCCCCCACAGCACAGCTGGAAGGAGGGAGGCATTCCTGCCCCAGCAGCACCAAACAGCCCAGGGATAGTTTAGGGCAGCAGAGGAGCAGCTGCAGTCCTCCTGCACAAGCGACGCTGGCACAGTCGAGTCACTCCTGAAGTTACTCTTCAGTTAATGGCCCTTGTTAAATTAAACCAGAAAGGAAACACAGCTCCATTCAGTCTCAGAGGGGTCCTGGGCCCTAGGTGAGTCGGGTAAGGCCCAATGTGCTCTTGTGCATGCAAACAGGAAGGGAGGCACTGAGGGCATGGGGAGTGGGGAAGGGGCTGCCTTCACACTGCCAGGAGGCCGTGCATTCAGCTGTGTCATGCCCATGTGAGAGACAGTTGCTCTTTGCCGAGGGCTGACACAGCCCTCCCCGGAGCACGAAATCCAGTCCCCCACTACTGCAGCAGCCAGACACATCCTGGCTGTATGTCCAAGCACGCAGAGATGTCCCCATGCAGCCCTTCCCCTCCACAGGCCAGCTCTGCCCTCACCCTGCAGTCCCAGCAGTGCAGCAGCTGTGGCTAAGTGCGCATCCTGGGCTGCTGCTTGCTTTGGTCAGTGTGTGCTCAGCCTTGTCCTACACAGTCTTCACCTCTCCAGGAGCATCAGCAATTTGCTGCACCGATTTTATACAAGTACTAGGGCTGAGGTGTCAGTGTGCGTTTGGTGGCTCGCTTACAGCCCTCAGGGAGATGCAGTCCCTCGCGAGGGGCTCTTGTCGTCAGTGTCCAGGCCAGAACCCCACAGCATCCACGGGAGGCCAGAGCTGCTCCACAGGGCACAAGCTGGATCCCATGTCCACTGGCACACCCTGCCTCACCTGCCTACGACATGCTGCAGTTTGATGGCTTTGAACTGTGCGCCTGGAATGGGAAGAAGCATGCAGTGAGCAAGGGAAGACAGGCTTCTTCCTCTGTCCTACCAGGGGCACATCCAGTGCTCAAGTCCCCAGGGCTGTGTGCTCAGCAGTGATGCTGCCACTGCCCCAGGCTGGGCTGCCCTCCTGGTGAGAAAAGTGACCCTAAAATAGATCCCAAAGGAAGCAGAACCCAGGGAAGACCCCACCATGACACAACCAGGCTGGGATCAACCCCACCACTGCGCAGAGCCTACAGCCAGCCTCACTCACCTGCCGCTGCGACTGCTGGTACTCGGCTTCACTCGCTGACAGCGCCTGGGCCAGTGCCAGATCCTCCTCCTCCTGCGTGCTGCTGGGGACAGCAGTGCATTGTGTGCCTCAGCCTCCCCCGGGCTCACTGGCCCAGCACTCAGAGCCCTTTGGGGTGGCAGGATCTCCTGTCACCGCAACCCTCGAGGACAGCTAAGGGCAGGGAGCAACTGAGGATCACCCTGAACAAGGCAGGGGCTGGGGAGGGATCAGAGGCAGCCAACCCCCTGGGCCAAGGAGAACCCTGTTAACTCCAGTCTGTCAGATAGTGCTTTTAGCAGCACCAGGCAATGTGCCTGAGGACACCTGAGGCTCCCAGGTGTCCTCTGTGAACAGCCCTATTCCACCTCTGTCACGCTCTAGCCATGCTCGTTAGCTGACAAGTGGTTGGACAATGGTTTGCCCTGCGCTGTGCTGTCAGTCGCTGTTCCCTCCCAGCACCCAGAGGGCTTGCTTGCTGAATGGAGCTCTGAGATGCCTCTGGACTCTTCCTTCCACACACACCACCCCCCCATCCCCCAGCCACACAGAAGCATCATCCGGAGCCACGTGCTGAGAGGAATGTCATCCTGGAGCCACATGACTCTGCCCCAGGCACCTCTCACATGTAGGCTTGGGACATGACACCACATGTCCCTGGACCGTACCTGGGTGGATGTGCTGAGCTGTGTGCTGACTCTGCCAGGGACATCTCCAGAGCTCGCTGCAGTGCCTCTTCCTCACTCTGAAACAAAACATCTCGTCACCAGCTTGGCTGAGGTGGCAGGAGGCAGCCCTGAGGGACACACAGTAGGCACTGTCTTGCCTGGACAACGGTGGGTGCACCTCCCTTCTCCAAGGACAGACACAGCCAAGGCAAAGGCCTTGGGCTCAGAACTGACCTGCAGCTCTCTCTCCCTGTGCCCGAGGGAGTGCAGCCCTGCCTACCAGTGCAGGGAGCATGCTAAGAATACTAGTAGGGAGCAGCTTCCAATCTCCTTCTCTGCCCTTGGCTTGCAGAACAGAAAGATAACACCCAGGGAAAACAGCCAGCACACGTTGTCCCTCTGGGGAAAGCTGAGCACCAAGCACAGTCAAGAGCTGCCATTCCCAGGCAGCAGAGCAAACTGATGCCCCACTGAGTGTTCGGGATCCCCGTTTGCCAGGGTAGGCCCACCTGGGGAGCACCATGGTCACCTACAGAGCATGGGTTACAAAGCAGTTGCTGCAGTAGTTCCCCAGAGCACAGAAACCACCCAAACCCACCCAAAATGCCCAGGCCAGGCCACTCACCAGCCCATTCTGCAGCATGACAGCTGGAGGGGAGGTGCTGGAAGTATGCGACACAGCTGCTCTGCCTCCTCTGCAAACAGAAGAGGAGTTGGGTTGTTATCAAGGCAGGGAGCCCTGGTATGAGTACACAGCCCTGCTGATGCACAAGAAGCAGGGAGCTGTCAATCCTGCATCCCACAGGGAGCCAAGCTGGGCCTGGTCATGCCCACCTCAGAAATACAAGTTGGGCTGTCACCATACCTGGCAGAGGCTGGAGAAGAGGGGCTGTTGGCTGGCCAGGCAGCTCCACTGCTCGATGGGGCAACCGTTTTGGAGGAGGATGCCTGGGCTCTCACAACTGCAGCGTGCCTAGGACAGACAAGACGCAAATGCTTTACCATCGTGGGCCATCTCTGGGCACTGAACACGCAGGGAGGTGAAGATGGGTAAGACACCTCCCTGGCATCCATCTCCCTCTCATCCTCCCATGTCATGCCTCAGCCATGCCCAAGAGTTTCAAGTGTCATTTCTTTCCTCAAAACACTGTGCCAGGATAGGCAGGAATCGTCAGCTACAAAATAAGGGACTGGGCAGAGAAGCAAGACCAAAACAGCCTGCGGGCAGTATCATTGGCTTTTGCTGCAAGGAGAGAATACATGTACAGCTGTGCTGACTCTACAAACCTGAACGCAGCTGGAGGACATCCCGGCACACAGTGCCGAATGTGAGAATGCAGCAGTCCCAGACAATGGGCCAGGAGGAGCTCAACTTCTTCCCTGTCACCCCTCTGACAGCACAGCCCCATCCCTGCCAGCCCGTCTGTCCCCAGGCCCTCACCCTGCTTTGGAGAGGGGACGCCCTGCCCCACTGCAATCGTGGTCCAGGGGGTGCCGGTGCTTGAGGCAGTAGTTCTTGTGACACTGGTCACAGATCACCTTCATCATCTCCTTCTGCTTGCAGCCAGGCTTCAAACACTTGTTGGTGAATATCTGAAAGACGACACGGTGGTGGTGGAAACAAACACACCCAGCAGGGCTGGGGCTGTCCCCTCCCTCCATGCCAGGCCCTGGGCACTGGCCAGCTTTCTCTCCCGCTGCCACTTCTGTGAGGCTCTGGAGTTTGTCTCTGACTACTAGTTTTCTTTAGATAATTTTATTAGTAATTCACTAGTGCTTCAGCCTCCATAAACAAGGGTCTCCATGATCACAGAATGCACAGCAGGACAGACTGACTTGCCCAAGGACTCCTGCCTGCCCTGCCAGGGCGGTAGGGACAGCCCAGAGCCCTCAAGCTGCTGCTGGGCTGGATTCCTGCAGGGCCAGCTCCCTGCAGCAATTTCCTCTCCTGGCAAGAAGGGGTAGCTAATTGCTAATTGCTTTTTCCTAATGGCAGCATGCAGTTTCCCATCCTCATCCTGCCTTTCTTCATGTCCCACGCAGCTGCTGAGCCCCACCCTATTGCTACCTCAGCCCCAGACTGAAGCCACAAAGCCCTGCAGGGGCTTTGCGTATACCTCCAGCTCGCCAGCCCTTCCTGCCCTTAGCCTTTGCAAACAGAGAGCACTGGGCAGAGCAGAGTTGTGCGTTGTTTTTATACCGCCCCGAGGCTTTGGAAGGGACCCAGCAGAGCTCAGCGGCAAGATAGAGAGCGCTGGGTTCCTACCTTGCGCTTGCGCTGCGCGGGGTCAGACTTGCAGTCACGGTCAATGTGCTCACCCACCACGACATCGGGCATCTCCCCCCGCCTCACGGGGACTGGGGTGTTGCAGAGGGGACACACGGGGACCTGCACATCCTGCAGAGACAAGAAAAGGGGGCCAAGAACATGTAGCTGGGCAACCTCAAGTGCTGTACAGCCATCTCCCTCCTTTTCAGGATCTGCCTTCAGTGGCTTCCACAGAGTCACCTGCAGTTTGAGATCCTGCTCACCACCCCCCAAAAAGCTTTCTGTTTCTGACCCAGCAGCTGCAACAGGCATGGACAGACACTCTAGGGAGGGAAGACAGCAGGGCTGGGAGATGCCCAAACCATTTCACCCTGTGGCAGAGGCTGGGCTGGAACTTTGTGGCACTGAGATCCAGATCCTGGCTTTCAGGGACACCTCCGGACTCAGGGTACATCCCAAGGGGGGCTGCCCAAGTGACCAAAGAAGTCACAGATTATTCTGATCACCGGCTGGGAACGCTCAGCTGCTCCGTGCACGAGGCTGGGTTAGACCTCCTCTCCACACTCACCTTCTTGTAGGCAGACGTGCAGTCGTGCTGGGCGTAAGCGATGTGGTCAGTGCAGAAGATCTGTTCGCAGGCGTCACACTTCAGGGGGAGGAAGTCTGGGAGCAGGGAGACGCAGTGGGCAGAGAGCGGGGAGATGTCAGAGTGCCTGCCTGCGGCTTGGGGGCCTCCCTGACCCCGGGGAAGCCGGGTGCTCCCCTCTCCCGCCAGCTCCCACACGGGAGCACAAGGGCTGCGGGTCCGTAGCTACGTCTTCAGGAATACCTAGGGCTCGTCCTCAAAATGTGCCCTCCCCGGGTTCAGGAGTAGCACCCTGAAATCCCACCGGGCTCCCCTGGGGGCTGCCGGCCTCAAGCCGACGGCGAACGATGCCGCCAGCGGGGCTCACCCGCCCGGGGGGCCGCCGCCGTGGGCCCCGGGGGAAGGAGGGGACCCCTGGG
>WEKW01027162.1:79795-94289 GCA_013389905.1 Sula dactylatra
GGCGGAGTCACTTTCAGCCCCGCCCCCAAGCGGGCAGGGCCACCCTCAGCCCCGCCCCCCCGCGGGGTCACCCTCAGCCACGCCACGCCCCCCGGGACCCCGTCCGGAGCCGAGGCTGCCCACGCAGGACAGCCAAACCTCGGGGGTTTCCCTCCATCCTCCTCCCCCCGTCCCCAGCCACAGCCCACCCACCCTCCGCTGCGTGGCAGAGCTCCTGGCTCCCCTCAAGCCACTTCAAAGTCTTCAGGCCATGCCGCTGACCGAGCACAGCCGGGCACACCGGCAGCGTCAGTGGCGTGGACGGTGAGAGGTGCCCTGGGGAGGTCGCGGCAGGAAGAAACCGGAGTACTGAACAGGGCCAGGAGCGAATTTCATTGATTGCAAAAAAAAAAAAAAAAACAAAAAAAAAAAAACCAAAAAAAAAAACCAAAAACAAAACCAAAACCTCCACAGCCACCCAGTAGCAGAACTCAAATCAGGGGAAAAAACCCAGGTATCGTCCAACACCCTGTTCCAGCAGTGACATGAGAGATGGGAACGGTTCGCAGAAGGGGTCTTCTCGCTGCACAGTGCCTGTCTGCTTTTGTCCCCTTACTGCCACCCTCCCCTCGCCCCTGAGAGCCACTTTTGACTGTGCACCCCATCCCTCCCCCCAAACGAAACCAACGAAAGTTAAAATTATTTACACTTTTAGCCATTTAAAAACCCAATAAAATAAGATTGCATATGTCCTACCGGGGATGTGGGTATTAGCAGCAGCTACAGCTAGCTCGGTACTCTGCGTGCAAAACGAAAGACAAACAGAAGACAGACCAAAATACTGCACCATTACTAGGAAGCGTTTGCCGGGGTTGGTGTTTCGATTGTGGCATAAGGCTTCTAGGAGCCGGCTCCTCCCCAGCTGCAGGGCAGGGGCATCTCCCGCTCAGCCGGCGAAGGCCGGGCTCTAGAAGGATGGAAAGGATTTGTTATTCCAGACACAGCACATTAACACTGACGCATTTCCATCCCAGTCAACACAAACATCTAAAAACCCACTGCACGTTCACCGCCTGAGTTCTTCCTTCTTTCCAGTGACGATGGAGGAAAAGGGGGTGCATGAAGACGACCTAAGAAATAGATGCTGCTGTCATCACTGCCTCCTCCTCCTCATCTCCTTGCTTTGGCAGCTCAGCAAGTGTGGGAGAGGGGGGAGCCGGAGCGGCAGGAGACTCTTGTGCCTCCTGCTCCTCTCCAAGCCCCAGCTCTACATCCATTTGCTCCAGCTCCCCCTGATCCAGTAGCTCAAAGTCATCTGCTTCCTCCTCATCCTCTGGTGAAGCTGCTGTCTCCGTCTCCACCACTTCGGTCTCTGACAGCTGTGCTTGGAAGCTCAGTTTCTCTTCGGGCTCGGTGGGCAGGAACTCGGAAAGGGAGGGCCCCTCGCTGGCCTCGGAGGACCGCAGCAGGGCAGAGAGGGTGTTCTGCACCGCCGTGGTAATGGCAGTGGTGACGATCTCCTCACTCAGCGTGTCAATGCAGATGCCCAGGCCCGGGGCAGGGACAGTCTTTGGCTCTGCGTTGCCTCCTGCCGCTTGCCCACTCCCGTTGAAGTGCGTATTTACAAAATGGAGAGGAGACGCTAGGCGAAGGATGGAGAGGTCAGAGTCTGCGGCCGCCTCCTCTGCCGAGTCCAGCTCACGGGCAGCATGGGCAAGCTCAGGACCCAGAGGCACACCAAACGCATCTTCATCACTCTGTGGTCCCAGGTCTCTGGAATGATATTCTTCCACTGAGGGAAACTCGGCCAGGTCCTTGGAGAATGACTCCTCTGGTTCGCTGTGCAGGCTCTGCTGATCCAGGTCTGAAAGGCACCAGCATTAAGGCGTGGGTCCCCTCACCTCGACCCAGGGTGCTGACACCTCCCACCCACCTGCCCGCAGCTGACACACCAGGGCTTGCTTTTGGCCATCCTCCCAGCTCTGGGAGCACAGCAGGAAGGGGTCTGCAGTTATTCCCTTCTCCCAGTGGCACGACTCACATGAAGCGTCCCTTTTCTCATCCTGTTCTGTGCGCTCTGTGCTCAGAGCAGCCTTCCTTCTCCAGCTCATGCTCTCTGCATCCAGAGCCCTCCACTAAAACCCACAGGGACAGGGAAATAGTGCTCACAGCAAGTCACCTGCCTGTTCCTCCCCAGACACTGAGGTGACCACATCCGAGTGGTTATCTTCACATTCCTCGCCACTAACCAGTCCTTCCCTGACCTTGTAAGTCTGACGGGCTGGAGCGTCTGACCTGTTTACCCAGGATCATATATGGGCGTGTGACTACACCATGCAATTATTTCCGCAGGACTTTGTGGATGGCCTTGCTCCCTTGCTGGCGTGACAAGAGAACATTGCCTTGAGGGGCAGTAATCAGTGCTGCGTAGCAACTACTGCTTCCTCCTTTTAATGCTCTTCCCCCTGCAAATAGCTAGTTTCTCTCCCTGTGTTTGGAGGGACAGTTTTTCTGGGACAAAACACTCAGGGTCAGGAAGGCAGCAAAGTGTCCCATCACGTACCTTCAGAAACATCCGTCAGCTGTGGGGTGGTAGCCCTTGAGACAGAAAAGCCCCCGCTCTCCAGGATGGAAGCCTCCTCATCAGAGAGCTCAGAATCTGTGATTGACAGTGCCAGGGCAGTCTTTTTCACATCCACCTGCATGGGATGAAGGCAGAGGGACAAATTCCTGGGTGTCTGACTCCCAGTGCTGCCTACGGCACCTCCGCACAAACCAGAGCTTCCAGGCAGAAGTCCTTTGCTGGAGAGACTCTGCACAGGGACAGTATGAAAGCAGGAGGGGGCTGGGGAAAATTCTCACTGCACTGCCAGGGAAAGACAGTCTCAGCTCACTGGCTTTCCTGCAATAATTCACTGCCTGAAGCTTTGCCTACTCTCAGTGGAGAGCCCGAAAGAGCCAGCACAAGATGAGACCAGCCTGTAGGAGTTTCAGAAGGCTTTGATCCTTCTTCTCTCCTGGGATCAACAAGGAGCAAAACACTCCTTTCCCTTTTGCAGTCATGCTGGGCCCAATGAAGCCTTCTACAAGTAGCAGCAGTTCAAGTATCTGCAATCCTTTGGAAGCTGAAGCTTCCCATCTCACAGCCTAGCCACATGCCCAGAGCTCCTGTAAAGGAAGATACTTGGTCCATTTCTGTGGTGCACATAGAGAATGGTCCCATCCAGTCTGACTGAGAGCAGGGAACTGTGTAAGAGACACCAGAGCTGCCGATCTCCCTTTTCCAGGGGTGAAGAGCCTCTGCACATTACACCAGGACAGATGATTTCTTTAGGAGACACATTCGCTGAGCATGAAGCATAACCATCAAAGCAATTCTGCACGTCAGCAGGAGGCTGGAGCATGGCTCGCCCTGTCCTGCTGCTGCATCACTAGGCCTGTGGTGTTGAATTCTCAATACCCAGATTGGAGATAACGGCTTTAATCAAACTAAAACCCTCTTCCCTTGGGATTCTGCAAAGAAGGGACTTGTTGCTCTACTGTTCGTTATCAATGCAGCTGTACTCAGACCACCCCTTGGCTCTTAAGCTGCTATGGACCAGAGAGGAGGGCTTCCTGCACACCTCTTTGTGCTCTTACCACTGGGGAGAAGCCCGACAGTTCTGCCTCACTCTCACTCTCTGTCTCCGCTGTTGGCTCATCACCTGCTGCAGGCTCACTCTTTCCTTGTCGCTCTAACAGAAAGAGAAGAAAGGCTTTACGTGAGACTGAAGGAATTTTATGCCTCTATACATCACTTTCCCACTACTTCTGCTACCCTGTGAAACGGAACAAGTTTCCCAGAAGCCCAGGGTTCCCAGAGAAAACCGTAATCTGTTGCTCTCATTTGCTGTTCCCAGGATCACCTGCCCAGTTGCTCTCCCCATAACCCTCAAGTTTCAGCCTGTTTTCCCCTGCTCTGCTGCAGCCTTTCACCGCACAGTGTTGGCAGACATGCTCCCCCATTGTCCCTTCGCTAGGGCTCCACCCTGGCAGTACTGCACCAGAAAAAGTCAGAGCAAAGTCGCGTCCTTACTCTTCTTTTCATGCTTGTGGTGCAGTGTCTCTGCCTTCATACTGTAGTCCAGTTTCATCAGGATAGGCTCCAAACGTGTGTACATCCTCTGGATCAGCTCGTGGTAGACCACCAGAGGCCAGAGCAGAATGCTGAGCACTGCGAACACAGGACGTGGGGAGTGTGAGAGACAGACCAAGCACAACCCAGCCCTTTACAGGGCACCAGCAAGAAACTCTGCACCAAGGGAAGCGTGGTTGAATGGCGTTTGCTTTCCCAACTGATTCTGCCTAAAATCCTCATCCATGGCTATTCTTACTCATTCCAAAGCTGCTCGATTAACCAGGTTTTCCTAACAGATCTCTGTTAGGATACAGATTCATGTTAAGAAGAAGCGTAAGCCCTCCCCTTGAGCCACTGCATCCCAGCCCCAACATGCAATAGAGGCCCTGAAACAAGGTTATTAAAACTAAAAATCACCAGAACTTTTATAAGGGTAACAGCATAGAGCTCATATGTAGATGGGCTAGCAGCAGACCACCTGAATAGCCTTCAGAGTTAGCAGGAACTCAGGATGCAGTGAAAAAGGTCTTCTTTGCTAAACACGCAGCTTCTTTAACAACTCTCTCCATATGGATTTGCTCACTGCAGAGACTGCAGGTTTCTGCTTCTCTGGGACCTCACCAGCACAGCCCCAGCCGTGGGTAGAAGAGGAAAGCAATGTTTTAGCGACAGCTCCCTCTCCTGACTCTGCAGTTGTAACTGCATGCACACACATAAAGCAAGAGACTACCCGGAGCACATTGCCTGTATTAATTAATAATCTAGCACAGATCCTCTCAAGAAAACCACAAATATGCTTATACCAGTGTATCAATACCACAGTTAGGTCATGTTTCAGCTTAAGTCAGAGAAGAGAGGTGCTTATACTCACAAATGATGTAGGAGATCATTATGCCTGGAACATAGTGTCCAACTACAGCCAGAATCAGGCAGCCTGAACAGACACTCATGCAGAACTGAAGGAAGAGAGAGGAACAAACAGAAGTGACAAGAGGCAGAGATACACCTATACAACCAGTGCAGGAAACCCAGTTAGAGCAAAATGAGGGATGCTCCTAACAAAGTCAGTACACCAGCTTTGCACTGAGTACATTCACAGATGCTGACAGTCACAACTCAGACAGCTTGGTTGGGTTAAGCTGTAAGCATTAGAGGTTCAAGCACAGGAAGACCAAGGTAACCCAAGACCCCAGTAAAATGCATCAAAACTTTTTTTTCACAGTTCTTAATGAAGTAAATGATGGTCCCTGACGCTAGGATGGGGTATTGCAAACTGGCATTTTAGAGTACATCTCCCCTGCAGAGCTGAGCACTTTAAGAGAAGCCTGTACCGTCCCGACAGAGACAGGAAGCTGTTAGTCACCAGATGCTGTGCCACTGCTTCACAATAAACCAGCTGGCAGAAGCATTAGCAGAACCCATGCTCCCACCAGACCAGGACCTTCCTCTTCTGGGAAGAGTGGAAGTATAATGGTGCAGCCCTAAGGGCTTGTCCTACATTCTCCTGGGGAGGGGGAGAAGTTAGAACAGACACCCTGCAAGCCAAGGTATGGGTTCAAATATTGACTAAATCCAGCAATGAGGAGTTTCATTCATAATGGAAAGGGTCTACAAAAGCTGAGGTCCACTAAGGGCTTTGCTCCCAATGAATTCACACTTTATGGGCATCTTGGTCCTGGTCTCCTACTCCCTGTAGTTGGGACAGTGTTTTAACAGAAGAGGAGGAATCAGCAGTGATAGAAACCCACGCCTTTTGGCACACTGGACCCAGCAAGCCTGATACAATCCTACCGACTGGTCTGTCCTACTGTCCGCGATGCTGAGGCAACTCCTGTCTACAAACCCTTCCCAAACAACACAGGTCACAGCCATCAGAACATGGTTTACGACATCTTTTCACGCACTCAGAAACGCTGCTGCATTTGAACTTGGCTAGCTATAATCTTGGCTAGCAAAACTGGTAGGACCAGTTTAAAGGGCTGAATGGAGCCTGTGAAAGGGGCAGAGACTGTACGCCCCCCTTTTTTCTCCCCACTGCCAATCTAAGAGCTTCCTTTGCATGCTAAGAAATGAAACTAAGTATAGATAGCCATTCACAGAAGGGGTTAAGCTCAGCTCCAGTTTACAAATACTGGAAGCAAATTACTCGTTATTTAAGCTTCCCATGGCACAAAGTCTGAAAGGAACGAACAGCAAATGTTAAACAGGGTTAGCAGATGTAAAAATATTGATTTGACATTATTCCATCTCCTAGGCCACTAGTAATGGAAACAAAAGCCCCTGCAGAGAAGAGTAGGTATCTCCAGCTTACCTTGGCAGGATTTTGCCTCTTGTACTGTAGCAGTTCCTGCAGGTACAGCCTGAAGGTGACCCAACTCTCTGCCAGACAGTGGCACAGCTCAGGGACACTGAGCAGGTGAGGTTGTGCCCCTGAAGTCACCCCCTCACTAGAGACAGACAAGAGCAAGAAGACAATCTTTGAACATGGTCTGTTTTGTTGCAGGGGGAACAGCTGCAGTGGGAAGCGGAGATCCCTACCAAAGGCTTGACAATACTGACTGCATCTTCAACTGAACTATGGAAGATGCTTGATTTGGAGATACTTTTTTTCCTTTAATCAGAAAGAGAGCCAAGAGACACCTGAGCCAAGCAACAGCAGCAGACACCATGCCACAGCATCCCCATGCCACAGGCCCAAGATGCAAAGCGGTTTACTCAAAGCCATGCAGACTGAAATGCTGGAGGTGCAACTAGTCACATGGCCTCCTCTGGCACCAAGTCTGAGGTAGCCAGAGTATGGTGCTCAGACCTATAACTATGGCCAAGCTTGGGATGCAAGCTGTGCCACCACAGACAGCACATACGGCCTGCAAAAGTCAGTGTTGGGGATTTCCTTCTTTCTGGAGGATTCTTAAAATAGTCCAGAATAGATACAGGGAAGAAACTCAAGAGTTTCTAACATCAGAAGCACTTGAGCTTTATTGCTACTGAAAGAACATTAGCCTTCCCCAGAGTCTCAAACTGTGGCTCCTGAGCTGATAAGCAGCTCCCAGTGCAGAAGAAACCGCAACCAACATTTCACAGCAGGAGCCATGCAGTCTATCAACAACAGCAAAAAGGGCAGGTGAGATCACAACACTAAATTAAGGCTTGCCCACTCTCCCCTCTCACCAAGGAACACATCAGTGAGCTTACCTCTCCCCTCCTGGCTCCTCCGATGGCTGTGCTGTAGAGAGAACGCAGCAGATTAGTCAGCCAAGTGAAAAACACAACCTGACATTTTTACCACTTGAACAGAGCAGAGCTGGAGATGTATCATCCTTAGCTAGGGATGCACCCTGGGGACCTCCTCCGTGCTCTCGTGCAAGCAGGATTCACTGGCTTGGAGTATGAGCTGTGCAGGCTTCAGCGGAGACTCGGAGCAGCCAGAGCACTGGTCCCAGGGTGCCCCAGCACACCTTGCAACCTGTGTTGACAAATACGTGGCATGACACTCATACCTGACGTGCACCCTGCCACTAGCATGTGGGCTCTCCGCTGCAGGGATTGTACAGCTTGCCCTGGTGTCCCACGCATCTGGGCAGCGCCAGCCCCCAGGGCAGCTGCCTAGTCCTTGTCATTCACAGAGGGCTGCCAGCACAGTCCCTGAGCTGGGCAAAGCTTCAGCCCCCATCTCGGAGCTCAACACGGCACCAGCAGGTCTCTCTCAGCGGCATTTCCCACCAACCAGCCCAGACCACAGTCCCTGGCAGGATGCTGTGCACAAATACCAGAGATCTCCATGCTGTCTCTATCTTTTCCCACAGAATTAAGTAACAAATAGCAGTCTTGTGTATAATTATCTAATTTTAGGCCTCTCATGTCCCCTAACAGCCCTTTGTACCAGGCACAGATATAACTACGCTCCTAAGGTCTGTCAGTCTGGATATGAGCACCAGAAAGCTTCTCCCATTCCTCTCTGCACCCAACCCAGTGATGATCAAACAGGGACTTACTCCAAGCAGTACTGAAGGGAGGAGCGGTGTTTCAATGGCAGAGGTCACATATGATTATGCTCTGCCTTTGGATACACAGAGGAAAAAAACCCCAAATATTTCTATGACAACTGGAACTCAAGAGCCTGGCTGCCCATGGATTTGGGTGTCCTGGCTAGCTGACTAGTGCTTGGGGACGTACAGGGCTCAACCAAAGCTCTTGCAGCAACATAGTCTTTATAAGTCTCCTGTGTTTAATATGCCCTGATCGTGCTGTAAAGGACCCTTGAGGTCTACCCTTCTCTACCCGTCAGCCTAATGTCCTAAAGCTGGTAGGGACAGATAAACCTTTGATGCTGTCTGGCCCACAGCAAGCCTGGTTCAGGCCATCCAAGAGGTTCTAAAAATCAGTAGGACCCTATGCCCCACACTGCCAGTCACCATATAAATGGGACTAAAACAAAGGTTGGCAGTTTATGTTCAAAGTCCAGGCTACTTGTTGGAAATGGGCTTAAAAATGCAATGTGAGCAAAAAGAGGTTTGAATCCTCCCTGGAGTCACCAGCCAGATGCAAAGCCCAAGAGCAGCAATGACTCCCCCAGGAAAACGCACAGAAGAGGTGACCATCCACACTGCCAGCACCCAGTGAGACTTCAGACTGCAGTTCCAGCCACAGAAGAGAGCAACTGCTTGAAGCAGCCTTGCCACCTTTCTCCCAAGTCACAGGACGTGGGGCCAAGTATGTCAGACGACTCCTACCGCTGCAGGCACTGCACCAGCCGGCTTGCACAGCGCCGGTGGAGCGGGAGGCCATCCACTGGGGAGGAGGCGATTCTTTGAGAGCGTGACCCAGATTTCCAGTAATTGGGCCTGACAAGAGGAGTCAACTACTCTCAGACTGGGCTGTCCACCGGCTCCTCTGCCCATGACTGTTCGTCACGGCAGCTGGAACGGCTGGCAAGCACTGCTCACAATGGGAGCTCAGGGTGCAAAGCGAATATTATGAACGCAGCTCCATCCCCATGGGGAGATTGCTTCTCTCGTGCTTTATTTTGTTCTTGTGCCTAGGAATCTAAAGCTGCTTAATCGCAGCATGCAGAAATTCAGCTATATCTCAAAGCCTCATCTATTACCTGCACTAAATCACCAAATAAATTACATTTGGCACTGGCCCGTCTCTGACGGCTGGCTATACTGGTTGTACCAGCTACCAAACGAGGTGCTGGGATGCGCACTGTACTCTGCCGGACAGATGGGCCAGCAACACAGTAAGTGGATGGCACAGGAACCCCACTCCTCTCTGACTGGCTGCAGTAATCCAAGCATCCAAAATATGCCAGCAGAGGGAGTGAAACAATTCTCATCAGTTGCTTCTGAAGGTTTCAGAGACGCTTTAGGGAGCTGCAGAACATTTCAGCAGGCTGCAGAGCGTTCACGTGATTTCAGCTATCTGGCAAAACACAAGCTGTCCTTAAAATCAACAGTACCTTGCTTCCCATAGTAGAGTAGTCTGCCTGCTGTCCATCCCAAAGCACTGGAGTCTTACACTAGTTGGAGGAACAGTCCAACCGCAAAAAACCTAGAGCATTTCTGACAGGACACGTTCACTTAGCTAAGGCTGAACTCCAACCTGTGCTGCAATACTGTCTAGCACCAGTACAACTAAGCCAGCAAGCAGGACACCCACAGCTGGCCTCAGATCATCAATGACAGGCTGAAATCTTCTTGTCTGCATTTCACACCGGATTGTGGATTAATACAAACCGCTTGACGTACACCAGACTCTTCTGGGAGACCAGTCAGCCGCGCAAGAGTTTAGGTTACATGTTGGTACTGACAAATTATGGCTGATGGATTCCTTGGCTCTTACAGGTTTGCAACGCTTCCCCAAGAGGCATTCTTCATCTGTGTGTAAACTTCAGCTAGAAAGCAGAGGCCCTTTTTAAGGAGTACCAGCATTCAGTTGCAATGCGTGCTTTGCTAAAGCTCTTCCACGCTACCTGACCAAAATGCAGCTGCCAAACAACGGTACAGAAAGCATCCCTACTTGACACCCATTTCAGGAGAAAGTGAAGGTGCTTCCTAAGTCCTTAAACAATATTTAAGGGGAACCCCATGTAGAGGTGGTTACATACGGAGAAAATACCCTGCGTGAGAGCTGAAAATATGCAGTCCCTTCTGACAGGACCTAAAAAGGTTGTGCATCTCGCTGCTGTTAGCGTGTCCCTGATCACAGTGTGTGAGTAACTGCAAAATACACGCTGAGGTTTTAGCATTCCTTCAGAAGTGATGTTATAAGCAGTCACCCGAGACATACAGAACTGCCACAAGCTGAGGTTTGTGTATATACGTGCCGACTCTTGAAGGTGTGGTACTGACCTACTTCCAAAATCTCCAGGAAAGGCTTACAGGAAGCACTGAGGAGGAAAGCCACAAAGCTGGAGCTCTGCTTCAGCGGGAAGCGAGAGCCACACAAGAACCCCTAAGTATTCAGCAGTGCCAATTCAACAGCACCACTCCTTCCTTGTGGAGGCTGAGGAAACATGGTCCAGTGGACCATGTGGAAATCAGGGCTGTGACCTAACCAGGCACATCAGAAAGGTGTCCCTGTTCTTTGCTGTCAGCAGCAGGAAAGCAGCAAGGGGTGAAATATGGGGAAGAACACCACTGAGGAGCGGCTTGATAGGATATGCACTGACTTCTTGCAGAGCTGATGACACAGGATTAGCCTAACCCCGGTGTGTTGTCTTGGTTTTGGGGGCTTGGGGTTTTTTTTTGTTCCTCACTGCTCTGTATCATATAAATTGATTTCAGTATGGATTTCCTATTTCTTCTGTGATAACACAACTTCTACAGGCCTGGTACTTGCTCGAGCGATTCTACCCCCACCTGCGTCAATGACACCATTCTGTACTGGACACCAGGCTTTTGCATTTCTGGACATGTTTCAAGTGAGATGTTTTGAGTTGGCTTTAAACTATTCCCTTAAAAAACCAATGTGAATAAGCAGGAAATTAAATTGGCCAGTCCAGTTTGGCTGCCTAGTTACCAGAACCACACAAAGCAAACAGTTTCAAGACTACAGCTGAAACATATCTAATCTTATCAGGACTTCTGTGAAAGCACCCTTTAAGTCAGTACTCTTTTAGGTCAAATAAAGGGCACCTTACAAACACACATATAGAGGGGCTTTCATTCAGAAACCCTCCCTAGAGTAGGGGGGCAGGGATGGAGGGCCCCAAGCTGCCTTTGAACAGCAGCAGTAGATGCAGTACGCAGGTCTGGGTCCTGTCATTTGATGAACTCCAATGAAGGAGGCACTCAAAGCAGACAGCAGCCAATCCACGCCTATCATCGTGAGGAGGCTATTCCTCTTGTTGCTTTTGTGTCTAATGTTGGCAAAGACCCTTCAATAAATGGGAAAGATAAGCCAAGCAATCAGACTCACTGATTAGCTGGAGACCAGATGCTGTTCAGTACAGGTACAATATACTAACTGTCCCTGCTGTCAGACCTCATCATCCACATTGCTACCTGCTGCAAGGAGACGTGGCTCTCATCTGCTCTGCCTCCTTCAGGGCATAAGCCCATGCTGCACTTAACTAAAGCACTTCAACCCCCCATTTCCTTCCCCCAGCACAGCTGGCCATATATGCTCAGTCCTGGAATGATCTTTTTGCCACCACATTGGCAGGAGAGCAAGGACACAGCAGAAACACTGCATCATCCCTGTCACAATCTTCCCTGACAAGCTAGCTGGGCCCCCTTAGTCACTCTCAAAATGAGCTACTCCCAGAACTTCTCAGCCCTGGGAGAATCCTCCCCGTGCCCAGAACATTAGCATACATCCTAAGACTCTGACACTGATAGGCAAGAGGCAGCACCAGTACCAAAGCCTGCAGTTAAAGCAGGAATGGGGCTTACATGACCTGTGAGAGAGCCAGGGAAGGACCAGCTGTGGCCATAGCCCAGCAGCTGGAAACACTAGAATGGTGTCACTAGCTACTGTGCTACTCATCACATACCTGAGAAATCAAACAGGAACCTGGGCTTCCACCTCTCCAGCAAGAGAATGCCAAGAAGAGACATGCTGAGGAGAAAGAGGGGTCTCAGGGAGGTGGAGGAAAACAACCTAGAAATCAAATGAGAAATTGTTAGGCAGGAAAAAGGCAGCAAGTCACTGCTCCTGATGAGCAAACAGATATGGTTCAGTGTATGGCAGAGCAGAAACACCTCAGTGCTATTGGCCACTACAGCAAGCATTGTACTCCACAGACACCCACCCCGCCACAGCACATTCTCAAATGGCGCCTTTGCCTACCACCACACAGCCGACTACCTGCCATCGCCCAGCGCTCTCCTCCCCTGCTCCTCCTTCAGTTGTAAAACAAGGCTAGTGCTCCCTTGTACAAGTCCCTCCGAATCCTCAAGGTGGAGGCTCTAGATAACGTAAATACAGATTGCCGTAGCAGAAGATGGGTTGAGAATCAGCCTGCTTCCTGAAAACTTACGTCCTATTTGTCATCACAGGGTCCAGCATTACCTGCAGGTAGCACCAAAACACATTCTGCACCTGCTTCTAGATGCCCATTCTTCTATCACAACCCTCTCCCTGTTTAATCAGAGCCTAGCACTTAAATGATTTAGTTGCTCACTTGACTCTATCGTCAAACCTTTCACGTCTCTCAACAACACATCGGCTTGAGCCAAACACCAGCTCACACAATTCTACTCACACGTAGACATACAACCCCACCATCAAAGAGTTTATCTCCCCACTCCATACAGATTCAACAGCAAAGGTCCCAGGGTGGTGCTTGTGCCAGCAGCGGCTGTCTGCATTCCTCCTTTCCTCCAAACAAGAGTCTCAGCACTTCCCTCCAGCTCAGAGGAGCTCTTTTTAAGGCTCTCCAGAAACAATTGCTGGGAAAATGCACTCACTCTCTCTCCTTTAACAAAAACTCCTCTCCAGAAAGGAAGAGCCACTCCACTATTTTACCTTGCTCCTCTTCAGCAAGTATTTGCCAATAACTAATCTCAAAAGCACTAAACTGATCGGTCAGAGAGCACCTCGCCATGCAGCGCAGGGAAGGGCTGTGCTCCCCACCAAGCCACAGTCAGGGGCAGAGGACTTGGAAAAGAGACCTGTCTCACTGGGCAGCATAGAATGAAAGCCGCGTGCCCTCCAAGAGCTTACAGGACTTGTAACGACTTAAACAACAACTTTTTTATCCATTCTCATGGGACAACAATTCTGTAGCTTAACACGTCAGCTCTGGAAGAATTTCCTCCTATTCCGCCTCATTTATGGATTGCAGTTGAAGGATGCTGGCTGAATCCTCTGTGGGACCGTAAATAATTCCTCCCCCTCCGTGATATTTCGATCTCTCTCTGCCGTCCCATATTCTGGGCACTCTTTGTTCCTCTTGACCTTTTTATGCACAGTCCCTTAGCCATCATTGTCTGCCACCCCTGCCATCTCATGGCATGTCTCTCCCCCTCCCACTAACTTCAAAGCTTTGCATTCAGGCCTTTCCAGCCAGTAGATGAGGCCAAAACCATTAAGTACCCGGCTACCATATATGCCTCTGATAATCACATGGATGAGGGAGCAGAACGTAAGCGGTCTCCTCAGAATGACTTCAAAGGCTGTTTGGTCACATACTTTCCCCTTCTCTGACTTCAGAGTCTGTCCCTATTTCATCTGCAACCAACGTTTATCTCTTTCCCTGGCCAGTTTTGACCTTTTCTGCTGGGAAAGCTGCTGGCTGAGAGCGTTTTTTTGCCAGTAAAACTGACTCACTGTTTATGCAAACAAACAGGATGTTTTTCATTCCCATCCACAGCTGGGCTCTGCCACTCACACTCCTGGCTCCCTGTGCTGCTGCCCTGCCCGAGAGGCAGAGAAGAAGGGAAGGCAGGGCAGGGGGAACACGCTCATGCCCAAACCGAGCAGCTTTGGCCTTCGCACGAAAAATCAGCACCCTCCAGAAAAAAAGATTAATGAGCAGAAGGGCTTAAATAAAACACCACACAGCAGCCTGCCGCTGCAGGAGGCCACAGGGCTTACAGACTGCGATGATGGGGTGAAGCGAACCGATACAACACGGATGCAAAAATTAACCAGAAACGTGCCTGGGCAAGCCTCCAGTTGGGCCCTGCTGCATTTTATTATCGTGGGGCAAATTCTGCCCAAGCTCTTGGCGCTTTCTCCCCTCAGGGAGGGGCCTGTTTATGCTTGTCGGTGGAAAACAGCGGGGTTACTCCTGGCTAAGCACATCACATGGCGTGACAGGGCGATGCTTCGCTGCAGCGATACGGACCGTAGGCACCGCGGAGGGGGCGGCCGTCGGCCCCGGAGGCTCGCAAGCAGCCACACGCCGCTGTCACCGCCGGAGGCCGGAGGAGCGGCGTCCCGACCGCC
>WEKW01027162.1:94770-112063 GCA_013389905.1 Sula dactylatra
ACGGCCTTGGCTCCGGTCACCGGCCTCGGAGCGACCCGGCGCCCCCTCGGCCACCGGAGGGGACCCAGCCGCCCCGGGGGCGGGCGGGATGGAGCTGGACGGGCTGCTGCTGGATGAGGAGGGCACCTTCTCCCTCAGCGGCTTCCAGGAGTTCACGGTGAGCGTCCCCGGGGCACCCCGGGCGTCCCCCGGCCCTGGGCCTCCGCAGGCCCCTGGGCCGTTCCCTCCGTAAGCCCTGGCCCCGAGGAGCCCCGTGTGCCCGCACACCCGGGCCCGTCGTACCCCTGGGCTGGAATGAGGTGGAGGGCCCGCTGCGGGGAGCGCTTGGGGCGTTTCTCACGTTCCCCCGTCTGCCTGCAGTTCCTGCCCCGGCACCAGCAGCTGAGCGAGAGGGTGCGGAAGCGGCTCTATTATGGCTGGGACAAAGACTGCAGCCTGGATAACCTCTCCAGCCCTGTGGCAGGTGGGTTGATGAGTGTCCCCGGATGGGAATGCTGAGTCAAGGGGGTTGGAAGTAGCCCAGGGGCTGAGACCAACGAGTCACCCGCTCCCTCCCCAGCGCCAAATCCCACCCCTGCCTAGCCTTTCTCGCTGTGTGCTGCTGGCGGGGTGCCAGAGCCTCATGGCTCCTGCTCTCTGTTTTATTGCCCTGCCTGGCCCACTGCTGCATTTTTGGCACTTTGCTGGTGTGCAGATTCTTTTAGGTTGCTTGTGAATTCCTTGGCAGCGAAGGCTGTGTCCCTGTCTGATGAGAGGTGCCTTGGACAACTTTTTGTGCTCTGCAAGGTACTGGGGAGTTCGTTTAATTCCTAGTTGTGAGCAGCAAGGGGATAAGTTCCTGCTGTGTGTTCGTCTGGATCACATCCCTTTTCTCCTGTTGATTCAGCAGTGTTTTGGGGGAGCAGAAGGATGCAGCTGGGTTGAGGCTGAGGAGCTGGCACAGGTGATGGCAGAGAGGAGTGTCAAGGGCAAGCAGTGGTTTGCTGGAGGGCCTTCGCAGTGAGGTCGCATTAGCAGGTGCTGTGTGCTCACGCAGCTTGCAGAGAGCGCTGAGCAGGTAGGGAAGTGTGCCTGCATTCAAAACTCTTGTAATAGTTGTGGGGAAACTGTCTGAAGTTGCCAAGAGGCTTTGTGTGATGTACCTCAGCGAGGAGGGGGATGCCGGTGTGTGGTGACAGAGCAGGGCCAGGCAGAGTAGCCAGCTGCCTGGGCGTTGCTGGGAGTCATGAGTTCTGACACGAGCAGTGTGAGGGAGGCACGTGGCTCATCTTTGGGGCTGGTGTCACACCTGGGAGCGAGATGGGACTGTTCCACAGGACGCTACCACTGTTGAAAGTTCAAAGGGCACATTCATGGAAGAAGACTCTGAGGGCTATTAACTATAAAGACTGCCTCGCACCCAGGAAATGCCTCGGTTCCAGCAGCTGGGGGCGGAAGTGATGTACAGAAAATATCACTGCGAGCTTATCTGCTCTTACAGCCTTCCTTTGCCAGCTGCTGTTAGCCACTGTCAGAAAATAGGAGCTACGGCTATGGCATCTGTCTTGGTACAGCTGTGCCATTGCTACATGGCGAGTTTATGGCACTGCTCTTCAGACAAGAGAGAGGCAATTGTGGGGAGAGTCCAGAGCAGCAGGAGAAGCTGGAAAAGGTCTTTGGCATTGGAGTGCAGCCGCAGGAGGCAGTGCGGGGCTGGCTAAGGAGAAAGGGTTTGAAAAGTGAATTTGTTTCTTTTGGAAAGGAAGAACTGTAACACCCTCAGCATGCCGTGGCTGTGGCATGGGGACAGGCATCAGCTGCTTTCTGTGTTCTCTAGGGCAGGACATGTTGTCACGGGTTGGATTTGTGGGCTGAAGGATGAAGTTTGGTGTTGGGACAAGATCTGGGGGGGATCTAGTGTACTTTCTATTCCTCAGAGCCCTGCTGCCGTCTCTGCATTGGCCGGTGTGCGTGTTCCTGCTCATCACAAGGGTGGCCAAACAGGGCAGAGAGCAGCAGCAGTGCAAGAAGCTGGGAGCTGCTGATGGGGTGGCTGGAGCTGTGTCTGCCTTGCTGTGGATCCTAGCATTGGTGTGGCTTGAATGACTTGGAGAGGTCCTTAAAGCAGTGTGTTTCTGAGCTTGGTGGCTGCTGTGGGGAAATAATTCCTGTGGGACTGCAGCCATTCTCTTAGTTGCTGGAGAGACATGGAAAGGAGGGATCTAGGGAGAAGAGGTGGTGTGGTGGTGCTGCTTCTGGCAGCTGGAAATGTGAAGCTGCTGGGATGAGCTCTGCTCGCGACTGTCAGCCAAGGGCTTAGCAGCAAAAGGGAGCCGGATTTGCCTGTCAAACACTTCTTTCCAAGTATCAGACTGTAGTGCTGTTTGGGTTGCTCTCAGCTGGTCCTATCACGTTGAGAAGTGAGGCGGGACCTGCTGAAGCCATCCGCCAGCATCCATCATTCTCTGACCTTTTCAGTGCTTGAATGCTGAGGCACATCCTTGGGTGGAGAGGAAACGGGCTGAGATGAGGAGCTGCAGTTTTACCATACTGCTGTTTCCATGGCCTGTTAGTGCCTTCAGGCTCCTGTACACATGAATATGTTGTCCATCATCATTTTGGGGGGCATTAGGGCTGTGGTGGGGAGGAAGCTGGGTCAGTGCTGACCAGCTCTGGAGGAGAAGGAGGAGGAGGATGCTGGTTGGAGGGGAGCAAAGGACAGGGAAGACCTGGTGTTGGCATCAGGTCCTATAAAGTCTCCAGAAGGGTTGTCTGAGGTCTTGCAGGGTGAGGGGAGGATGCTAGCCTCTCTGTGCAGCTGACTACTCGTAACTCCCTATGACACAGTCATGCTAATCTGGCACTGATGCTGGGCCTTGGACACTCACATCCTCTTCCTGCTTTGGTCTGGCTGTCCTGCCTATTTGTTTCTCCTTCGTCCCTGACTTCTGATAAGGCCTGTCCTACCTTCATAGTTTAAATCAAACTTGAGTGGCTGAGCAAACACCAAGACTCAATGGGCTGGTGGGGAAAAAGGGAAGGGGGCAGGGCGGGGCCATGAATGTGTCATATGGGGCTAGCCCCTTTGTTGCTTTTCTGTCCTAGATATTGCTGTGGAGTTGCTGCAGAAAGTGGCTCCCAGCCCTATCCGCAGACTCCAGAAGAAATATGTGTCTCACGTATCTCGGTAAGAAGCAAAACTTGTCCCTTCATGTCCTGTGTCAGAACTGGAAGCTCTGGTCTCACCTGTGACTCACTGCTGTCCCCTGGGCCAGCACTGGCTTCGTGCTTAGGCCTGATTAGTGTCAAAGAGGAGCTGGGGGCAAGTGGCAAGGCCAGCAGGTGCAGTGGCTTCCTGACACAGCCAGGCCCACTTCAGGTTGGTCCTGCTCTCTGGGGTGCAGGGGTGCTCTTGTTATGGGGAGTCTGTACTGGCTGCATCTGCAGCCCACTGGGCAGCCAGATCTGAACCCTGGCTCTGCTCTTGGCAGCCAAGCCCCTGCAGCGTGCCTGGCTGCAGGCAGGGCTGCCCAGTTCAGAGCTGGTTGTGCCTGGGAACAGGAGCCAGGGCTTTCTGCTCTCCACCCTGCATCCCCTGCACTTTCTCTTGATGCAGCTTAGGACAGCCGGTGCAGAGCTGCCAAGGCTGGGACATATCTAGCTGCCTACTTATTAAACCTCCCCACTACCTACGTGGGGAAGGAGCAGCCAAGTTGTGCTGTGGTGACTGTATGTTTGTAGCACGCAAATAGCCTTTGGGTTCACTCTTGCCTTGTCCCACAGGGAAGCTTGCATCTCACCCTGCTCGATGATGCTGGCACTGGTTTACATTGAGAGACTCCGGCACAGGAACCCTGAATACCTCCAGCAGATCTCGTCTTCAGACCTCTTCCTGATCTCCATGGTGAGCAGTGTGGGCTTGGGGATCATTGGGTTTGAGGGAGGCCTGGAGGAGTGCGGGGAGACTGAGATCCTGTCCTTTGTGCTGCTTTTAGATGGTTGCTAGTAAGTACCTGTATGATGAAGGTGAGGAGGAGGAGGTGTTCAACGACGAGTGGGGAGCAGCAGGGAAGGTGGACGTCCAGACCATGAACACACTGGAGATGAACTTCCTGAGTGCCATTGTAAGTGGGGCTGTCACTGCGGCCAACTATCTCACACAGTGTGGGGAGAGGAGGCGTTAAGGGGAGTCTGGATTTCTGCTTTTCCCCAACGTACTCCCATGATGGAATGGAGACAGATGTGTCCAGGTGCTGGCTGGCCTTTGCTGACTGCACTGACCTTTCACTGCTGTCCCCACAGGATTGGAGCCTCTACACAGACCCCCGGGAGCTGTTTGAAGTGCTGAGCTGGCTGGAAGGACGGTAAGTGTGTGGGGTGGGGGTGAGCATTTCATCCACCTTGCAACCCTGGCTCTGCCCCTGCTCAGAGCTAGCCCTGCTGCAGTGAAAGAAGAGGTTGTGGTACCCATGACACTCTGCTAGGCTCTGCAGCTTCCTTCCATAGACCTTGATCAGGGTCTTCTCCAAACCTGCCTGGGTTGAAGCTTCTTTGATGGAGAAGGTCCATGCTACAACCACCATTCCCTTTTTTTCCCTGCAGTGTGGCAGAAAAGCAGGGTACGTGGCGTGGCTGGTTCACCTACACGGATCTGTGTGTCCTTATGGAGCAGTCCATGTGGCAGCACATGCTGGGCCAGTTCTACCAGCAAGTGGTAAAGGTAAGGGCATGGGGCAGCGGCTACTTGCAAGAACGTGGGGCCCAACAGGCCATGGGTTTGAAGCTGGACCCTCTTTTCCATGGGGAGCAGCAGCTTGGTTTATTCTCTGTTGAAAAGGGAAGCTGTCAGAAGCCAGAAGATGTTGATCTGCAGCTGTGCTGCCTGAGGCACTGCAGCCTGGTGCTGGATTAGTCTGTGCCCTGTGCTGGACTGCAGCCTCACGAGTCATGGTGCAAGGTCATGGTGGTGGCATGGAGGGAACTGGGTACTGGCTGGGGTTTGAAACAGGAACTGTTAGGTTTTAGGTGGGGTGTTTTGGTTTGTGGTATTTAGCCCTTGCTTTGAACAGGCTGCGTGCCACCCACTGTTAGCAGCGTGGCTGCCCACTCCTTGGCATCTGGCCCCGGTGCTGGTTGTGCTGTTTGCCATCATGGCTGCTGGGTTGATGTGTGGCTGTGCTGGGTCACAGCTGGCTGGGGGGGGCTGTTGGGAGTTCTGGGCTAACCATCGGCTTCTCTGCAGCTGGCCTGCCTCCTGGGCGTGGTGTACCTGACTGGCTTTGCTGCTGTCTTTGCCTCTGTTGCTGTGGTGCACCGGTCTGTGTGCGTGAGGAGTGTCAGCCCTGCAGCCGCCCGGCCTGCACTGTTCCCTGAGGAGGGCAGTTGCCAGCTGGATGCCCAGCCAGCCCCAGCCCCTGACCAGCCCCAGCCCGAGCTACCTGACATCTCTCCAGCCAGCAGCACCCATTGCCTGGGGGAGAACAAAACAACTGAGGAGCCACATCGAGGGGGTGTCACGGCGACTGCGCTCTACCTGTGGGGCAGCGTGATGACGGCTCTGTCTTACCCAAAGGCGCCTGATCTAGCCCAGCACAAGAGCCCCCCACAAGGCCCCTTCTGGAGAATACCCACCACCTGTGAGAGATCCAACCATACTGCCCCTGCCGCAGCCCTTGGCCAGCCTGGCCCCTTCGGACTCGCCATGCTCCCAGTTCCTCCGGCGCTCCACTGCCATACCGGCTCAGCCAGTGCAGGCCCCACGTGGGATGAAGCCTCCCACCGCAAGGACTGGCTGGACCCCCTAGGGCTGAGGCAGTGCTCCTTGCACACTGCCATGGATCTCGGCAGAATCAAGAGCTTCATTTTTCCCAGCTAGGAGTGCAGGGCAGCAGCCCCTTTCCCTTGCCCTCCTAGTGTGGCACAACTCCTTTCTTGCACTTCTTGGACACCTGATCCCTGGGGCTGCACGGGGCTGGAGGCCCCTGTGTTACTTCCAAACCAGCATTTGCATCCCCCCACCCAGGGCAGGCATGCCCTTCACGTAGGGGGCTGCTGGGACAGGTTGCTGTTGGGGTGCTGGGGTGGGAACCTACTAGCTGGAGGCAGAAATGGGTTGCTCTTGGGTTGGGGCGCTAGCACAAGGGGGGTGTTGTACCTCTTCCTACAGCGAGTGGGTGGCCATTGGTGGTGCTGGGCACAGGTGGTGGTGTGTGGGATGTAGGATGCAGGGGCTGTGTGTGCAGGGTGGAGGGGCTGGGGCAGTGACCCCAGTGTATGTGGGGGTGCTCTGGGAGGAGGTGGGATGCCTGGCCAAGGGGAGAGGAAGTAGAAGGAGGTGAGAGTGAGCAGCCCAAGCTGGCTTACCATAGCAGCAATTCCCCTTGGGGTCTTCCAGGCCACTTCTCAGGAGGTGCAAGGGTCACACCAAGAGGGGACCCCAGTGTGGCTGTGCCCCAGGGAAAAGTTGTGCCCTGCTGGGCTTGGAGGTAGTGAGGTGTGGTTAAGGCTGAGCTTCCTTATCCTGCTTGTGTTGGGTGCTTTGAAACTGGGGTGCTCTGTGACCCCACCCCAAAACCCAGCTGTCTGTGGCTGCAAGCAAACAGTGCCTGACTGCTCCTTGGGGTGGCAAGAAGGCACCTTGTCTTGCTGACCAGCCCAGTGCATTGTGCCCCTTCTTTTTACAGTGGATTTTACACCTGTTTTTCACTCTTTTGTAGATGCAAATCTCTTCCAATAAAAGTAGTTCTTGCTGTGCACCTGCCTTGTCCTGCTGAGCTGCTCCGTGCTGGCAGCACAGGTACCCTACTGTGGAGCCCCGTTGATGCATCTGTGCTGGTTCTCTGAGCCAGGGTGCAAGGCAGATCCTAGGTGTTGGCAAGTGAGCCCAGGAGCAGAGGCCTGTCTTGCAGGGCTCAAGAGGGACCAGGCTTTCTGGTGATGGGACAGGAGAGACATTGGGTCTGGTGCCTGGGGAAGGCAGGAGAGAGGAGGCTCCCCATCCTTGGGAATGTGGGGAATGCATGGTCTCCACTGCTCTTTGCTCTCCAAAGTCTGTCCAGTTAATGAGTGAGCCCTGTGCGGCAAGGGCTTGGCAGGGTCGCCCTTGTGATCAGTGGCACAGCTGCCTCTGCCCTGTGACAAAAACACGAGCATCCCCTGCCTGTGCTCCCCTGGGAGCCTTCCCAGCCAAGCAGGCAGCTTTTGTCCCTGGCATCCTTGTCCAGCGGCACGATTCAGTGCCCTCCTTCTAGGAGCAGGGGGGACATGGTAGAACCCCATCAGAGATCCTCCTGGCATGGGCACAGTGCCCACAGAGGGGAATGGCAGGACCTGGGGGGGATGTGCAGCTTTTAACAGGCTCCTTGGGGCCTGATGGCGAGAAAGGCCTGGACCAGGAGGGCAGGGGGATGCCGTGCTAGAGAGGAACAGCCATGGGTGGGGCATGCTGGAGCTGGAGGATGCTGTTGGGGATGCTCTGAGCATGTGAAAGAAGAGGTGTCTGTCCTGGGGTCCACCCAGTCCCTGCCCCGTGTGCCACAAGAGGCAGGGGTGAGACCTGGGCTGTGGGCAGTTGGCACTGTAAGTGTCCAGTGTCCTGGCCATGGGTGGCTGTCACCTGGCCCTTGTGGTGAAAACCCAGGGTGACACTTGCATTCCTGGCTGCAAGGGCAGGTTACTTACCAACTCAAGTTAATGGCTAATCCTGGGGCAGCTCCTGCAGAAGGTGGAAGTTCAGCTGTGCGAGGGCTGCGAGGAGCCCTGGGGTGGCAGGGGTAGGAGCCTGTCCACCCTTTCTGAACCACAAACTGGGAGCGGTGCGGGGAGGCAGCAGCATGAATGGGGGCCACCGTGGAGCGCCTGGTGCTGGGAGCCCCATGCTCACATCCTGCTCCCTGCAGAAGATGTGCTCCTGGATGCTGAGCTGTTGTTTAGCCCTTCAGGTAAGGGGGGACCACAGTGAGCAGTCAGAGATGGGGTGATGAGGAGAGGGCTGGGATCCTCACAGGTGGCAGGGCAGGGACTGTATCCTGCCAGGCAGATGGTGTGTGGGGCTCTGGCCAGGGTGTGCTGGGAGGGGAATGGGCAGTGGTGGGTGCTGCCCAGGGGGTGTCAGTGAGCATGCATCCATTCAGGGGGGCCAGGCATGGGGGCTGCAGCTCTGGGTGCCGCAGGGAGTTGCAACCATGCCCTCTTCCCCACACAGCACCTGGCTGTGCAGGCCTCCTTGCTCTGCATCTTCTACCTCCTCCTGCTGCCCACCCTGCCCGAAGAGCAGCCCCAGGCCACCACCGAGCTGCTGGCACGTAGCCTCTTTGCCTGTGGCATCTCCACGGTGCTGCAGACTACCCTGGGAAGCCGGTGAGCAAGGGGGATGAAGGGGATGCAGCCGTTGCCAGGAGGAGGGTGATGCTATGGCAGGGCATGTCTTTGCTCCCTCTTAGGCTGTGGGAAGACAGACTTTGCTGGAGGTGGGAAGGGGCATGAGGACAACCCCTTGCCCTGCTTCTCTGCATAGCTGTCCCCTCCCTGCCATCACTGCATTCTCCTCTCTCACGTGTTCCTCTAGCAAAACTGCAGTGCTTTCCCTCTAGGTCCTTGCTGCCTTGCTCCAGCATCATACACAGCTCCTCCAGACCATCTGGTGCCTGTGCTGCCCATGCCCCACACAGGGACTGGGTGTGTGCTTTGGCAAAGCCCCTGACCTCTCTGTGCATCCCATGTGCTGGTGCTTGGGATGTGCTAGGGCCCATCTGGGACATGGGGTGACGTCCTGCCGCTTTGGGGTTCTCATCTCTTTCTTTTCCCATCCTTCGCTCCTTTGGCAGCCAGGGCTTTGGGAGCAGCCCTGTCCCCTCTTTCCTCCCTAATGTGCCCTTTCTGTCCGCTTCCCCAGGCTACCGCTGGTTCAAATCCCATCTTTCGAGTACCTGGTCCCTGCCATGGTGCTGAGCTCCCACCTGTCCCTTGGTGCCAGCATGGACAGGAACGGTGAGCACAGCCCTGGAGCCTGCGTCCCGCGGGGCCTGGGCCATGCCGGTGCCAGGGGAATGGCAGTGACAAGATGCCCGGTGCATAGGGTAGGAATGAGGGGCAGCAAGGGGTCCTGCCTGCTGGCTCCTCTGGTGATGGTGCACAACACCCTACTCACCCGTGAGTGCACCCGCAATGCATCTGGTCACCTCCCCAGGGTCAGGGCTTATGGGGATGGGGATGCTGGCACACTGGCCCTCCTCCAACCGGCAACCTCCGCACTGCGTGCTCTTGGACCTGGCTCCAGGAGCCCAGCATCCAGGTGCATCACATCCCTCCAAAATTCCCTTCCAGGCACGGCTGTGACCAGCGCGTGCCCTGTACCACACTGCACTGTTGGAGGGAGCTGGGCTGCCTCGCTGCGAGAGGTGGGTGCTCCTGCGCTGAGCTGGGGGTCCCTGTCCTCCTCCTCCTCCTCCACCAGCACCCCCGTTGTCACCTGCATTCCTGCTCCCCCAGTCCCTTTTCCGAGTCCTCCTGGGGATTGCCATGAATAATGGGTGGCACAAGGGGATGCGCAAAGGCAATGGAGGTCATGGCGCACGTGGGTGCCTAAGTTCTCCTGGGCTTGGGGTGAGCGGAGCACAGATGGAGCACAGGGAGTGGGTGATGGCAGTGGGAGAGCGGCCAAGTGGGTGGTGTTGGGCTGCTCTCCATGTATCCCGCCCCACGAGTCCCATCCTTTTGTCCCACAGGTCTCTGGAGCTGTGCTGGTCTCTGGGCTGGTTCAGCTGGTGCTGGGAGTGTCTGGCATGTGCGGGTGGGCAGCCCGGCACTGCGGGCCCATGGTCCTGGCCCCCAGCCTCTCCATCATCGGGCTGTCTGCATATAAGGAGGCCGCTTTCTTCTGCTCCACTAACTGGGGGGTAGCGCTGCTGTATGTGATCTTGAGGCCCATGCCGGTGTGCAGCCCCTGGGGCTTCTCTCCACCATGGGGACAGGAACGGGGGCCCCCCTGTGGTGCATGGCATGCATTTAGGGGCTCCATCACCATGACCTGCATGGCGACCTGTGCTCCCTCTCCTAGGCTCGTGCTCCTTGCTGTCATCTTCTCCCAGCACCTGGGGTCCTGCCGCCTGCCCTTCTGTGCCTGGCCCCAGGCTCAGGGGGGCTCCATGGAGCCATCCATCCCCACCCTGCGCACATTCTCGGTACGGTGGCTTGTCTGCCCCTGCCTCCTCTCCTGCACCTAGGTTTTTCTCCAAGCCTGGTTCTTTGGTATGGGGTTAGGTGGGACCCAGTGGCCTTGGAGTAGAGCTGGGAGCAGAGGCAGGGGGAAGTCCTGGTACAGCTCCTGCAAGTGTGGGCACTGCTGGGGGAGCACAGGGGACCTGTGCTCAAGGGTGTTGGAGCAGCAGAGCCTGGGATGCTCCCTGCAGGGGTAAGGGGTGATGTGGCATGGCTCCTTGGGAGAGGTGACAGGACAAGGGCCTGTTGTTTGGGGCACAAGCAAGCAGGGTGCTGACCAGGGGAGGATAATTCCCTGCTAAGGTTCCCCTTGCTGCCTTGCAGGTACTGCTCCCATTTGCTGCTGTCTGCATCGTTTGTGCCATCCTCAGCCATCTCCACATCCCCTGGAAATCACTGGACCTGGCCATGGCACAGCTGTCCTGGGCCAACAGCACCTTCCATGCCCCTTGGCTCCGCATCCCCTATGCAGGTGTGGCGCGGCAGGGCTGGGTGCAGCCATCCACCCTCAGCAAGGGCCCCTGTCACCCATCCCCTCTCCCTCTGCTGCAGGCGAGTGGGGGTGGCCGCTGCTTACCTCCCGAGCGCTGGCAGTGGGCATCGCCATGGCCATCGGTTGCAGCATGAACTCAGTGGGCTGCTATGTGCTGTGCGGGAGGCTTCTGCGAGCCCCCCGGCTGCCCCCCCATGCCTGCAACCGGGGGCTCTGCATGGAAGGGCTGGGCAGCCTCCTGGCAGGGCTGCTGGGCACCCCGGGGGGCACGGCCGCCAGCATTGCCAACGCCTGCACCACCGGCCTCACGCAGGTACACTCAGGGTGGGGAGAGGAAGATCAGCAAGGGATGGGGAGGGGGAAGCAATGGAGCAGTAGGTGTGGGGCACCTGTGGCACATGGGCAGTCCCTGAGCCAGCGTTGGGGGTAAAAGGCAGGTCTGTATGGCAGGATGGGGATACACAGTGTGTGGGGGGTGGCACTGCTCCTCCTCACTTTCCTGTCCTCCTTTCTGCCAGGCTGGCTCTCGCCCCTCAGTGCAAGTAAGCGCTCTGCTGTGCGTGGTGCTGGGCATGTCCCCAAGGCTGGCAGGGCTTCTCACCCGCATCCCGTTGGCCGTTCATGGTGGGTACCCTGCCCTTCCCCTGCACTGCAGTGCCTGTAGCCTGCCTGGCACTGCCTGACTCCTGCCCCTCGCAGGGGCGATGCTCTGTGTCGCCTATGCTGTGGCTGTGGGCACGGGGATCTCCTACTTCCAGTATGCAGACATCGATTCAGGGAGGAACATCTTCATCGTCGGCTTCACCATGTTCATGGCACTGCTGGTGCCGCGGTGGTTCAGCATGGCTCCAGCTCATCTGGCCACAGGTAGCAGGGATGTTCCCTGGGCAAGGCAAAGCTTCAGGCCCTGTAGCAAGGTGACCACACATCTCTGATGTCCTGGGAGGCTGGGGTGGCAGCAAGCAGCTCCATATCCAACCCTTGGATCTGCTGCAGTAGCTCCTGCCCCTTTCCTGCTGCTGGGCTGGGATATCCCAGGTGATTCTGGTGCTGTCCCTGCAGGCTGGGTGCCCCTGGACCTCCTCTTCCTTTCCCTGCTCATGGTGCCTGTCTTCTTAACTGGCTTCTTGTCATTTTTCCTGGAGAACACAGTCTCAGGTGAGGGGATGCTACAGCATGTCTGCATGAGCCCCTGCTCTGAGGGCTGGATCTGGCTATGGGACTGTCCCCAAACCACTGGCTCTGCCTCCAGGCAGTGCTGCAGGGCGTCCCAGGGCTGGTGTGGGCCAGGAGGGTGCAGCTGGAGGAAAGCGCTCCCGTCTCCCTGTCCACCACCCTGCTTGCAGGAACCCTGGAGGAGCGAGGGCTGCTCTCTGAGTTGGCGCCGTGGAAAGCCGGGGCAGGTGATTGCCACCCCCATGGAGAGAGGGGTGAAGCCAGCCAGGTGTATGGGCTCCCTACTGGGCTGAGGAGGCTGCTGCCATCCGCCTGCAAAGCCTTTCCCTGCTGCTTCCTCTGCCCGGGGAGTGAGGAGGAGGAAGAGGAGGAGGGCAGCCATGCCGCTGAGGAGGGGACTGCTGGACCAGGGGAAGGAACGCACCTGCTCCCCAAACCTGGCTCGGGGGAGCTGCAGCCAGCCAGGAGGCTGAGTGAGACGGAGATGCCTGCATGGCACACCGTAGCCTGACCTGTCCCCTGCAGGGACACCTCATGGGGAGTTGGGGCTGTGCCCCCAAGGCAGCTTGTGGGTCACTTTGCTCCTCATTTCTGAAAACCACATGGACTGGAAGGACCTGTGCTTCCACGCTCCCAGCATGAACCTCATTTCCTTGCTTGGGAGTGAGCTATAAAAAACTTCAACCACCTTTGCCCTTTCCCAGGGTTTCCTTCCCAGCCAGGATTTGCCTGGGAGATGCCAGCCAACCCTTCCCTGGTGCCGCTGCAGCTGGGGATGTGGGTGCCCCTAAAACCCACCCTGTGGGCATGGCTGGAGAAGGGCTCGGTGCTTTGTCTAGCCCCAAAAGGCTGTCATCCCAGGCTCTGCACACCCGCTTGAGCTGGCTCTCCCCTTCCTCACTGCCCTGTTTTAGCTGAGCCCATGGCCCCTTGATGCCCTGGCTCTGGCACACCGGGATGCCCCAGGCTGGGGTTGCAGCTCAGCTCCCCAAAACAGTGAATCCACTTTCACCTGCAGCGGGTTGGACCCAGGAGTGCTCAACACTTAGCTGCCCCCCAGGTATTGCTCTTGCTGCTAAACCAGCCAGCAGTGGTTCTCTGGGGAAGAAAACATCGCCTTTGACCCCTGTGATTAAGCTCAGTGCCTGGGTTGGTTACACCAACTGCAGTGGAGTTTGCACTAGCCCTGCTCGCTGCTCCAGCATTTACAGCAGGTCAGAGTCCACAGCCAGGGCCCTGTGCTCCCAGTGCTGCCTCCACCAGTCTGAACTGGCCTGCGAAAGCCCAGCCCTGGGCTAGGAAAGGCTGGGGCTTTGTAGCCCTTGGGTGATACAAGGTGGCCCCGGGTGCAAGCTGGAAGGAAGGATGGACTGGGGCTGGGAAGACGATGGAGACGGTCCACAGGATTGACGTGGTCAGGCTGGACCACAGCTCCAGGTTGTGGCTGCCCCTCCCACCTGGTCCTGGGGAGTCCCTTGACATCCAGGAACACCCAAAGATGGCTGCAGGGCGGGAGGGATGTGGTGCCGCTGTGTGTGCAGGTCCCCAGGGGTGATCCCCACAGCTGGGCCCTGTGCACCCAGTGGACACGGGGTGCAATACACAGTGCAACCTCATCCAGCCAGCACTCTGCCCCGCACCCCAGCCTGGCCCTGCACTCCTGCTGCACCCAAAGCCGACTGGGTCCTGCACCCCACCCACTCCTGCATCCTAACCTGGCCATGCAACCCAATCTGTCCTGCACCCTGCCCGGGTCTGCACCCCAAAGCCCCTGCCTGCTCCCATCTCCTCGGGCATTCGTTTGGGATGCAAACCCTCTGGGATGACCACCCTCCCCTGGCCCCGCCCCGGGGGCGGCCTCAGCCTGCACGGTAGGGAGAGGGGGTGAGTGGGTGGGTGTGAATAGGGTGCAAATGGGGGGCCCACGGGCAGTGCATGGGTGCGGGGGGGGCAGTTTGTGAGTGCAGGGTGAATGGGTTCAATGCATGGGGTGCAGGTGGGGGATGACAGTCAGCGCACGGGTGCTGCGGGTGGGGGAGTCGGTGCCTGGGGCAACGGTGGGGCTGTGCTCAGTGTGGAGGAGGCTGGGGGGTGCACAGCGTCCATGGCCCCTGCCAGTCTGGCACAGCCCTGCTCTGTGCTGCTGTGTGAGCCCAGTCCCCAGATAGGGCGGACACAGGCATTTGCAGCCCCAGCTATGTGGGGCTTGCTGGGGTGCAGCAGCTGAGTCCCAGCTCAAGCCTGGGAGAGCAGCGGTACAGGTGCATGCCCTGTGCTGTGCTTTCGCCGGCACCCTGAGACTGAGGAATATACCTGGGACCAAGGGACAGGAGCTCCTGGCTGTTGCTGCCTCTGTGGGCTGTATCGTGCCCACAGCCTGCGGGCTGTCCCCAGCCGGACACTTGTACCAGGACATTTCATAACAGGAACAAGCGCAAAACAAAGTCTTAAGGCATTTCAGTCCCCATTGCTTTGCACAGCGTCTTGGCCATGGCACCTCCTGTGACAAGCGGAATACTTGAGAGGGACGTGCCAGCTCAGGTCCCAGTCCTTGTCAGCAGACAACGGAGCAGGAGCAGGAGCTCCCTGGGCCCTGAGGAAGCAACACCCGAGGCTGTTTCCCTGTGCTGGTGACCTGTGGCGCCTGGCGCTACACATCCCGACATGCCCCAGCCTCTCGCACGCCACGGAAGAGAGCAGCATGCTGGGAGCCGTAGTCTGGCCCTCGCCTCCGGCCCACCCAGCATCGCTCGCCTCTGCAAAGCCCCTCGCCCTGACAGCCTTTGGCCTGCCTGCTCCTCTTGCCCTTGGGTAATTCCGTGGCTCTGCAGAGCCCCAGTCCTGCAGGCACCCTGGGGACACCGGGTCCCCGAGTGTTTTGGCAGGCACAGAGCCTGTCACTGCGGAGAGTGGGAAGCGGCAGTGCTCGTGGGCGGTGTGGGCTGCTGCTGGTGTTCTGCCGGCATCAGAGCAGGCAGGGGATGGCTTGTGGCTTGCACAGAGCACAGGGACGGGATGTCCGAGCAGGAGGAGGGCTGCAGTGTCCTGCTGCCCATCCCGGTGCAAGTGGGGCAGCTTAAATGTTAATTTGGACTTAGAGGTCTCACTGTATTAATGACAGCAAGCACCGAGCAACACTGGGGAGGCAGCAGTTACATTGCCATGTGTCTGCTGGTGCATTTGGGGTCCTTATTGTGAGCTGGGGTAGGAACTGCACAGAGCTCCCCAAAATGCCTGCCCTAGCAGAGCTGCATGCATGTGCAGGGATGTGTGTGACCAGAGCTGGGTGAGCACCCTCACCTCCGGGCTGTGACGTGGGGCTGGCATCGTGGAGGGGCGAGCAGGGACCTGTGAGGCCACCCTGGGGACTGGGGTCTTTCATGCATGGGGAGGTGAGGTAGAGACCTGGTTGCTCTCTTGCAGATGGAGGGCTCCGAGGAGCTGGAGAGCAGCCTACTGACACAGCCCTGGGCTTCTGTTTGCTTTGGCGAGTCTGCTTTTCTTGCCAAAGCGTGCTTCAGGGATAGTGGCTACATCCTGCTGATCTCTGACCTCAGCAGCGTCTGGTACGAGAGTGCAGATGCTGAGGCCGTGGGACAAAGGTCCAAGGTGAGTGTCTAGAAAGTCCAGGGACCTCTTTTTCTTCCTGCAGCAGCTAATGTCCCAGCATAAACCACTCGGTGACCCAACGGCTGTTGGATCTGACAGGGCTTCAGTGCAAACGCCTGGCCTGGGAAGTCCCCGGGCAGCTCTGCCCAAGCACTGTCACCCCAGTTGTCCGAGCACCCTCCTCCTGGGAGAGTGGGCCAGGCTATTTAGCATGCCCAGGGCAGCCAGGTGTTCACTGAGGCTGTGTGCTGAGGCCGGCACATTCATTTCACTTGTGGGCTGGGTGGGCAACTGGTTTCCCCAGGACCAGTGTACTAAGGAGGAGCCTGAAACAAGGCTGCCTTCCCACCAGTGATGGAGAGACTCCTGTTTGTATTCATAGCCAGGCACAGGCTCCCATGGGGTTTCCTGTCAGCATGGTCCCCAAAATACATGGGGCCATGCCTCATCCCCTCACCCTAGCCCATGTGCCCGGGCCCCCATGTGCCACCGCTGTCTGTCATGTCCCTCTGTCACAGCGTTGCTGTGCTGAGCGGCTGGTGGCAGAAGGGGTGGGCATGTGGTGGCAGCCATCCCCAGCTCTGGCAGGTTAGCTGAGCTGGGACAGCTCTCGGCCAGCCTGTGACACTCGTGGTGGCATGTGGGGCAGATGCGCTAGTGGAGACCATTTCACCCTGCCCACCATCCAGACCCTTCTGGGCTGGTGGGGCAGGGAAGCCTTGTCAGCCCCTTCCCCTTTGGCTGACCTGAGAGAACCAGTGGGGAGCATCCTGTTGCAGGGCTGGTAGCCGAGGCCCAGGGATGGCTTTTTGCAGTGCTGGGACACGCAGAATTAGTTTGGCCCCTTCTGTGCTGGAGTTCCTGCTGCTTTTTTCCCAGCGCCGAGCTCCCCAGGGCGTTGCTGTACCCCTAACCTTGCCTTTCCCCAGGAGCTGAACAAGCGGCTGACAGTCCACGTGTCCTCCCTCCTGCACCGCTTGCGCAACCTGATGTGCCGCTTACTGGCAGGACAGCTGGATGCTGCTACCTCCTTCTCCTGCCACCGTGCTGCCAGCGGCCTCAGCCTGCATGTGAAGAGCGAGCTCTCGGGACTGCCCTTCTACTGGGACTTCCACTGCTGCCCCGCTCCTGTGGAGATGGTGAGCAAAGATGCAGAGAGTTTGGGGAGGGGGACAGAAAAAATTAAGGATTGCCTCCTGATGCTTGGAGGTTTTTGGGTGGTCTTGGGCCATGGCTGTAGGGTGCCTGGCTCTGCCTGCTGCCCCTCCTGAGGTTCAGTGTCCCCATTTCTTCCCACTGAGGCTTTGGCACCTTGGTTGGTGCCTTGCAGTGAGGCAGGGATGGCCCAGAACATGCTGGCCATGAGCCCAGGCCCCCACATGCCACCCCTGTCTGCCATGTCCCTCTGTCACTGGTGGCAGGAGGGGTGGGCATGCGGTGGCAAGCCATCCCCCAGCTCTGGCAGGTCAGCTGAGCTGTGACAGCTCTTGGTCAGCCTGTGACACTTGTAGTGGGCACTGCTGGGCAGTGGGGAGATGGCCAGTTTGGGATGATGCCCTGCCAGTGCCCCGCATAGCACAGCGATGCTGTTCTCCTTTGGTGCACGCCGTGAAGCAGGGCACAGAGCAGGGGATACCCCCAAAGGACCTGCAGGCAATCTGTCACAATGGAGGGAATTAAAGCAGGGTCTCCCTGGCTTTGAATAGGTTGCTCTTGCCACGGGGCTGCCGAACATGCAAAACATGGGGTTTCGGGAAGCAGCCCCTGGAGCCCGGGGTCGCAAGCTGAGCACCCCAGGGCGGGGTGGGGGGCAGCACC
>WEKW01027162.1:112186-157383 GCA_013389905.1 Sula dactylatra
GCTGCGCTGCCGGCGGGCGGCCGGGGGAGGCATCGCCCCAAATCCCTGACACCCCGCTCCCGCCGGGTCCGCGGGTCCTGCTGCGGGGCGCCTGCCTTCTCCCCCCGAATGGCTGTGCTCGGGCATCATGGGGAGGAGAGCTGCGCTCCCCAGCTGCTGGGGGGTGTCTGTCCTCGCTTTCAAGGTTGAACTAGGGAGCAAATAAATTTGGGATCCTGGCTTGGCTCGCCCTAGGGACTTGCTGTCCCTCCCTGGGCAAGAAGCGTGGAGGCTGAGCTGAGAAGGTGCAAAGCCCAAGCTCTCAGCTGGTAGCTGCTGCTGCTCCTCTCCCTTTGCTTGGAATTGTGCTGAATGGCTGCAAGGCACCCAGGAGGTGGGAAGCAGTTGGGGTGCTGAGCGTGGCTGGTGTGGATGCAGGAATGGGGACCAACTCTGCCCTGCTAAGCTATACTCAGCAGCCGGCCAGGGGCTTGAGACAGGCATGGATCCCCCCTGGCAAACCACTGCTTGCCGTGTCCCAGCTCTGCAGCGGATGGTGCCCTCTGAGCGCTTGGGTGGCTGATGGCCGTCACCTCTGTGGCTCGTGCCTGGGGGTGAGCTGAGTGCAGAGCCCACGGTGGGCTCGCTGCAGGAGCAAGGAGGCGTCACGAGCGATGCTGCGTTTGCTGCCCTCTCACCTGTGGGCTCAGCCTGGCCACAAACACAAGGGGTGTGCTGGGGTGGGGGGATCCCAGACGCCCTCCCAGGGCCTGCGGGAGGTGATGGGCAGGAGGCTGCTTGGTGCACCTTGTAGGCCAGGGCAGCCCAGCCTAGCTCCAGGGCAGGAGACATGCCCAGGGCTCTGCATGGGGCTTGTGCAGCCGTGAGCTGAGGGTGGGCACGGTGGGCTGCAATGGGAAGCTGCAGCTTGTGCGAGTCCTGTGCATTGGGATCCCTGCTGCTTTTGAACTCGCCTCCCTGGGAAAGTCTCTCCTGTTCCTCGAGCCACAGTTTGACACCTCGGGTCCTTCTGGTTTTTCGCCCAACTGTGCCTGTTTCCTGCGTAGGAATGTGCCTTGGGGTGTGCATAGCCATGGGGAGGGTGTGGGTGGCACATGGGGGACTTTCTGCCTCCTGCTGCACTCCAAATGGCAGGTGGAGCATTGCCCACACCTGCACCCTGTCCCCATCGGGCTTTCCCACCCAAACTCTTCCCTGCTGCAGCCTCTAGCTGTGAAAGGATGGGGCTGGGATGGAGGGACATGTCCCACGTCTACAGCTTCCTCACAAGGGGAGGAGGAGGGGCAGGCGCTGATCTCTTCTCTGGTGACCAATGATAGGACCTGAGGGAATGGCAGGAAGATGTGCCAGGGGAGGTTTAGGTTGGATATTAGGAAAAAGTTCTTCACCCAGAGGGTGGTGGAGCACTGGAACAGGCTTCCCAGGGAGGCAGTCACGGCACCAAGCCTGACGATATTCAAGAAGCACTTGGACAATGCCCTCAGAGATATGGTGTGAATTTTGGGGTTGTCCTGCACAAGGAAAGGAGTTGGAGTCAATGATCCTTGTGGGTCCCTTCCAACTCAGGACATTCTGTGATTCTATGATTCTATGATCCTGTCTCCCTTACCCCAGCTCATGTCTTTTGACCACTTCCCATTGGGTTTAGGTGAGGCATGGGGTATCTTGGGGCATGACCTTGCTAGGACCTTGCCAGATGCCCTGCTTTGACCATTCTATGGACAGCTGCGTGCATCCCTGGACCTTTCCTAGAGTGTCCCTCCTCCATCCTAGGTGTCCCGTCACCTTGTGCGGCCCCTAATCAGGATGAGCCTGGCGCTGCAGTACCAGGTGCAAGAGCTGACCTCCCTGGTGCGCCAGAAGGATGCTGAGATCGAAGACTACATGGAAAGCGGGGCCGTGCTCAGCAGAGGTAAGAAGGGATGCCCGAGGCTGAGAAAGGAGCAAGCAGGGAACGAATTTCCTCCTTAGCACAGGGCTGGCGTGCTCTGCTCCCTCTGGCTATTACCCAGCCAGTCTTGTGTTTCATGTTCAGCCGCACCGGCAGCGAGATGGTAGCCAGAAAGCTGGGGATCAGCCCCTGGGGAGAGCTGGGGGAGGAACGGCCCTTGACCGGTAGCCGGAGGAGTTGGGGAGTCGCCAAGGGGCTGTCTACTTCCCCGAGAGCACCTGGCCGCTCCCCAGGAGCTGGTGAGGATGCCAGCGAGGGCCGGCCCTGGAGCGGTGTCAGGCTCCCTTCCCGAGCGCCGTAGCTCGCCGAGAGCTTGGAGAGCAACCAGGGGCTCCCGGCTCTCCCCGCCGCGGGAACCGCAGCCATGCGCGTGGGCCCCGCTCCAGCGCCCAGCCCGCCTCGCCATCAGGGGGGACGGGTGGGAGGAAGCCCCCTCGGGTGGGATGTGGGTCAGGACCTGCCTGGGGGAGCCACCCAGGAGGGGTTGTCCTCCATGCAGGTTGGCTGGGCACTTTTATGGGTCGTCCCTTGCTAGCACTGTGCTATGTCCTACTGCCAGAGGTGATACCTGCCCTTCTGCGAGACCCTTGACCCCCTGAGATGTGGGATCTGATGGGGGCCAGCCCTGACTCGCATATCATGGCCAGGAAGGTGATGTGGTCCGGAGCCTGTCCCATGGCAGGTTCCCCACCACAGGAGCCTGGATCTGCCCTGCAGCTGCACCAGAGCTGCACCAGCTGGCCACGCTCTCCTTTCTCCTGCTGCATGCTGGCTCTGTGGGGCTCAGAGCAGCCAAGACAACCCGGTTTGGGTCCGGGGACTGGTGCTGGTGGGCAGGTGGCCTCTCTTGTCCCTTGCCTGGGCAGGGCAGGAAGCTGGGAGGAAGCTTTGCACCAGTGCTGCTGAGCAAATCTGGCCAGATGCTTCTCCAGACAACATCTCAACAATGATGGGGGAAAATTAGTGCTTTGAAGGAGGTGCAAAGAAGAATGAGGAATAACAGGGGTTTGTTTGGAGGACATAGGCTGGCTCACCCCTCCAGAAAAGCAACTGGAGACAAGCAGTGCCCTGTCCCGTGGAGCATGGCTGTGCAGTGCTCAGACCCAGGCAGCTCTTTCAAGCTGGGAATGGTGATGAGCATGTTCTGCCAGTGTCCCCTGCTCCTCTGTGTGGGAGGGTGCTGGGACAAGTGTGGGTGAGCTCTGGGCTCTGCTACCTGGCTGCTGTGTGCAACAACAGGCTCAACCCTATTCCCACACTTCCCTGTGGTCCTTGCACCTTCTGCTAACCAGGTGAGGTGTCCCTAGCCCAAGGGACCTGCTAGCCTTTCCGCTGGCTCTGGGATGAGTGTGCTGGGGCTGTTCCCTTGCAGCCCCCTCACCCCATGGGCAGGGGAAGGGGAAGTCAGGGTGGGAGTCCTGGCCAGAGATGCCCGGGCTGATCCTTGCTCTCCCTTGCAGACCGCCTGCGGACAGAGCCCTTCCGGGAGGAGATATTTCAGCAGAACTTCATGGCTAAGGTAAGGAGTGGTGCAAGGCCTCCCTCCTTCAGCAAAGGGGTGGTGGGGAGCCAGTGCCAGCAGCCCCAGTGTGGTGTGTGCTGGACTGGATGGTGTCACTGGTGGGGACAGCTGGACTTGCCTGGACAGGGGTAATGCTCACTGGCTCTCTCATGGCCCTCCTTGTGTCCTTGCACCTCGTCTGCAGGGAGAGCAGAGCTGGGGGCACACCTTGCATGGCTGGATGGGGACGTGGCATCATGTTTTGTCTCCCTCTCGCCACTGCCTGGCTGCTGGGAGTTGCCAGGGGTGTGAGCCAGGCTGGCTGCTCCATGGGAGCGTGCCATCGCTGGGGCATCCTCACCTGCCTCCCGCACTTGCCATGGACCTGAAACACCGGTGCTGACATGAAGCAGGGAGCAGGTGAATAAGGAGAAGCCATCTTCTCCTTTTGGTTCATCTGCTGCTTCTAGGGGTGGCTTTGCAGTGGCACATAGTGGGGACAAGTGCCTTTCAGTCTGTTACCTGTGCTGCGCCCACCACTCTCCCCTTGGCACGCTTGGCTCTAAAATCAGACATGTGCTTTGGAGAAACTGGGGCTGGAAGGAGAGCGTCTTCCATCCTTTTTGATTTACTGGAAATAATCACAGAGACACTAAAATGATTCAAACCAAAGTGGCAAAATCAGAAACAATTGATGCCCATCAATGCAAAAAGACTCAGGATGCTTCTGAGTGTTCCTGTGCTTGCTGTGAAGGCGCAGGAGTGGGGAGCAGCGGTGTCTGCTGGGGAGCAGGGAGTCAGCCTGGGTGTCTGTGGTGCCACATGGGCTTCAAGAGGACATCGCTTTGTGAGACACATGCTGATGCTCTTCCACAGCCAGCAATAAACCATCTGCAGAGTTTCTAAAAATTAGAGATGATCCCTCTTTTATATGAGAGGCATTGCATCCAGTGCAGGCAACTTTCCTTTCCCCCCGGTTATGATGGATAGAGATGAATTCACTGCTGGACTCGGAGGTTGCCTAGGGACCGATGATCATGACCAGATTACATTCACCCTGGGCAAAGAAAGGACATTCCTAAACAGTAATTTATATCCTTCATGCTTTGAAAGGGCTAATTTCCCAAAGCAGGGGGAAAATTATGAGTGAAATCAGCTCAGAGGAAACATTTAGATAGAAAAATGTGAATGAAAATGGTGAGCTCTTTCAGAAGAATTTCAGAAGCCACAAAAAGCCACAATTCCACAATCAAGAAAGAGGGCAGCGCTGGCCGACAGCCTGTTCTGGTTCAGCGGCAAAGTGAAGGCAGCAATTAGAAATAAAAGAGCAGTTTATAACAAATGGGAGAGCGGGAGTAGATAGCAATCAATATAAATTAGAAATTATGAAGTGTAGAAAATGGATAACAGAAGCTAAAGACATCAGGGAAAAATCATGGCGAAGGACAGAAGGAAAGGCTTTTATTTAGTGTAGTAGGAGAAAACCCCAAGCTCCCAGCAACGGGATAAGCTTATTAGTAGATGGAGGTGGTAAAATGATTGATACTGGAGCAGACATGGCAGGAGCAGTCAGTAAATGTTTTGGTGCTGTCGCTGGAAGGATGCAGGCGGATGTGCCAGGATCGGGGGATGATGAAGTATGTCTTTGTCCAAGGGTCGGCTGAACAACATCTGCTAAAGATGAACATCAGGCTTGAAACTCAGAGTCCTCCAAGAGCTGGTAGGATGTGGGGCACAGGGGAAGGTGCTCGGTGGTGCCAAGCGACTGCTTGGGCAGCGGGGTGGGCAGGAGGGCACCAATGCAGCCTTGCACAAAGCTGTGCAGAAGCGGCTGGTGGGCAGACACTTAAAAGACGGGAGAGCAGCTGGTGCTGTGTGTCCCGGGAACAGCCCAGGAGCAGCATCTTGGGTCCAGAGCACTGGACGGGTAACGGGAGGGTTTGGGAGATGCTCTCCCTCTGCATCCCCTGGCAGCCAGGTCTGAGCACGGCCGCAGGGGAGAGGCCGGTGGAGGGATGCAGTTGTGCATTCAGTCTGCCTGCGGGGATCTGTCCTGTCTGCATTCATCCCGTTTTGGCCCACGTACCAACCCACGGCACTGAGCCATGAGTTGCGAGCAGCTGCTGCCTTTGGTTTGGATGTCGTTCCTCCTGATGCCTCCTAGGTCTTGTGTTAGTGAGGAACACCAAACATGGCTTTGAGCTCTCCACCACCAAATCTGGCTGTTCACCCCAGTCTCTTCTCTCTTCCTGCAGCAGAAGGGTGGGCTGGATGATCTCGTTGTCTCTGGGCAGGTATTTCAGAGCCCCTGGGCTATTTTGTACTCCATTTGCCAGCTCCAAAAAGGAGCAGCAAGAGAGGCTGGGGTCCCTTGTGACATGCCATGGGGAGCTGGGAATGCTGCGACCAACTCCCGTGTCTGGTTTTTCAAAAAGACGCCGGACAATCAGCGCGGAGTCACAGGAATGAATTGAGGGCTGGGGAATGAGCCTGGCATTGAGAGACTTGGAAGGGAAGAGCTCCGTCTAGCTTATCAGGGAGAAAATTGAGAGGCGCCTTGATTACAGTGCGTGAGGGTCTTTACATGGAGAAAATGCTGGTTAGTGAAGGGCTCTCTTTAATCTCGTGGAGAGCAGTGGAGCATGAGCCAGGCACCGGGAGCTGGAGCCAGGCAATTTGGAGCTAGGATGGAGGCACTTGGGTTTGCTCCCGCGGGCAATTAGCGATCAGGGCATGTTCCCAAGGGCAGTGGTTGATCCTCCATCTCTTGATGTCTCCAAAAGTGGGCTGGGAGCCTGCCTGGAAGAAAATCAAGTTGCTGGGCTCGGTCTTTGGGATGTGCGTGGTTGAACGTCAGTGGGCAGGAGGTCAGGAGGAGAGGTCTGATGGTCCTTCCAGCCTCTCCCTCTGGGAAACGGGGCTTCAGGTTGTGGATGTTTGGTAGAAATAAGCACCTCCTGGCTGGAAGGGGGCTGTGATGGTGTGGTGCAGGGCTGGCAGGATGCGGGAAAGCACTCCACGGCTTTGCTTGCTTCCCAATCCTTTGCTGCATCCCCCATGGAGAGGAAAGGATCTGCCAGTCCCCCAGGGCAGAGCTGCATAGGGATGCTCCTGCCTGTCGGCTTAAACATGTCCTTTCCCTGGGCTTGTGTGCACTCGGCTGTCTAGGGCATTTTAACTAATCATGGGGAGTTTTCCAGCAAAGCCCTGGGAATATTTATACGTTTAGGAAACGACGCTTTCACACACGCAGTTTTTGGCAAGGGTTCACTGCTGAGCAGCTGCCTAGGCTTGGGCAGAGCTGGAGGGAGAGTGGCGGCCGCGCGCGAGCCGAGGCAAAGCCGGCAGCTTTTATTGGCAAGCCCAGGGGTTCACGTCGTGAGGGGAAAGAGCAGGCGGCTAGAGAGGGTTCAGCACCCCAGGGCTGCCCTACCACCCTTCCCAGCAGCCTAGGACTCAGAGGGTTGGGGGTATTTTGTCCATGCAGCGCTGTGCTCCCTGCCTGGGGAGGGGAGGGACAGGTACGCCGGGGACAAACTCACTGATACCATCAGTGCAAATATAGCCCCCGCGCCCCAGGATGCTTCGCCCTGCATATTTTTATCTGCTGCGGCTGGCGCGCGTGGGGGCGGCTGCTCCGTGTCTCCGCAAGCCGAGTGCGGGACCTCGGCAAACAGGACGCAGCGGGTTCACGGCTCGACCCCGGAGCCCGGTGAGGAGGAGGAGGATGTGCCATCAAAACAAGCAATGCCGGAGAGGAAGATAAACAAACAGGCAGCTTCCAGCATGGCCCTGGCCGAGGGCGAGCGGGAGCCCCGAGCCAGGGCTGGCGGTGGTGCCGGCAACGGTGCCGGCTGACGTCAGGGCGCCCGGGGGTCAGCGTCCCTCTTATTGTTCCCCACGAGGGCTGGGACAGGGGCCAGGTGCCCGTCCCCCTCCTGTGAGAAGACACGGGCCAGCGGGGCAGGTGGAGGGCAGCCGGGGGTCCCTGCCGGAGCCACCGGCCATTGCCAGTCCCAGGGCCAACCGGGCACCTGCCTGCACACTGCCTGCCTCCTGCGCCCTGCCTTTCCTTTTTAACAGGCGCTAAAAATAAGCCCCAGGGAGCGGAGCTGCCGTGGTCTGGCTAAGGGTGAAGGCGGCAGTGGGCCGCACATTTTGCAGGGCGGGGACGGCATCCCTCAAACCCGCGCCAGCCCGGTGCGGTGGGGAGGAAGTGGCCCTTTGGCTCCTTCCAACGAGGGATGTTTTTAATTAGCACAAGGTATCTGCAGCTTTGCAGCTGCGACTGGGCCAGAGTGGGGCCGGTGGTGTGGGCGCGACATGGGCTGCTCGCATGCAGGGTGCACGGCCCAGGGGAGAAGATGCTGCGGGTGCTCAGCCGGGCTGGGCTCCGTTGGTGTGGGGCTGGGGAAGGAGCCGGTGGCTGCGGCACTGTTGCTAGCAGGGCTGAGTGGTGCAAAAGGCAGGCTGGCTTGGGGCAGAGGTGGCAGGGTGGGGCTGGCTTTTGGGGATGCTTGGATGAGCAGAGCAAGCTCCTGCGTGCAGATAAGTATCTGTGCTGTGCTTGTCCAGTGAGATCCGTGGGTGCCTGTGTCCTGTTCTGCACTGGGGGCCACTTGTGGGCTCCTTGCTTCATTCCTCAAAAAGCCTTGGCCATCCCATCTCATTGCTGCCCTGGGGTCCGGGTCCCATGCTGGAAACACGGTGGGCTGTGGCTGCGCTGGGGGGAGCAGGGCACACGCTGCCCTGCACACACGTGTACGCCAACAGCTGCACGCTGCTGCAGTCAGGAGGAGCAGAGGGACGCTCGTGCTCAGCCTGAGCGCGTGTGCAAGAGCACGAGCTTGCGCACAAGAGCAGGAGCATTCATGCCAGCACCAACAGGCGCAAGGGGCAGAGTGCCACGTCTGATGGCTGAAAGGGATGAGGTCCAGGGGCGAGCATTTTGTGCCCACAGTGGGGCATTTGGAGAGGAGCACAGGCACTCATCACTGCGTGGGGGCTGACCGCTGCATGGGCGCTGGCCCCCCCCCAGCATTTGCCATGGAGGCGCGTGGCAGGCGGCGCTGTGGCATTATTTATTTATTTGCTGAGGCCCGATCAGGTGAGGGGGGCCCGGCCAGGGCGTGCTGTCTGGGCTGCTGCCGGCAGCCACAGGCCGCTTGCATGAGCAGTGAGTCAGTGGAGCTGCACGCTGCTAAAACCAGACTTGGCACGGGCATCCTGGGGCAGCGGCATGCCCGAAATAGTGCCCAGACCGTGGGCAAGGAGCAAGCCCCCAGCAGCCAGGCTGGGGCCATGCTGCCTGTGATTGCTCCATCCGTTGTATCTGTCAGGGATGGGGATGAGCCGTGGCAGCAGTAGCTGCTGTCCCAGGAGCAACACAGGGATGCTCCTGCTGGGGATGTGGGGAGGACTTCGCAACCTGACCCCTTGTGACTGCGGCTGTGCCTGGCCACAGCTCTGGCACTGCCACTGTGGGGAGCGGGTGGCACCTGGGCCAGGTACAGGCAGCTGCCTGCTTGGTTCCAGCCCCACTTCAGTCCAGCATCACCTGGTGGCTTTTTTAGGGATGGCAGGATGGACAAGCACCATCACAGCCACCCTCTCTGGAGCACCGCATGGCCCTTGGCTCTGCAGAGGCATGTGGTCTGGCACACGCAGGGAGCCCTCCTTTGCAGTCAGAGTCTTCCTCATCCTCTCCATGCCATGCCATGCTGTGCCATGTCGTGCCATGCCATGCCGGATGCTACTGCAAGCAGGCAGAGGGGCGTCACAGGCCATCTGGCAGATGGGGCCAGACCCTGCTCCTGTGGGAGAGGCCCCAGCCCGTGCATGGGCACCGGCCGCACGGTGCTGCTGAGGAGCAGCTCAGCTCAGGGGATGATTGATCTCGTGTCAGCAAGTGGTGGTTTGAGCCAGTGCCAGGCCTCGGCTCAAACAGGAGCATTGAAGGGGGAAGAGCCCCTTCCCCCTCCGGAAAGCAGAGCAGCAATCCCCCCACCGCCACCCCCAGCCCTGCTCCCACATCTTGGGCATTATTGGCCCCGTGGCCGCAGGCAGCTGCCTGGCCCGGGGGAGCATGTGGGGGGCAGCGGGCAGCATGCAGGCGTCCGGGGTCCCAGCCTCGCCAGGCTGAGCTCGCTGGAGCTGTGTTTGGGTTAGAGGAGAGCAAAGGGGGGATGTGGGGATGGCTGGCAGGGGAAAGGTGTGGGGCATGGTCTGCCCCTTGCCACTGCACCCTGCAGCCGCCTGTCCCGGCCCTTCAGCTCAGGATATGGCAGTGGCTCCTACAAGCAAAGGACCTTTGGGAAGGAGAACAAGGTGCACTTTGACGGGGCTCTAAAGACACTGCTCTGTGTCAGAAAGGGACGTGGCGGCTTCTCCGTCCCCAGGTGATAGGGTCTGGACTGGGGTGTTACCATCCCCGCCAGCTCCGCCTGCACCCCCAGTGCTGCCTTCCCCAGCTTCCTGCACCCCCACTGTGCCCGAAACGGGCTGCCAGGTTTATTCTTCATGTCCCTTCCCCAGCTCCCCCCATACTCCCAGCTGTGCCCCTTCTCCTGTGATACACGAGCAGCTTTTTTCAGTGTTTCTGAGAGCTGCTCCCTCCCTATCCCTCAGGCCAATGCCTCTGCCAGTTGTGCCAACCCATGCAGAGGTGGTACTGAACAGCTGGACACATCTGGGCAGGCAGCAGCACCCAGGGTGGGGTTGCTCTGCACCCCAGGGGGCACAGCCATCGGATTCCTGAGGCTGCCTGCTCCCACTCCACTCGGACCTTTGCGTCCTATGTATCTGTGTAAGGAAACAGGGCCATTCATGTATTTCTCTCTCTATTTATACCTCTCCCTTTCCGTATTTAGTGTGTGCGCAGGCAGAGGGGGCAGTGAACGCCGGGGCCACTGATGTTCTTGGCTCCAGCGCTGGCTGGAATTTCGTCCTGGAATGTATCCTGAACCGCTCTGAAAACACGAATAAATCTCTGTGTGTTGTGTGAGTGTGTGTACACAAATATATAGACAACGTATAGACATGGAGCCATATAGGGTATTTGTGAGCTTTGCTATTTAAAGGAAGGAGTAGTTAGAGGGCTCTCAGAGAGGCAAACACCTCCGGATCAAAGGGATGCAGGGCACTCTGCTAGTGGCCAGGCACCTTGGGAGATAGGTGGCCCTTGCTTTATCCTCTCCAGGGACCTGAAGCCACCCCATTGGTGATGTACCCAAGGTAGCATGCCCAGCCAGCCCCAAGCAGTGCACTGATCCCCCAGGGGCTGCATTTCATGGAGGTCTCTGCTCCCTGGTCTCCAGTTTCCCAGTGAGAGCCTTAGAAAGCCAGCTCCTGTGCTGCTGACACAGGCTGCAGAGCCTGGTGTGCAGCCGGATGCAGCAGGGCAAGGATATCAGCCCCTCTGGGGCACTGGGTGGTCCAGGGCTTCCGGACGGTCAGGGGTTGACTCCTGAACATCAAGTGGTGCTCATGGCTGTCGTGGAAAGATGATGCGGAAAAGGAGAAAATAGATGTTGGGTACCAGCTCCCAAGCAGGTGCGGGGCTGGGCATCTCCCTGGGATGCTGGAGCATCTGGTGCTCATGGCTGTCTGGGAAAGATGATGAAAAGGGGAAAATAGAAATTGGGTACCAGATCACAAACAGAATGCTCAGCCATGTCAGGAGGGCAACTCCTCAGGAGGCGCTGGCAGCTGCCTTGCTGGGGATGCTGCATGAGGCCCCAGCAGGAGCACCACTGCGTCTCCCAGCACCCCTTGGCCGAGGAGTGGGCACCCTCTTTAGCCCAGCTTAGGGTCATGCTGACTTCTTGTCTTCTGGGTGCTGAAAATCCTGATATTTCGGGCTGAAAATGCCCATGTTTGGTCTCTGGCCAAAAGTGATGTGTTTGTGGGTGGGGGAAATTGGAGCAAATTCCTTCTGCGAGTCTTGCACGTGTGTGCGCACATGTGGATAGGGGAAATACAGTTTTCCTTTTGAAAAAAAGCCCCGCTTATTTTTATACAGAACTCCAGAAGGGCTGAAGGTGGAAACTTGGCCTGTCAGCAGCTGTCACAGGGGAGCGGGTCCCTGCCTGAGTTTGGGGGGAAACCACAGCTGGGTGTTAATGGGACTGTTAATGAATTAATGTTGGCTGCTGGGGGCCGGGGGGGAAGCCTGGCTCAGCGGGGCATGCGCACGCAGAGCCCTGCCCGGCACACGGGCTCCAGCTCCCGGCACGGCTGCAGAAAGCCCCAGCTCGGGGATCCATGCGCTTGGGGAGGTGTGAGTCTCCCCTTCCAGTCATATATTGCTCTCTGGGTTGTGGGAACACTTGGAAATGTGGCCCTGTTGTGGGGGAGAGTGTCCCAAACCAAAGAGCATGCATGCAGCCAGCGTGGATGTGTTATCTTTTGACTGTGGGCATCTGCTGCCTGAGCTGGTGGTATTGCTTAATGCTGGGTCTCCTCAGATGTCAAAACCAAATCTTTAAAGCAATTTAAAGAAAACAGCAGGAAAGTGAAATCCCCCCAGGTTTATTTATGGGTTGGAGAGCTTGTGCTGCTCAGTCAGCGCACCATCTGCAGCAGTGCTGGTCTCTGCATGGCGCTGCCTGTCTGCAGCCCTTCTTGGGGTTATTTCTCTTGCTGTCTCCCCCAAAATGTGGAGGAGCGCCCATGTGAATGTGGTGAGCACAGCCATGCGCCATGCTGCGGGCTCAGCAGTAGATACGCACAGCTTTCACACCCGGCTTGCTGGGGACAGCTCTGGAGGAGGAGGAGGTTGTGCTGACATGCTCAGCCAATGCCAGCATGGTAGGGGTGCGGTGGGGCTGAGGAATAACACCGTAACTTGGTTGGACTAGAAATGAGAGGGAAAATGCAGAAAGGATCTGGGAAAGATAGAGCAAATTCTTCTCCATGGACCTCTCCTGCCGCGTTTGGCTTCAGGCTCTGTGGGTGAGATCTCAGCCATGGGGAAGCCTGTGGCAACTCCTAGGGTTTCAACCTCTGGTACCAGACAGCTGTTGAACCAAGATGAAAGAGTGACCATCCTGAGGGAGGGATGACCATGTTGAGGAGGGGATGACAATGTCAAAGAAGGGATGACCATGCTGAGGAAGAAAAGACCACACCAAGCGAGGGACGGCCATGCTGGGGAAGGGAAGACCATGCTGAAGTAGGGATGATCATGCTCACCACGGGGGTGTGGATGGACAGGTTCCCCAACAGAATATGCTGTTATGGATGGAGACAGAGCCTCCTCCTCTGCTGGGAGGAAGGCTGGAAGAGCCTGAGCTCTTGGGAGCTCTGCTTGCTCCCCAGGGGTGCTGTGCTTGCACCCAGGCTGCAGGTGCTCTGCCAGCTCCAGTGTTGGGTGTCTGTAGGTGCATGCAGACAGACCCTCATCTCAGTAAGGAAACCACCCTGGGCTGTCTGACCCAGTATCTTTCCCAGGACCCTGTGCTGGCCCTTCGGGGTCAAGCTCCAAGTGTGCAGCCAGCATCTGCCGCCCAGTGCCTAACCCAGCTGGTGGGGCTGAGGATCTGGAGAGGGCATTGCCTGGGCTCCTTTCGCAGCCCTGCTCCTTGCACAGGTAGGGTCTACACAACTGGCCCCCCCATGCTGGAGAAAGTCCTTCAGAGGATCCCGAACCTCAGCTTGAAGCAGCTCTGAGGCTCCTCTGTGCCCAGCCACCAGCTCTTGGGGACCGGCTCTGGCTCCACTGGGCCCAGAGCCCTTCCTAACCCTATCCCAGACAGACGGATATCCCAAAACCCACTAGTCCCAGGGGCTCCTGCTCTGGGTCCCTCTGGCTGAATGAGGTGGTGTGCGTGTGCCCAGACTGTCCCCTCCTGTGACTGTACAGTACACACAGCTAAATATATGTCTGTGCAGATACAGGAGCTCAGAGGGGCTGAGTGATGCTCCCTTTCTATACCTCTTTTCATGGGGAGAGCTAATGAGATTCATGTCATTAAAGGGCTGATGTTTTGTGGGATGGGAGCCATTTAAACGGGATGTGTCCTGGCTTAGTCATGGCAAATATTTACCAAAAAAAAAAAAAAAAGAGAGAAAGAAAAAAAAAAGGGACATACCATATAAAATTAGAGTTCTGAAAATAGTATTTAGAGCAAGTGAGAGAGAGGAACCTAAAACAGAAAATACAGCCCAGTCTGTTCAGGAGTCAGGGGAAAAAGAGAGAGCGGGGGGGGGGAGGGAAGCCAGAGATAAAACGAGAGAAACCTCGGCAGTAAAAACAGCATCTTGGTAAATAGACTATTAAAAAATTCTGACCTGCTTTATGGCTTTCTTGGCTGCCGTTCAGCTGTGCTGCCCTGGCCGGCACGGAGGGAAGGTAGCAGGAGCCGGCGTCTGTGTGGATACTCAGAGCCCCGGGACGCGGCTCCCCCCCCACCCCAGCAGCCACGCGGGGCGTTAAATTTAGCCACATAATGATGGCCCTGAGGAGGCAGCCTTTTGTAGCCACACTGTAATTACTGCCTCGCTTATAAATTTTATTTTTCTTATTATGTTTCCTCCTCCTCCTCCGCTGGGGAAGGGGTGGGGGGGGTCTCCCACACCCCCATCAAACCCACAGCTCTCTGGAGAGCAGGGGGTACCGCTGCGGGGATGGAGCAGGTCCATGGGATGGAGGGGAAGGTGGGAATGGCTGCCCAAGCCCTGCACTGCCCTGTGCCGCTCCCCTGCCCCCATACAGGGCTCAACCCTGCATTTGGGGATGGGGGAGGCGTTGAGCTAACCCTACCATGATAGGGTTCCCACAGCCCAAAGCATGGGTGTCTTGGCCCCGAGCCTTAGCATCACCCTCCCAGGGTGCTTGGGAGATGGACTTGTGTGGGCAGGACCAGAGGGTCCCCGGTGGGACTGCGGGCCCGCGGCACAGCCAGGTTGGGGAGGCAGCTGGCACCCTCACCAGATGCAGGGAGCAGTCATCCGGCCCTGCTCATCGGGTCACCAGCTCCAGCCCTGCTCCTTGCAGAGGTGGGAAAGGCAAAAAGGGCGAGAGGGCTGGCCCCAGCCCCCTCCTCCTGCCGGGAGCGGGGCAAAGGGGATGGCTGCTCCCTGAGCTGGTGCAAGTGGGGGACAGCTTCAGGCCAGGCAAGAACGTGCCAGAAAAGGTCTTGTTCCCCTCTTGTTTTCCCAAAACAAAGGAAGCTGCCTTGCATTGCTGGAAGTCGCGTGCTCGGGCTGTGCTGGCTTGTTATCATCCGATAACCCGGCGACCCAGGAGCTGCCCTGCTCCTCACCCGTCAAGCCCGCACTACGGGATGCGAACAGCTTCCGCATGAGCTGCCCTTTGCAGAGATCCGTTTTCCGCTCTCCAGGCTGGGGGAGGACAGCAGCGGTGGCTGCCGCAGTGGCCCTGGCCGGCCCCAGGCTCACCGTGTGCTCTGCATTGTGAGCCCAGTGGGGAACCTGCCCACGCAGGTGATGGTGGATGGTGAGGGCAGAAGAAATGCAGAGGTGGCAGGTGCCTTGGTGTGGCTCAGGTGCTGCCGTCCCATGCGGGGTGTGGAAGGAGATTTGGGGCTCTGCTGTATCTTGTTTTGCCCCATGCAACTTCCCCAAGAGCACCACGACCAGGCTCTGCTGTGGAGTGGGGTGGGCAGTGTGCAGGGCTGTGGGCCGAGGTCCCTTGGGGCACAACGGTGATGCCTTCAGGGAAGGTACCCTTGCAAACCACCAAGGAAGGCTGCGCAGCACTGGGACTGCCTGCTTTCCCTTCCATCTCTGTCCCTTCTCCCAAACTTGTGCCTTGGGGAGGGTGCAGCAGTGCCGAGGCGCCGTAGGGACTTTGGTGGGGCTGGTGGTCAGGGTGATGTTCATCCACCACTGTGGGGAGGTGTTTAGGGGAGCGTCTCCTTGGCAGAGCTGTGCACGGGGGACATGTGGGACCACAGCAGTCCCACCCAGCTGTACCCAGGGGAGCCAGCTCATCCCAAAGCAGCCCCTTTCTCCTTGTCCTGTGCCATAAGGGCTCTGTTCAGCACGAGGATGACCCGAGGCAACCTCCATCCCTTCCTCAAGTGCCCGTTTCAGGGCAGGTGGGACAATACTAAATCAAGTCCTTTAAAGCCTCCTGACCCACAGCCCCACAGACGTGCTGGTCTCCATCCCTCCTTCATCTCCTGTGGGCACACTGGGGGCTGGTGTGCTGGCCAGCTGCCCGGGCATGGGGCTGCCTCGGCTGCTGGCCAGGAGGCTCCTGGCCCGGCTGGGTCTGTGCCCCGACCCTCTGCCCCACCGCGGGGTCCGTGGCTTGCACAGAGCGCCAGGGATTCAGCACCGAGGTGGTCGCGGGAGCCCCCGGGGACAGCGGCCACTGCCTTGCCGGTGGTGGCTTGGGATCCCAGGTGTAGAGAGCACTGGGGACTGGGAGACAAAGTGCCCTTTCAGCCAGAGCCCTGGAAAGATGTGTGTGTGTGTGCACAGAGGTTAATGCCCTCGGCCCCAGGGAGAGGAGAGGAGAGAGCATGGGCTGGCTCCATCCCGGCCGGGAACCGGGAGCTGGCCCCGCACGTGTGCCTCTGCGTGTGCCTGCGTGTGCCTCTGTGTGCAGGAGGCTTATGCATTTCCGTCTCGGTGTATTTATGTACGTCATGTGTGTGTCTTACTCATCGCTGTGTTTTTCTTTCCTTGTTCTTGGGTCTTTCCCCCACCCCCGCCATGGATCTATAATTCTTATGGCATTTTATTCTTTCCTCCTTTTTTTTTGTTTAAATCTCCAGTTTTGGAAGTTGCTGGCTCCTTAGGAAAATAAACTGTATTTTTAGTGCTTGTCTGCAAGGCTGCTGATCCCGCCTGCCCCTGCTCATCGCTTACTCACTATTTGTTTAAGCTTTTATTTTCCCCTTCACCCTGTGGTGGGGCGCAGGGGCAGCCAGTGGCGCGCTGGAGCTGAGCGGCACGGCGGGAGTGCGCTGAAGTTGTCAATGAGCAAAAGGCAGCTCCAATCTGGCCTTTATTGAGGTCTGGGCTCGTGTAGCGCTGGAGCGGCCTGCCCTGTAATCAGCCAGCCACCAGAGCTGGCCAGCCTTGTAATAAAGCAGCTCTATATTTATTTGTTCTGTTTATACCCTGCTCTGTAATAAGTTGGGAGCCCTCCCCACTCCCCCCGTTTTCTTTGGGAAGCTCCTCCGGGTCTCCGAAAGGCTCTGCCATCCCACGCGCAGCGGATGCTCGGGGCCCTGCGTCCTGTGAGCAGCTCTGGCCGCATCTGGGCCACGCACCTCTTGCTCTGTGTGCTCACACACCCTGTGCCCGCCGTCCCCATCCTCTCCCCAGCATCCCAGCCCTGTTCCCCCACCCAGAGAGCCCCTGCAGCTCTCCCGGTACCCCACATCCCTCCGTGGCCCCTTCTTCCCATCCCCGCCGCCCCCAGCACTGCCTCTGCCAGCCCCCCTCTTCCCCCTCTCTATTTCAACCTTGGGTCTTTTTAAAATACATTCATTAAAGGGAGCTCAGTTGCCCTTTCCCCGGCGAGGCTGGAACACTGACAGCCTGTTCACCCGCGTGTCTGCAATTAAACTCAATCTCTGGGTGAATACAACAATGTGACTGCACAGAATAATTCCTGGAGATCCTGACGCCGAGGAGGAGTGTGGCCTGTGAGCGGCCCATTCACGCCTGGCTTTCTATAAATACTTTACTATGTGGCACTAAGAAAACTTCAAGCCATTTCCCCCCCCCCCGCTTTTTTTTTTTATTAGTGCTACATAATATAGTAATTGNGCCAAGGGGATGCAGGTGGCCCGGGGCACCCTCCAGCCCGGAGCTGAGGGGATGCAGTAGGATGCTCTGCCAAGTCAAAAGGCTTACACCCCTGAAATCTTTCCCAGTCGTGTCCCTGCTGGCAGCAGTGCTGTCCTGGGAGGTGTGGCTGCTGAGGGGAGATGCAGATGGATATCAGGGCAGAGGGAGGAAGGATGGATCTGGGGGATCATCCCTAGATCCTCGTGGCCCTCAGCGGGGCTGCTGCTCAGATCCCAGCCTGAGAGCTCTTTGGCCCAGGGTCCTTGGGAAGCTCCAGGGCAGCTGCTCCCCAGGTCCTATCCTGCCCAAGGGCAGGGAGGAGGCATGTGTCCCAAGTGTGGTCACATCACACCTGCCATCCCCATGCCTCCCCGAGGCCCTGCCTGCCCTCCCCTCCCCTGGACCCTGCTGGTGGCATGGCTGGAAGGATGCTCAAGCACGGCCAGCTCCCTGAGGAATTCTCCCTCTGACTCTGTAACCTTTATCAACAATGCTTTTTAAAGCATTACTGGCCCATGGAGACCCTGCCAGCTTGGGCTGCCCCTTGCCCAGAGGGGCTGGAGCTGGTCAGTGCAATTTTCCCCAGCTGCGGGGTGTGCCAGCCCCATGCACTCCCCTGCTCCCCAGGCAGCATCCCTCGGCTGGCTCCTGCGGCACTGCGGCACAGCGCAGGTGCCACAGTCACAGAGCAGTGGGCTCCCTGCCTGCCTGGCTCTTCGTCCCTGAGTTTTGGGACCTCAGGGTTGCAGAGGAAGCACAGCTCCCATCCCACTCCCCTGGGCTACTGGAGCGCTACTGGGGGCATGGGCAGAGTCCAGGAATGCTACCCCAGCCCTGCCAGCTGGGCCACACCTGGCAGGGTCCTGGCAGCGGGCAGTCAGGGTTGATGTGAGGATATCGCTGCGTTTGCATGGCCAAGAGTAATATTAGATCTTTGTGCTGCGTTAGTGTTCCTGAAAGCCACAACGGAGGTTAATATTCATGATCCCACTCGGCCTCATCCATATTCATGTCACATCCCTTGACTGCGCGGCCCCTGTGTGTTGATTTTCACCTGCTTGGCAGCGTGGTGCCCGGGAAGGTGGCACCATGCAGGGCTGGAGGTGCCAACCTGCCACCGGCTGGGGGTGAGCATGTGGTGCTGGGTGTGATGGCCCTCAGTGCTGGTACAGGCTGAGCTGTGGGGTGCTTCTGCCTTGGGGATCTGGGGACTTGCTCTCCCTGGGTGCTGCCCCATTTTGTGGCCACCGATTTGAACTGGAAGCTGGGCAGACTCATGGGCATTGCCTGGGAACAGAGATCCTCCAGTGTCCCTGCTCTCCCCTGCAGCCTGGCAAGGCCTCCAGTCCCTGCAACACTGTTCCTGCCTGGCACCCCTGCCTTGGTGGGGCACCGCCTAAACCTGTCCTGCAAAAGCTGCCCAGTGCCTCTGGAGGCCCTTTGCAGGGTCTGAGCCTGGTGATGCAGAGCAGAGTGCCAGGAGGGCCTCAGGTACCTCCGTCCCCTGTAATGTTCCATCGTGTCCCCTCCATCCCTCGCCCCCTTTCTGTCTCTCTCTGACTGTTTCTGCTGCCAATGTCCCCCCGCATGGCCACCTACCTGCCCTGCTTCCCAAATTTGTTTTGTAGGACAACCCTAATTTCCCCCCCAGCCCCAGCATCAGGGGCTTGGAGCCCGAAGGAGACAGCCTGGAGGCATTTGCATCCTCATCACCACCACACTGCCAGAAAATGGGTGCCCTGGGTGTCAGAGCCACAGGGAGGTTGCCGAGGCTCTCCGAGCTGTCCCTGCAGGCCCCTGGGACAGCTCAGCGCTGTCACCCCTACCCCCCCACCCCAGTGCTGTGGGCAGCCATTGCACCCCAGAAGCACCAAACCTTGCACTGCGCCCATCCTGTGACCTGTCCGGGTTGTCACGCCCGCAGGTAGGAGGGGACAGGGGTGAGCAGAGCAGGCAGTGCGCGCCCGCCTGGCTGGGCACGGCGGCTGGCTCTGTGCTGGCGGGTTTGGGGACATGCCATGCACTGGCGTGTGACAGGGACGCGGCAGATGGCGCCCTGTCTCCGGTCAGCGGCTGCCTGATGCTTTGCTGCTGCCGGCTGTGTGGGGCTGCGGCTCCGGCACTGCATCACTGCAGCCCCGGCACTGCATTTCTGCATCCCAGCTTCATGTCGCTGCAACCCCAGCACCGCACCTCTGCACCCTGGGCGCTGCATCACTGCAAGCCCAGCCACGCCAGCACTGCATCCCTGCATCCCAGGGACTGCATCTCTCTCTGCAGCCCTGGCACTGCATTTCTGCGTTGCCCTGGCTGCAGCCTCTGTGACAGGGTTGTTTCTGGGCAGCGGGGCTGGTACCAGCATTGTGCTTTCGCTCTGGTTAGCGGTGCAGTGGGGAGCCATGTAGGGGCTGTCACGCAGCAGAGATGCCAGGTGGAGCAGCCAAGGAGCTTTCCTCCATTGCCACAGCATCAGCCCCATGTGGGTTAGGAGCAGGGGTGTGCCTGGGGCTGGATCCTGCCCTGGCTTTTCCTGCTGCACAGGTCCCTCCGTGCTCACCACTCTCAGGGCAAATGCATCAAGACAAGTGGGGTTAGGCCTCAAATTTGAGGGTTCTGGGCCTGTTTTCTGCTTTAGAAAGGCTACAAGGAGAGGAAAGGTTTCAGTGGGAGCAGCAGAGGGCTGGGTGTGGGATTCCAGCTCCCCAGCCCCTGCCAGGGCAAGGCAAGAAGGATGGGAGCCAGCTGCATGCTGCCCAGCACGGTGCAGGGAGCAAACAGTGTCAGTGGTGACAGCAAACTGCCACAGCCCACCTCCTCTCTCATCATTTATTGCTACTCCTTGGCAAGGGCCTCTGCCTATTCATTTATAATTTTGCTGCAAAACCTGTTGATATTAGAGATTTTCCTAAAACCTCAACTCTTGAAGTGATGGGATTGTAGGAAAAAGGCGAGTCTGCTGTATAGGATCGGCTGGCTCATGGCCGGTAAATATGATGGGATGCTGATGGCAGCAAGGCTCTGCTCGCTGCTTAACGTGTCCCTTTGCCCATGTCCTCGCATCACTATCCCTGGAGAGGAGGGCATGAAGCCCAGCAGGCAAGTAGAAACCCCCCCAAGAGCTCCTTGTGCTGTGGGCCCGTCTCAGGAGCACTGTGCGTTTGGGGTTGCACACACACTTTGCATTTGGTGTGTGCCCTTGGAGCAAAAATAGAAGTCTAGCTCTAGTCAGTGCTGTGCCGTCTTCTTGCTCTACCACTCACCCTCGGGGACGGAGCATCCCCGCAGGGACATACAGGTCACTGCATCTCTGGGGCTGCCATCAGCTGCTCTGCCATGCTCAGCTGGTGTCAGCATTTTTTTTCCAACTGGAGTCAGTGATTATTTTCCCACTGCCCCTGCACCTCTCCCCTGTCCTCTCATCCCTCACTTTAGGCTCCTGATGCCTGTCAGACATCAATACCGGAGTGGGCTGCTGTCATCCACAACAGAGACCTTTGTGCGTTTCCCCTCTCCAGCCTCTTGCTCATCACTTTGGCAGCTCATCTTCAAGCTGCTTCCGGTTCAGGGGTACTGCTGGGGTCTCCTCACAGCCAGGTCACTCTGCCCCTGCCTGCAGTGAGGGTTCGGGCTGCTGGGGAGCCCTGGTGAGGCTTCCCCAGCCTTGCGCAGGGGCCTGTCCCATGCAGCCCCACGGAGAGGTCCCTCTGTCCCAGAGGCTTTCTGTGGGCGCAGGTCTCTGCAGAGCCACCCAGCGTGGAGCCAGGGTACCCTTCCCCTGGCTCCTGGCCATGCCGGCCTGTCTGCGGGGCTCCCGGCGCTGCTGCCTCCCCTGCTTTTCACTTGTGTGTTTTTACGGCTCGGAGGGAGCCGTCCTGCCCCAATTCCCCGCGTGCTCCTAATTTCATAGTTCTCTCCATATATCCATATATATCCATATAGCATTTGATACAGGTTTTATGGGCATTTCCATACGTTTTACAGACACAGCCATTACAGAGCCAGGTTTCACCCGAGAAACCTCAGGGGAGTGGAGCACTGAATCGCCTTAGTCTTGGCCCCAGAACAAGGCTCTCTTCTCTCCCTTGCTGGGGCTGCCGCTATCAGTGCCGCAGAGGGCTGGGGGACGGCGGGGGGCTGGTGGTCCCTGCCCCAAGAGCCGGGATGCTGCCTGCAGCCTCGTCTATCCTGCTCCTTGCAGCCTCATCCTGCAAACCCCAGGGCTGTCACTGCTGCCCCTTGCTCCCTCCCCGGCTGGCTGCCACTGGCGGGGAGCTGCTTTGGGATGGGCTGCTCGGTGCAGCTCAGGACCACAATCTGTATGGCCAGGTTGCCAGGATCCAGCCCATTTGTCTGCCTGTTGGGTTGTGCATCTGGCTGGCTGCGGTGACTGGAAGCCCTTGGTGGTGGTGTAAAGGGTGATGCCATCCTGGCTGGCAGGGCAGCGTCACTGCTGCACAAGGCTCTGGAGCATCTCGCCTGCCGTGGTGTGCGCAGTGCATCTGAGCTCTGGCAAAGCAGCCTTTGGCTGGTGGAGGGACAGAAAATGGATCCGGGTGCATTCAGCTCTCTGCACATTTTGGCGTGCAACAGAGGCTGCCAGCACTGCCGTAATGCCCAGTGCTGCTCAGTGGCTGCTTGTGTTCCCGGCACAGGCGGAGAAGCCTCAGAACTTGTTTAAAAAGAAGCCAGGTGCCACATGCCTTCATCACCACCGCGGTCAGACCCTGGAGCAGCCTGAAGTGCAAACCTAGGGCATCCCCATGACAGCGTGCCCAGGTGCTGGGCTGCCCAGCACCGTCTGCGGGGGAGGATGGACTGCAACAAGTGGGTACAGGGATGACCCCTCCCTCCCTTGGCACCCCTTGCCCAGTGCTGCATGGCAGGGGCAAGTGTAGCAGTACCCGGCCCTGCTTGGAGTTCCTGGTTCTTCCAGCCTCACTCTGCACCAATGCACCGAGGAATTTTCCACCCTGTGTGTGAATTCCCATTTGCAGGGGAAATGCCCGCTCCCACCCAGCGCTTGCTCTGGCTGATGCCACAGGGACCACTCCTCACTGCTCGGCCATGCCTGGCGCGGCCATGGCATCGTCTGACCCAGCGCTGCATGCGAGCAGCGCCCTGGCTTGGCTATTAATAGCAGCTCCCCTCTCCCCTACTGAAGGCTGGTGGGAGCCCAGGGTACGTCCCACTCTGTTTTTTCGAACAGGTCCCAAAAGCAGGAATCATTTGTGGCTTCCCCGGCCGGCGCGTCTCTCCTTGGCCTCCAGCATGTGCTATTTTCTGTGCTGTTTACTGTTCTTCTGCGGGCTGTCAGGTTTCCGCGCTGGGGGAAGGTTTGTAAATGGGGGGGGGGCAGCGAGTCCGCATGGAGGGGCTACGGGAAGGGGGAGGATGGAGGAGCACAGACATGGCCTTTATCACAGCCTAGGGGATGTGTGGCTCATAAATCCGACCCAGGCAGATAGGGGATAAATCATCCCAGCTTGGGCACTGGTGGTTACCCATGGTTAGAAATTAACTTTGTGTTGGATGGGTCCCAGGCTGTGGGATGGGAAGGGGAGGCTGCTCCGGGCAGCGCGCCTCCCGCCTGGCCGGCCCCGGAGCTGGGCTGCAGGCAGGCGAGCGGGTGCCCAGTGCCCTGGCCTGGGCAGTCAGGACTGGCAGGCACAATTAAAGCCAGAGCTGATGAAGCAAATGGCCTGGGGTGGATGCTGTGGCTGAACCTGTGCTGTGGGCGATGATGCCCTGGCACTCACACCAACCTGGCTGGGCTCTGGTGCTTTGGTGACTGGCTGTAGCCACTGCACAAGCCATCTTTGGGCTGCAGGCACAGCGGGCACTGGGAGACACTGGTCTGTGTGGGAGGGGACAGGAACCTGGGGTGCCAGGGAAGGTGGCAAGGTGTGCATGCGGGGCAGGAAGATTGATGTGCTCACAGCAGGACTGTCCTCTCCCCCCACAGCTGCAACCCAGAGCTTGGCAGAGCCGGGACCCCCCTCCAGGTATCATGGGGACACACAGGCTGGGTCAGTCTCTGGCCCCAGCTCTGTGACTCCAAGGGTGGGAGGAGGCAGTGAAGCCCACAGACCCCTGTTTCATGTCTCCTCTCCAGCTGCAGCACCCTTCTAGCCCCAATTCCTCTTTCTCCATTCCCTGGTGCTCCCTGCACAGCTCCATGAGCATCCCCAAACCCTGCCCTATGTAGGGCCAGGAATTTCCAGGGGGCTTTTAGGCATGTGACTGCAGCAACCTCTTCTCCATCTGCTCAGACCAAGAGCCCACAGCTGGGACCATTGCACCCTTAGGGTCCCAGAGCACCCACTGAGGGGGAAGAAGGGGCAGGGCTGCTGGGGACACCCCTCCTGCAGTGGGTCTCCAGGCAGCTGGCTCAGCTCACTCCTGGCCCACTCTCTAATAGCTCCCCAGCTTTCCTTTCTAACGAGGCTCTAATTGGAAGCCGGTTGTGCTTCCCTTCCCCTCTTCTCAGAGCTCTCCAGTCCCAGTGCTGCAGGGCGATTAAGCTGAGGTTTTGGGTTTTTTTAATATGGCAGAATTATTTTGGAAGGGCCAGAATCGTTACATGACGGGCTTCTTGAAAAACCCCAGGCTTCGCCTTTCAGACGAGGCCTTTTCAAGTGGTTTTGCACAGTACACGTCTCTGGGCAGCGACCGTCTCGAACAGTTACTGTTAATTATAGATGCCTCTTTCCCGCTCGCCCATTACTCAAAGGATTTTTGTGTGTTTTAACAGTGTTTTACATCAGCCTGAATAAGACTCTATTCAGTATTTCCGAGAGCTGGAACTTGGGCATCCCCTGCTGTATGTGTCGGGCTCTCCGCCCTGCATCCCTGGGGCCAGGGACCGGGCAGCCAGCGTGGGCACAAGCCTTCCTCCCACCACCCAGCCAGTGCACGCACTGCTCTTGGTACAGGAGTTGTGCCTACTGCGTGCACACCCTCTTTGCACCCCTCTCCTGGCTATGCGTAGCCTTGAGTTTGCATGCTCAGCTCCTTGGGGCCATCTACTAAATCCACCCTCCATCATCCCTCTTGCATGCTGAGCACCGCTGCCCGCTGGTGCATGCTCGCCTGGACCCTGTACCCGCTGTCCTGTCACCCTCTTTGGCCAAGGATTGAGGGGCAGTGATAGTTCCAGGCATGCTGGCCTCATCCTGGTCTCCTTGGGATGTGCAGGGTCCTATTCTCTCTTGCTGAGCCCCAGGCTGGTGTGTTCCCCTTGCATTAACACGTGGATGTCTCCCTTGTGCCGTGCACCGCATAGCTGGCATGGTTCCCCATGTCCTTTGTGCTGCATTTATCAGCACTGATTTCAGGCCTCCTTCGTTGCCCAGCTATTCAACAGCAATTTGTTGCACTCAGCAGTTTTCCAACTGCTCTGAAGAGTTTAATATCATTGAGAAATGCTCTCTCCCCCTGTGCCACCCCATTTGTACCCTCTGCCTGCAAAAGCCACCCTTTATTCCAACTTGCCTCCTGTGCTTTACCCTAGGTGTAGGCTGTGGGAAGAGCTTGCCTCTTCTCCTATGACAGCCGAGCTAGTTTAGCCATCCTTGGGGAAACACCTTGCCCTAAGTATTTTCCCACTGCATCCCCCAGTATGCTCAGCTGGGTACGCTGACCCCTTCTGAGAGCTCCGGCAGGTTTGCAAGGGGTGACTTCCCACCACAGAGCAGTGCTGCACCTTGTCTTCACGTCATTTCTGTCGCCAGGTGCTTTTTGCCTCCTCGGCTGCAGGCTGCTGGTGTTTCTGCAGCTCCCGAAGCCTTCCTAGATGGAGGACTGAGCCCTGAGCTCTGGGTCCCCCTCAAGAGATGTGAACGCCCCCAGGATGTGCCAGGCACTCTGCAGAGGGGGCACGGACTTGTGGGCTGAGCAGCCTGCCTGATCACTGGCCAGCTGGGCTTTGGCAGTGGGTGCCCCTGCCTGACAGTGAGGCTTTGGTCAATGCAGAAGTTTTGAAGGGTTGGAAGATGAGGGCCAGCTTCAGGACTGCTCTGCTGGACCAATTTCACAAGCCCACTGGGGACAAGAGCTTCCTCTGGGTGCTCCAGGGCTCTCCGTGAGCTGCTGGCTGCTCCCACGAGAAACCATGAGTTGGGGGGAAAAGTGGATCCAGCTCATCCTCATGCCCACCATCCATCCTCCTTCAGGCTGGAGTGTGGATTTGGGGAGGGTGGAGGGCAGCTGGGGGGCACAGTGGCGTTGTCTGGGGAGAGCCCCATTCGAGGAGTGGGGGATCGCACCTCGTTTGGGCACCTCTGCAGCCCTCGTCTCCTCCAGCTCAGCATATAGGGCATTGTGGTCAGGCCCATTTATAAAGCTGGTAAATATATCGGCAGAGTTTGTGTCCCCTCCAAAGGTCAATATTTGTGCAGAGTTTAATTTTAACTTAACAAGCAGTTGTTTGCAGAGGCTGCCCTGTTTGTGTGTGTGTGTGTGTGTGCCTGTGTGTGTGCGCGCGCTTCCCCATCGATCGATGCTCGTGGGAAGGCGTGCGAGCGGCTCGTGTGCGTGCACCAACTCACCGGGGCGCAGAAGGGGTCGGCATGGCTCCCCACTCCCAGGGATCCTCTGGATACAGGGGCAGTACTATGCGGTCCAGAGGACAAGGACCAGGGTCTGTGGCCGAGTCTATAAATGCAACCCACAGACCTCTCCAGGAGGTGACAGCAGGCAAAATGTGCCCCATGAGGCTCCGAACAGCAACCGATGGGGACGGTGGCTTTCCTAGTCTGTTCCGACCAGTGCCCTGGGCTTGCTGGAGGCAACTCTGAGGCCACGCAGCCCCCAGCCTTGCCCCTCCTGAACCCGTGTGGCTTTTGTGGCTCTCATCCATGTTCTGGCAATGTGCGTCTCTGAGCTGAGCGCATCATTCAGGCCAGTTCCAGCGTGCAGCGCTGGCTTTGCACAGGGCTCAGAGGGCTCGGCACTGGCCCCCGTGCACAGCCACTCTGGAAACAGCTGTGGTGTTTCTTCCAGGGCTTTGCAGTATCACTACCCATGGGGTTTCATCCCCCTGTCTGTACTCCCACCCTGCCGTGCAAAGCAAACCTGCATCCCACACACACCTGCAACACCTCACTGAGGCTAGTGGCTCCTCTTTGAGAGGTCTAGAGCCAGAGTGCCCCCACGTTGGCAGGGAAGAGGGGAACGGGGCTGCCCAGGTCTGTGCCCAGGCACCTGAGGCTTCTGTTTCTGCTACTCCCAAAGCTCTTCTAGCTGAAACCCCTTGCTGTGCTTCACCCCAGGGCTGGCCACGTGTTCACAGCTGAGCTTGGGGACAGGCTGTGCGTCTTGCTCACCCCATAGCATCTCGCGCACCCCATAGCATCTCACCCCTTGGGATGGAGGCTGGCTCCTCTCAGGCACCCGTGGTGCATCCCAGCGTCCTGGGGCAGGACGGGACACCAGGCTGGGTCCAATATCCTTCCCCAGCCCATCTTGCCAAGGGCACAGAGTGTCTTGTCTGTGGGAAAACTGGAGAATAACAGCAGGCACAGCCCTGGCTGTGGGAGACCTGGTCCTGGTCTCCTACCCCAGGGACAGCAGCTCGGGGGCAGGAAGGGGGGACACAGCCGGGGAGAGGTGGTAGGGCTGGGACGGAGCCCGCCGTCCCCGCAGCGTGGCCGCTGGGGATCCGTGTTTTGCAGCCCGCCTTGTGGGCACTGAGGTTTGGTTTCCTTCTCTCTGCTCTTTTCCTCTTCCTCGCCAGGCCCCAGGGCTGCCGACCGACCTCAAAGGGAAAAGCGGGCTGCGAGGGACAGCAGCGGGGACGGGCAGGGGTAAACACGGGGCTGGGGCCGGCCAGGCAGTGGGTGATGGAGGTGAAGTCATGCTGTGACGTCAGCCCTGTGGCTTTGGGGACAGCCGTGGTTAGGCTGCTCAAGGAGGGGCGGCTGTTTTCCTGCAGCTCCGCCGCTCGCTCATGGTGCCCGTCTAACTTATAAACTTTAATGGCCAGTTTAAAAGGTTCCTGCCATGGGCACCTTGTTGCCAGTTTTAGGTTTTTAATTTGGAAACTTTCCCCTCTGTGGTCGGGGGAGGAAGGACTTGGGTCCGCTCGGGGCCAGTCATCAGGACACGCGGGTGCCAAAGAGACGGTCCAGAAGGGCTCTGTTCCCGTCACTGGTGTCGGGGCAGGGTCGGCCACGCCAGCGCCGAGGAGGGCGGTGGAACATGTGCCATGCATGGGGCAGACGGGCTGGAGGAGCCCCCCAGTCCCCTCCCGCTGCCCACATATTGGTGGAATAAATTTAGCTCCTCCTCGACCGCTGGCTGGGGGAGTGCCAGCAGCAGCCACCTGCTCCCGATCCACATGGTCCTACCCCCCTGCCCTGGGGTGACCACGGCTCTGGGCTGTGCCAGCAGCATCCTCACCCTGCAGCCCTCAGGAGACACTGGGAGCCCCTGCACCTCTGCTCGGGGTGGGGGTGAGGGTGCATGGGGCTACAGCCATGTTTGCTCGCCCGGGCACCTGGATTCTCATCCCAGCGGTCACGATGTGATCAGGTGTTTGACTGGCTCATCCCCCAGCTACCGTCACCACCATGCAGCAGTTGTACTGCCCCATGGGGCTGCAAGCGGTGGGTGTCTGTGCTGCAGAGACCATTGGAGGGGTCTGCCTTGTCCCCTGCCCTGTGGTCGCTGACTGCTGTGCCCCTCCAGCCACATCACAGGGGATGCCGGCATCCCTCCCTGCAGCTTGCTCTTGCCATGCTGCAGCCGGCAGAGCCACGTTTGGTTGCAGAGCCATGCCTGTGTGTGCTGCTTGGCAGGAGGAGAGAATGCAGGGCTGGTGCTTCAGGAGATGCTGAGGGCATGGCACTGCTGCTCTTCCTCGCTGCCCACCTTTCCCAAAGCCCTCCAGCAGCCCCCACGAGGTGGGATCTGGCAGAACCATGTTTCACCAGTGCAAGCTCAGCTCTCCTCTGCCTGCAGTGACTCAAGAGGCCCCTGCAAATGCCCAGGAGGTGCTGGCACACAGGGCTGAAGCCTGATGCCCTCCCATGCAACAAGGAAACCAGCCTACAAGCTTGAGGGGAGCATCCCCACAGCCTTCCCACCCAGCCCTCCCTTTGCAGCTGGAGAGAGCAGGGACATCTCCCCCCCAAGCCTGGCTGCAGCCACCTGGGTTTACTGACAGTGGGGCTCCAAGGAGTGACCGTGGTTTGGCTGGGTCTTTCCTTGTCTCCAGACCGGTGTGGTGGGGCTTGTCCGTATGTTCCTGCTGTACATGCTGGTTGTCCGAGGGTGCTGCATGCAGGCTGGGCCCTCCAGTGCAGGCTGATGTGGTCGTGCTGTAAGCCCCTGTGGCTGGCTGGGTACTAACCCAGCTGGGACAGCCCACCCTAGAGCATCTTAGCTATCAGGTGGGTCCAGGACCTTTTGCAGACCTTTCTGGGGATCTGGAGAGAGCTGCACAGCAGAGAACAGATCTGGCTTGGCAAAAGTCTGCACCCCAGGGGTTGAAATCCCCCGGGGTGGGCACCCAGAGCACTATAAATAGCGCGCGGAGCCAGAGGAGCAGAGGAGTGGCCCTGGTTTACCAATGCTTTCATACCATGACTTTCAAGTGGTTCCCCTGCCTCTTCCCCATGAGCCAGTGGCACATCTGTGCTCAGCCCAGGCGCGGGGCCGGCCGGCGGGCTGCCTCCGGTGCTGTGCCACGTGCTCTGTGGCCGCTGGAGCTGGTGCCTCTCACCAGCCCCGGGGCAGCCCTGCCTTTGCCAGCCCTTTAATTGATTCCTGCTCTCCTGCACGGGTGGAGGCTGCAGATGTGCAGCCTGGTAGGAGGCAGTGGGCTGCGGGTACCAGCTCCAGGAGCCAGCCTGGGCAGGGCAAGGAGCAGCCCAGTCCTTGCTTTGGCTCTAGCGTCCGCTTTGAGAGCTGCTTTTGAGTTTCCAGGTGTTTGCAGAGGTTGTCTCCCAGCCTCAGCTCCTGGAGGCAGGGGATTTGGCAGGACCCTGCTCGCCCTGTTTTGGGGCTCCTAGAGGAGATGGAATTGTTGGGGAGCAAAGAAACAGCTCCCCGAATGTCACTGGTGTGTCTGCCCGTGATGGACTTGTGTTATGAGACATTGGCAGCTGATGGCAGTGCAGGGGGGGCTGTAGAGGTCCCCCATTCCCCTGAGGCTGAAGAAGTACCTGGCTGGGGAGGGAGGTCCTCCTGCACAGTGCCCCAGCATCTCTGGAAACTGGCCAGCAGCTACTGAAAGCTAGGCTCTGGCAAGGGGGAGCAGGGGCAGGAGCCAGCACAGCCGGGCTTGTGGAGCCCTCTGATGTCTTTAAGGCCAGTAAAGAGCAGGGCCCTGGCGATGGCAGGGGTTCAAGTTACGGAAGAGGATTTTCTAGCCTGGCACCAAATAGGAGACAATATATTGGAGCATGTTATTACGGATAAGGTTAAAGATAAACCAGTTTTTAGACTGGAAGGTGATGGTGGTCCAGGAGAGTGTGACTGCAGACAAATGAGGTTTTTGACATGAGCACAGTGGAGCTGCAAGGAGGCGCCCTGGGTACCTTGTTTTCCAGTGCTGCTGATGACAGATAGTGCTCCATGGAAGAAAACACCTAGAAAAATAGGGATGAAAATGTTGAGGCTTTTAAAAAACCCTGTATTTAGCCAAAGGGCATGGTTTTGCTGTCTGGAGATGGCAAGGGGTGGGTGAACCCTTTGGAGCAAGGCAAGCCCACATGGAGAGAGCAGTGTGACGAGTGGGCAGGGGGCTGGAAAAAGCAGCAGTCGCTGGAGCCAGGGGAGGTCTCTGCTCCTCATCGTCTGCGGGGCAGTGGCAGGGCTCAGAGCACCACGCTCCCGGCACAGGCTGGGATCCCTGCCCTTGAAAATGAGCAGCAACTTGGGCTGTAGCAGCCGAATCTGGCAAGGCAGAGATGGGTGAGGCTGCAGCAGCAAGGGGAGGTCTGCTCACCCAGGCGGAGGGGCACAGCATGGGACAGGGTTGGGGCCATGGCTTCCAGCTCCCGCGGCCCTCTGTGCCCCCCCAGGCAGCACTGCAGGGACCCCATCCCTCTCTCCAAGGGCTGAGAGGGCGAAGGTGCCCTGACAGAGTGTTTTATTAGCAGCAGGTGCCTGAAACCCAACTCGCAGCTCAGCAATCCCTCCCCTCACCTGGAGATGAACCCGGGCTGGGGGGCACGACTGTGCAGGGTCAGGCCCCACCGGTGCCAGGATTACCCCTGCCGTAACCAGAGCAGCTCCCCAGCAGCCTGACGGGCTGGTCCTGCCATGGGCGACAGGCGCGTAATGCCTGATTTCACAGCGCCGGCGTGCTCTGTTTGCTCATGGCAATGATCTCTCCTGCCCTGGCCAGCTCCAGCCCGTGGTCAGACCCTGACCTGCAGCTCTGTCAGCTGGGATTAGACACAAGATTTAGGCTAAAACCTGGCTGGAGAGGGGAAAGCCCAGCCCATCATCTCTGGAGATGGAGCTCCTGCCCTGCCCTCCCTTCTGTGCATGGCAGTTCCCAGACCTGCCTCTAGAGATGGGGCAGGAGCATCTCAGGTCTGCAGGCATCACCAGGGCTTTGCAAATGCCATGGCACTGCCCTGGCTGGGAGCAAAGCTCATATAGAAAAGGAGGAAGGCAGAGACTTTCCCATCTCTCCAGCTCTGAGGTGGTCCATGAGATGGGCATAGGTGCCTGGGCCACCTGCAGCAAACCAAGGGGACGCTCCCAAGGGAGGGAGCTGAGGAACAGGAGCAGTCCCTGCAGAAGGGCTCTTCCCTTTGCTGCCTGTAGCCTCCATCCCAAAGTGCTCCTTGCCGTGCCCAGACAGCTCATTCCAGCAAAGCCGTCACTGGGAAGAGGAGCTGTGGCCAGCACGGTGTGGGGCAGATGCAGCCAGCATCCCCCTGCCCTCGGCTCCTCCAAGCAAGGGGCCAGGGGTGGTTTGGCAGCAGATGAGCATTGGTGCCCTGCGGGAAGGCTGGGGCTGGCTGCCTGGTGCAGCTAGTGCCAGGGAAAGGCAGAGCAGCATCCATGCAGCGGCCAGGGATGCCGTGGCACCCAGGCAAGCACTAACCCTGGACTTGCAGGAACGCTGTTTCTGCGCCTCCCTGTTGCATGGTGCTGTGCCCAGGCTGAGGATACTCATCACCTCCTCGTGGGGTGCACAGCCCTGGCCAGCCCTCTGTGACCCTGCAAACTTGTCCTCTCCCAGAGTGTCACTTCCTGCTCGTCTCTCTGGACCCCAGCTTTGTTGGCTAGGCTCATTTAGCTTTGACAAAGTTTATAGTGCGCTGGAATGCAGAATGGCTGCTGGCCTCTCTCCAGCCTAAACATCCCCACCCCGTGGTGCGACAGGAGCTGATAAGGGTGAGTGCCGCAGCGAGCGAGTATCTCGTGCCCAGCCTGCGACCTTACAGCCACACGACCTTGGAGGTTGTCATCTATCACGCGTGTGTATATGTGTGTGTGTGTGTGTGTGCGAGCTGTCTCCCATCCCCAAGAAATGTTCTCAGCGTCTCTGGTTTTCTCTCCGGGCCAAACCCACATGCACGTTGCCCGAGACCGACTCCGAACAGACTCCTTTGATGAGCAGGGCTTAAATATACATTTGGCATTCCAGCGGCAGCGTGCCGAGCGTGGCCGAGGGTGTGAAAGTGTTTGCTTGACAAACTCCGGGGGCTCTCGCCTCTCTGCCAGCCCTGGGGACTTGCAGGAGAGAAATGTCAAGGAATTTTTCACCTCTCTGTTTTGTTTTGTGTTTTTTATTTTGTTTTCCTTCTGAGAGTGCATTTTTAGCTCTGGTGAAAGGTGCCTGATTGACGGTCCCAGAGACTGAGTCCCCTCTCTTTGCTGGGACAGGGACAGTGGGAGCAAGCATCCCACCCTGGTCCCGTCAGGGAGAGAGAACAGCCCTGCAAGCCTTGTGCTGACCCTGGGGGCTCCCATCTCATCTCCACTGGCTCTGTTCCCTCCGTGAGCCCAGCGCCGTCATGGATGGATTTGGGTACCAGCAAGATGGAGATGCCCCACATCCTAGATGTCCCAGGCTGTGGTCTGCTCAGAGCCAGACCTTTTGCAAAGAGCCTCTGTCTGCTGAGGGCAGCGGGGTGTCAGTCACAGGGTGCTTTGTCACCCCTCAGCTGGCCCCAAAGAGCCCTCTGCCCCAGCAGCGTGCTGTAAAGACACCCATGCCCATTGCTCCATGGAGGATTTCCCAGCCAGTGTCCCCATGTGACACTGCACCAGCCTGGGGTACATGCTGGCACCTGGGCACCTTTGGGGGTGCAGAGAGGACTTGTCACCTTATGCCTGTGGAGGGAGGAATGATGCAAGTGGAACAGGAGAGTGTCTCTGCGGGCAAGTTGCAGGTGGACAGGCTGGATACTTGCAGCCTCTGAAAATGGTGCATGGGAGGTGCTGGGGGCATGAAACCAAAACCACCCTGATCTTCACTTGCCACTCGGCTCCTTCTAGCTGCAGCCTGCGATGGGGCAGGGGAGGCAGCTCTGTCGCCAATACCCATGTGATCCACGGAGAAGGCTGGGATGTGCAGGGTCGAGTGTGGTGCAGAGCTGGGGCTCTGGACTTGGATGGGAGCCCAGGGGTGTCTCCTGCATGGGGAGGAGGAGGAAGGCAGAGCCTCCCCATCCGTGCAGCCACTTTGTCCTGCACCCGTGGGAAATGGGGAGGGGAGGCCCTGGGCTGCAGATTTGGTTTCAGAGCCCATGTCTGCAGTGTCCATCGGAGAGGGGCGAGATCCCGGCTGGCTCTTGGGGAGGGGGCTGGGGGGGCTGCATCTGTGTGTTCCCAGCTGTCCCCAGCATAATCCCTCACGAAAGAGAATCCCCTGCCCTGCTGCATCCCTGTTGTCTGGTGGCAGTGCTGCCTGGCCCTAAATCACCTGCTGCTCCCAGCCTGATGGATCACCATGGAAATGGGGGTGCTGCCCCCAGGCCAGTGGAGAGAGAGGGTCTGGGGTCTGTGGTCTGTAGGGCAGGGGTCCAGGCTCTGGAGGCTACAGAGCAGGGATTAGGGTGCTGGAAGACTACAGGGAGAGGCTTTGTGCCCCGGGGACTGCAGGGCAGTGATTGGTACCCAGGGGTACCAATTTGGGGGCAGGGATTGGGCTGCTGTGAACTGTAGATGCTGAGAAAGGGATATGGGGGGGCTGCGGGGCAGGGCTGGGGACCCTGAGAGGCTGTGGGGCTAGGGACAGGCTCCATCCCTGGGGCAAGGGCAGGCTTGGCTTAGGCTCCCCGAGGTTTCCTTCCCAGCCCACTGAAGAATCGCTGGCTTGTCTGGCGGAGCATGGACCTGTGGATTTCCTGGGCAGCAAGTCCCTTTCATGTGGCCACTCGCAAACTCTCATGACATCACCGGGGGCTGCTCCTCCCGGAGACAAACCCAGTGCTTTTTAGGGGTTTGCCATCCCCCCCCCCCCCCCCGCCCCAGCCTGTGTGTTTTGGCCGGGGGGGACCCGCGGAACCGCGTCCAAGAGTGACTGCTCTGGCAGGGAGATGGTGCTCAGGGCCGGTGGGCAGGGGGAGGGCAGTGTGTTCCCCCCCCCGTACTGAATAAACATGGGCTGGCCGGGGCTGGAGGGGGCTTTTCCAAGCTGGACCACACCCCGGGGGGCTATTTTTTGCCATGAATGAAGGGGCTGTGTGCTCGCAGGGCAGCCTGGCCTCCTGCCGCCGCTGCTGTGCAGAGGGAGCTTGCCTGACACTCAATCCTGTTGCCTGGCCGGGGACCAACATCTGCGCTCAGCAGCTGGGCACTGCCCGTGGGACACCTGGGCACCGGCGCTGCCTGAGGGACACCTGGGCACCGGCACAGCTGGGCACTGCCTGAGGGACACCTGGGCATCCGGCACTGCCTGCAGGACACCTGGGCACCTGGCTCAGCTGGGCACTGCCTGCAGGGATACCAGTGGGCTGCTGACGACGGGAAACACAGGCTGTCGCAGAGCAAGGGGAAGTGGCGGTGACTCAGTGGCTGTGCCAGTGGCGGTGCCAGGGCTGCTGGGGCATGTTGGACCCAGCCCTGCCGGGGCTGTGTGCCTGGGGAGCAGCCTAAGCCAGCGCAGGGGCGAGCCCTGCTGCCCCCCTGCCCACGCAGCAATGTTTCCTGCTGCAGTTTCGGGTGACGATGGGGCAGTGTCCCCAGGGGTTGCCCCTCTGGCTGCGCCCTCGCTTGGGAGGAACTGCAAAGCTGTTGGGGTGGAGCAGCTGCTGCCTCCAGCTCAGCCTGGTCCTGAACGCGCCCAGATTCCCCCCAAAGCCCCTAATCCCACCTGGCTCAGCCCCAACTTCCGCTCTGGGCCCTGATAGTTCAGCTAATCCCTTGTGTGCCGGGTTTAGGAATGTGCTGGGTGCAGCATCCCCATGGGTCTTCCCACCGTCACCCCCAGATTTCACTTCTCAAGGGGTCTGCAGGCTGCTCTGACAGTCCCCAGCCCTGACCCACACTCCTGCCGCCTCCACCAGCCCCACTGCCCCACGGGTCCCAGGGGAGCCACGGGTGTTTGCCCCTGTAAATGAGTGGCCCGTCCTCACCAGGTGGAGCTGGGGTGCTGGACCCCACCCCTCGCTGTTCCTTATCTCCACACAGCATCCTTGTGATTCACCAGGTGTGGCTCCCTTTCCGTCACCCCACTTTGCAGGAAGTTTCCCGGCCAGCCCCCCGCAAGCCCTGCGCAATAATAACAAGCCGGGATGAGCTGGCCAGCCTTCCTGAGCAACCCTACAATAACAAACCAGCGCAATGTGTCCAGCTTTCCTGGACAGACAATAATAAACCCGCATGAGCTGGCACGCTTTGTGGAGGAACCCTACAATAATAAGCCTGGGTGATGTGTCCATATTCACCGAGCCACCCTACAATAACAAAGCAGTGTGAGCCACCCAGCTTCATCGCAGAGAAGAGGGTCCCTGAGCTGTCCCCCTGGGACAGGAGGAACCCTGGCCATGAGGTCTTCATGTCTTCTGCTCCTGGGCTTGCCCAGGCCCTCCCCTGTCTGCACTGGCCCCTGGAGAAGGCACCCTGTGTTGGTGGTGGGCCAGGTTGGCAGAGGTGATGCCCATGGGTGCCATCAGCCTGTGGCTCTGCCTTCCTGGAAACCAGCAACAAGTCCTCACAAGTCCTGGCGTGCTGCGACCTGCTGCTCTTCAGGGCACCCTCCTTGCCCAGCTACCCTGCCAAACTGGCACCCAATGCCGGCTGCCCCAGAGGCTCTCCTGCTGTTGCCCCACTGGCTGCTGGACAGGAGGACAAGTGCCCATGGTCAGGTTGGAGCTGGGGGTGCCACCAGCAGCGGCCCCCATCCCCTGGGCAGCCATGCCCAGCCTCCTGCAGGGCCGCCCAGGTGGGGAGGCAAGGCTGATGCCTGTAGCAAGGGCTGCTCTGCTGGACCCCACTCTTTTTCAGAGAGTTTGTTGGTGCTGGGGCAGCAGGAGGGCTTGGATGCCTGTGGGTTTGCTCAATAGCGCAGTGGGATGGTCTCTCTCCAGGTGTGATGGGGTGGGGGCTGTGCCCAATGGGGGCTGGAGCCCCTCGTCCCCCACCAGCCCTCTGCCAAGCCCCAGGCTGCTCCTGGTGGGCTGGTCCCCATGTGGCTGGGGAGGAGATGCTGCAAACCTCCTGCCCCACCTCTGCGCTGCCGCTGACCCTCCTTTCCCTGGGATTTATTCCTAGGAGCTGGAAGCAGCAGCGGGTGGGCAGGGCAGGGGCAGAACCCCCCCACCAGCATTCCTGAATGGTGGGGGGACCCACATCCACCCCAGCACAGAGGCGGCACAATGCAGAGCCCCCGCTGCCACCGCGCCCCTCCACTCAGTGTCTGCGAGAAAAGCTGTAACCCAAGCCGCAAAAACAGCACAAGGAGAAAAGAAAAGGGTATTGAGCGGCGGGGCTGCTGCGGTCGCCGGCCAGCATAGACTGCTGGTTGTTAAGCGGGTGCCTCGCTTGCAAAGGCTGCCTTGATGAAGTGTGAGACAGCACTTACGGAGGGACGCGGGCAGGCATTCTCGCTCCATCTTCCGTTCACAGTGCCGCTCTTTATGCGCCTGACATTTGCTCGCTGGAAAGGCCCCGAAAGTCAGGGGGAAAGGAAAACATTGCCCGCAGCAGGGCCGGAGCGGTGCTGGGAGGAGTGCCGTGCCGTGCTGGCCTGGGCTGGGTCGGGCTGGGATGCTCGGCCGTCCTGGCCTCACCACCCGCTCTTCCCTGGGGTGACCCCTTCACCTCTCGGCAGCTCTCCGGCTGCCTTCCCCTGCCGGCACTGCTGCTTCCTGCCAGGTGTGCTCAGCCTGGCTCCCTGCCTGGGAAGCCCTGGCCATCCTGCCCCTGCCTGCTCCACGGGCGGGCTGGCAGCACCGCCAGCTCTCCTAGCTGCTGCTGCTGGGTGTCCCCAGGGGTGTGCGTGGTAGGGGGTGAGGGGGACAGCGCAAGCTCAGGGCAGGTCCCTTAGCTGACTGCCACTGTGGTATGCAGTGCCCCAGGGACTGCTGCAAGCTGGGGTGAGCATGTGTGAGCGGATCCAAGGGCTGGAGGAGCTGGGAAGGGGCATCAGCATTCAGTGTAGGGAAGCTCAGGGTGCTTTGGGGCAGCTTGGGGTGCTTCGGGGCAACTTGGGGTGCTTTGGGGCAGCTCTGCCCTGAGGGAGAGGGTCACTGCCCCACCAGGGAGCTGGGGTGGGAGGCCAGGCTGGTATGTCCTGCTCCATCCTGGGGAGATGATCTGCCCCTTTGCCTGCCCTGGACCCCAGCCAGGAGGGAGCAGTTCATCCTCCTTCACCTCTGTCCTCCCGCAGGCAGATCCTGGTGGGATCCCCTGGTCCGGTGCTGTTGGCAGAGGCTGGGTGATCAGCTAGCACAGATCGGTGCTCATCCACCTGGATCCCAGGATGGATCCCTCCCCAGCCTGACCGACATTGGCATGACCATGGGCAGAGATGTCCAGTGCGCATCCAGCGAGCCATGCCAGCCCAGGAGCACACACAAAGCTTGCGGTAGGGGAGAGCGCTGAGGACAGCCTGGCCATGAGGCATGGGAACGCCCCGGCCATGGAGCCCTTCCCCTGCCTGCCACGGGATGCCGCAGCTTCGCCTGTGCCAGCACAGTGGTGGCCGTGCCCATCGCCAGAGAGCTGGTGCGCCATTCCCGGGCTGCTGCTCCACCACGCCGCTTCCGCGGAGCCCGCTGGCAGGGGGAGCCCAGGGAAGCCATGCCCCCCCCGGCCCACACCCCTTGGCTCCCAGCCCCGGCAGGAATTATTAAGTGTGCCCCTGTGGAGCATGTGCTGAGGCTGGCCACGGGAATGTGGGCAGATCTGACATACAAGCCACAGCAGCCAGGCTGTAATTTCCAAACAGGCCCCGTTAGCTCTGTTTTCCAGTTAAAAATATATTAAAAAATAGGAATGTGGGGTTTGTAGCGAAGAATGTTGGTAACCACTTTGAACGTCTGGTGTGATAATGAAAGGGTCAGTCCCCAGCTTTGAGCACGACCGATTTAGACTCTGGTGCTTGGCACCGGCACGGGGGCCCAGCACGGTCCAGCCTGCCTGCAAACCGCTCCCCCGGGCCCGGGGAAGGTGATGCTTCTGCATCGGTGGCACGGTGCCGGGCTGGGTGATGTGCCCCTCCTGCTCACTCTGTCAAGAGGACATCCAAATCGCCATCTCTTATGGCCTCTTGAGAAGGGAGTTTGGGCAGAGGTGGGTGAAGGCAGGAAGCCTGCAAGATGGATGCTGTACCCTGCCCAACACCGGCCCTGCTGCCCTCCCATGCTGGATTCAGCCCCATAGCAGAGCCCTCCAGGAGGGGGGGCACTGAGTGATGCTGCAGTCCAGCTCCCTGTGAGCTGCTCCCACCACGGCGGGGCTGCCAGCGAGCACAGCTTGCTCCTGGCACGAGGTCAGGCACCTGCTCCCCTTCACTAGGCAGCCTCCCCCGGCTGGGCTAATCGCAGTTCAGAGTGTGCTCCAGAACCTCCCGTGCCGCTGCTGCAGCCTTGAGTCGCTCCTGATACCAGGGCATCCCACTTGGCCTTGTGGCTAGGTAGTCATAACACGCAGGGCAAGCAGTGCCAGCTCCCCGGACATCACTCCCCGGTGCCCGGCGGGTCACATGGGGCAACACGGCCAGCACTCCCCCAGGTGCCAGCTCTGAGCTCGTGCTATTCCCCAGACCTCTGGCATGATTTTTATCCCAGAGATGGGTAATCAGAGAAAAACAAGTCACCGTAGGCCTGGGGAGACGTCGCAGCAGGGACAAGGTGGCTGCGGCAGGGTTCAGCTTAGGGATGTGCTGGGGCAGTGGGGCAAGGAGGGGGGGGAAAGTCACTGGTACCCAGGGCCTGTCCCCCACCCAGCCCCTTCTGGGGACACCTCCTTGTCCCTCTCAGCCTCCGGGGCCATCAGGTGGCCAGTGGCTGGCACAGCATGCTCTGCTCCCTGCTGAGTCACAGCTCTGCAGGGAAACGCTTCCAGCTCTGGTTATAAACCCATTTCCCTCCGGGGCTGTGAAGGGCGGCCCTCCCATCCCGGCGAGGGCCAGCTCCAGCGACCCAATGGCTCTGAGCCTGCGGGCTCGAGTCGCCGGGAGGGGCAGTGGCGGGAGGTGGCCAGTGACTACCAAATTCCACCCCAGGCTTGCCAGAGCTGGGCCCTTCCTGGAGGCACGGGCAGCGGGTGCCCTGCACCTGCAGATCCCTGTGCCACCCCAGATGCCCATCCCTCCCCGGGGGGGCGGTGGTACAGGGCACCCTTCTCCCAGCACCCCCCCCAGGGTGCCACCCCAGTGGGTGCATGTGTGCAGGTCTCTGGGACACCAGATTGTTACAAGCACCATGGGCACTCCAAAGCATTGCCATCCCCAGGGACACCACCGGGATGCTGTGTCAGCTCCGGGCAGCTGGGGCTGAGCACCGAGAGAGCAGCTGCCCTGCCCAGATCCTCACTTGGATACTGGGAAGAGGAGCAGCCTGGGCAGCCGCCCCTGGGGCTGGATTGGAGTGGAAGGGGGTGGGCAGCACCCTACGCCTGGGTGCACAGCCTGTCCCACCACCTTGGTGCTCCCTGGGGACCCCTCGGTGCTGGGGAGAGGGGGTGGGCAGCAGGGTAGTGGCCAGGTGGCTCTGCAGGGGACTCTCCCGCCCTCCTGGGGCATTGACCCGCACAGTGCTATCTAGTACACTTTGCTCACTCCACCGCCATTCCCAGCTTTCCTGGGAGCTGCTGTTTGCTTTTCTCTGAATTATGACTCCAGCTTGTGCCTTTGATCTGGGCTTTGTCGGCCACTGGTTGCCAGCCCCTCTCCTGCCTTTGAAGTGCAGTCGCCTTCCCAGCCTCGGACACTGCTTTTGCAACCTCGGGTGCAACCCTGGCCCCGTGGGGCTGAGACATCCACTGCAAGAGCATCCCCAGGGTGTCCGAGCATCCTCCTTCTTGGGACCTTGTGATGGGCCAGCATAGCTCAGGGCTTGGAGGCTGGGCAAGGAGGCATTGGGAGGTCTGTTTGTCCAGTGGCAAGCATTCCAGGGGATGCTGGCAGGGCGCTGGGACCAGAGTATCGCTCCCTCCTGTGGCAGTGGGCAGGGACACAGGAGGTCCTGCACAGAAGCTGGCCAAAAAGCAGACCCTGGTGGCATGCATGTCCTACAGCTACAGGGCTTTTCATTCCAACGGCTCTGGCAGCAGGGATGAGACCTGTGGGGAATGTGCCTTTCTGGGCACCAGCCAACCCATCCTGGCATCAGTCCTGCCCTCCCTCCCCATCTGGCAGGGAGCAGCGAGGGGGGGCTCAGCCTGCCCTTTCTGCCACTGGGAAGCAGTGGCCAGGCTTTGGACTCTGGCCTTGAGTGGGTCTGAGTGTCCCCATCCCCTCCCCACTCCCCTGGCCCGGAGAGGATCCAGCCTTATCTGTTACACTTTGTTCTCCTGCTGTCTGGGTGTGGAGCGGAGCAGAGATTAGTGTACAGACCTTTGACACACACACACACACACACACACAAAGCCACACAACCAGCCACATGCACCCAGAGCCATGCTCATTTACACATGGCTGCGCACGCAGGCCCCCATGCACACACACATACGCACGCTCACCTGCACACCTGCACCCATACTGTGCCCCGTGCACCCCCACACAGCCGCCCCCTCCAGGGCACACATGTTTCCCCATCCCTACATGTGTATGCTGTCTGTGTGCTGTGTTAGATTCCCAGTGGAGCATGGCGCTTGCCCAACATCAGCCTCCCCATCATGAGGGCCAAGGTCCCCCACGCACATTGGGCATGGCCAGAGGGCGAGGGTGGCATCCCGCAACCCTGGCAGGGGGTACAGGCAGGAGGAGGAGGGCTTCCCTGCATCAAGCCTGGATGGAGACAAAATGTGTACAGGGAGGTGGGAGCTGCTCTGGCAGACTGAGAGCAAACCTGGGCATCCCTCATCTCACCACCGCATCGCCCTCACTTGCCATGGGGCCACGGGGGATAGCTTGTGCTGCCTGCATAGACATCACTGGAGGCAGTCGTGGCAGGCAGAGGTTCCCTGTCCTCACCTCGTGCCGAGGTCCTGCCCCTGCCCAAGGCTTGCTGTCCTTATCGGTCAGCCGCGGTCCCTGCACTGCTCCCGCCGGGGAAGCCGCAGCCCTTCCCGTGCGATCTTATCTCCGGTGTTTCATGAATGACTTGCAAGCCTCCACAGTCTGCCTCTGAATGGGAAGGCAGCCTGTGGGCTGGAGCAGGTGTGTGTGTGTGTGTGTGTGTGTGTGTGTGTGTGTGTGTGTGGTCCTGCAAGCCATGACAGCAGTCGCTGGGGTGAAGCAGATGGAGTCCGATGGGCACAGAGATGCACAGACCTTTTTCTGCCCCACTGCGGCACCGTGGCAGGGTGTCCTGGCAGGAACCAGCTCCTGGCAAGTGATTTCCTGGCAGGGTGATGGTGCCTCTGCTCTCTCCCGCAGAGCCTGCCCCAGATCTGCGGTGCAGAAGAGGGACAAGCATTCACCTTTGCTCTGCAGCAGCTTTACGCGGCAGTGACGCAGCAGGAGGTCAAACAGGCTCGAAAACGGCAGCACCCAGGTGAGGAACTCCGTGGCTGTGGGATGGGGAGAGCCTGAAGCACCCAGCCTCCCTGTGGCTGAGCCCCCATCCCAGGGGAGGGGGAGTGGGGCCCTGGGTGCAGTTCACCCCATGCAACAGTCTCCCCCTTTGCTTTCCCCTCCATGGGCTGAGCTCCCCCACTCAGGTGCTGTTCCTGGTGTGGGTTTGGACAACGCCCTGTGCTCCCTCATCTCAATCCCAAATTGCATCTCTTTCTGCTGGTAACAGATGACACCGAGGGCCCAGCGCCCACTGCAGAAACCACAGGACCCCCCCATCCACCACCTCCATCCCAGGATGATGAAACGGTGTCTTCCAGCAAGGGAACCACAGTGAGTGCAGCTCTAGAAACAGCTTCTCTGTACCAATGGCAGGATGGGACCTATACCTCCCTTCCCTCCTCGCATCCCAACCCTGTACCCCTCCAGGATGGGCGGGGGGTCTCAGCTCAGTTCCTAGCCCATCCCACCCCATGTATCCTGGCTGGGGAGTGTGTGGGTCCATTGCACACATGTGTGTGGTTTGCACACCACCACGGGGGAGGGGTGGTGTCACTGCTTGGACACGCGCACCCATCCTGTGTGAACCCCTGGGGGGGACTGACACTGCCTCCGGTTTGATTCCAGCTGGCCTCTTCCCCAGCTCAGAAGCCCCGGCTGCCTGCAGCCAAGGCCAAGACGAAGAAGGCGAAGGGGCTCTTCAGCTGAAATGTCACTGCCACCCACCTCCATGGTCTCTGCTCCCCCCAGCATCTGAGAGAGGCAGTGCAGAGCACCCATGCATCCTCTGCCTCCTCGCCTGCATCTCCCAGTGGACTGTGGCCTGGGGCATGGTCCCCTACCAAGGTGTCTCCAGCCGGGGTGATGGGGCATCTCCTCTCTTCAGTGGTGTCTCAGGAACCTCTTTTCTGCCTCTTCGTGTAGAGCTTTCCCAGGCTGCCCCATTGTGGAGCCAGTGCTGGACCTGAGGTTAGTGGGAGGGATGATGCCAGGTGGGTGTGGGACAGCTGAGGCTCCAGCAGGGCGGTGGGGTTTGGCTGCTCTCTTGTCATTTGCAATAAAGGGCTGTGTCTGGATGAGATCCCTCTCCTCCTGCTCTGTCCCCCTGGGCCTGCAGTGTCCAGGCAGGGGTGCAGCCCCCGGTGCTGCTGGGTCCCCCTCAGGCTGGTCACATTGTCCTAGAGGCTTGCAGTGGCTCTGGACAGTGAGGAGGTGACAGCAGCTCATTGCCATGGGGCAGGACAGCAGCTCCCATCCTGTGCTGTGCCTCATCCTAAGCAGCAGCATGTGTAGGGGGTGTGCATGAGGGAACCCCCAGATCCTGAGGGCACAGCATGCTGGGGGGCCTAGAGCCCACGTTCTCCTTGTCCCATGGACACACCATGAGCTGGTGCCTGGAGCCAGGTGAAGCACTTGCAGCATGTTGGCAAAGGCAGCCTGGCCATGCTGAGGGCCACCTTCCTTATGCAGGCAGCTCCCCCAGTGTTAGTGGGCAGGTGATATGGGGCTAATCCATGCTCTGGCCTCCAAAGGGTGGGGGACAACCAAGCCACTGGCATACTGAAAGCTCCCAGGCTTGGGAGCAGCCATGGAGCAAGTTATAGATGCTCCCTGGACACAAAGCAGCACTTCTGCCCCTCCACACTCCATCTGTCTGTTCAACCACCCATCCCTCCATCCACCCATCCATCCATTGATCCCTGCTCTCCTCTTCTAGCCCTTGTGTCCACCTGCTTCCTTTGGGGCTGGGATCCCACTCTTGTGACCAAGCCAGGTCCTAAAGCAGCAGGCGGAGAGTCAGGCAGCACTGCCACAGGCAGGCTGCCGCCTGCCGTGCCACTCTCCTGGGGCAGGGACTCGTGCCCCCAGCTGCCCTGCTCCCCGGGGCTGGGCCGGCAGCAGTCACGCTGCCTGCTCTCCTGGGCGGCAAGGGGGAAACAAAAACATCCGGAGCAGCCCCTGTGTCTGTGGAAGGGGAATGAAAGGGCCTTTGCTGGGCCGCGGCCGGCCAGTCCCAGGGTGAGAGCAGCCGGTTGCTTTTTATATTTCCTCTCCGAGGGAGCAGCATGTGGGGCAGGGTGGGTAGTGGGAAGGGGAAGCCATGGGATGGGGAGCTTGTGCTGACAGCCATAGCTACATATCCTGCCTTCTCCCATCTGCCAGCATCATACCCTGGCAGCTTTGGGTCTGCCTGCCAGGCACTTGCCCCCAGGGAGGGTCCTACCAGCTGGGTAGCACCAGGGCAGCAGCTTTATGTTTCATGTGTCTTCTGTCACCAGGTTATCCCTTGGTGCAACCTCTGCTCTATCCATATGGGCTCCATCTCCTGGCTTGGGAGCTGTTCTGTTCCAAGCCAGATCCCCAACTCCCTGCTGGGCCTGGGCTTCGTGCTGCTTCCCTGTGCACGCAAGGACCTGCAAGAGGAGGGTGTATCACCCTAGTGAGGGCATGTGGCTCATCTGTCCCTTTTGGGGCTGAGGGGATATCACATGCTGGGGGGCACATTCCTGCTGTGCCAGTGGCTGGTGGGCTCTAGAGGAGAACGGGTGGTACAAACCAGCATCTGCACTCCCGGATCATCCTGGCTGCCAACTGCATCCAGGCTCTGTTTCTGCTTCTCCCTGGGGTACTCAGTTCAGGAGAGCCAGTCCCAGCGGTGCTGCAGGGGCCCTGCTCAAGAGTCCTGTCCTGCTGCAGAGTAAGTCTCCTCGGGGAGCCCTGCGGCTCTGTGCCCAAGGGATGGGCGAACATCCCAGCAGGCATGGGCTGGGGGTAAAGATCTGCTGCAGGGAAAGATCCTGCTCCACTCACGCTGCTCCCAAGGCAAGGGAAGGTGGGGCTGCAGGACCATGGATGGGGGGTAAATAAAAGCAGGGGAGTGAAGATATCAGTGGGAAAAAGAGCCCCGCTGATGCCCCCCAGACCAGTGAAGGGACCCCAGCCCCCACGACTCCAGCATGGGGCCACTGGTGCCTCCCTGGCCCAGGTTGCCGCCAGCTCCAGGGAGTGTCACCACTCATTGTCCCATCCTGTCCCGCTGGGGTCTCCTTCCCTGTCCCCACCCCCTCCTCCCTGGAGCCGGCTGGATTTGAGCTCCCGACACACATTAAAGGCCACAAGTTCGGCCTCGGCCTCCATAAATTTGATTCCATAAATATTAGTTTTCGCAGGGTTTAATGAAGCCGTTATGCCGGGCACGGCCCAGCACCCCGACCCGTGCCCTTAATAAGGGCTCTGTGGCCTCGATTAAAGGGACCTTTCAATCGCTGTCAAGTATTTTTAGAAAAGGAAAAGAAAAAAAAAAGAGAGAGAGAGAGAGGAGAAGAAGACGACCAAGGCAGCGAATAGGGAGAGGAAAATCCCAAACCCATCCAGTGCAAAAATAGAGAAATAGCACCACCTAGACTGCATGGCCCGGCTCCGCCACCCGCTCGCCCGCTCGCCCTGCACAGCGCCCGGCTCCGGGCAGCCCTGCGGGGCCTTGTGCCAGCCCCAAGCAGCCCTGGGAGCCCAGCGAGGTGTCTGCGGGATGCTGCCTTCCCGCTCGAGGCAAGGATAGGGGGATGCGGTGGTGGGGAAAGCCGTGGTGCAGAGGAAGGAGGGACTTGGGCACGGTCGGGACGCAGGCAGGAGCAGCGCATGGTGGCCGGGCATCCCAGCAGTGCCTGAGAGTGGCTGAGCGCTGTGGGAGATGCTGTGTGATATAGGGATGGACGCTGCATCTCTCCCACCTCCACTGCAAGGTAATTCCTCCCTGTGACCTAGTGCTGCGGCAGCAAACATCCCTTTCCACCAGCTCCCTGAACAGAAATCCCCCCTGAGGAGAAATCCCCCCTCACCCCCTAGTTAGACAGACCCTGTTGCAGCCTCCAGCCCCCCCCCCC
>WEKW01027162.1:160382-184369 GCA_013389905.1 Sula dactylatra
CATATGGCAGCACCCTGTACCCCGGGACGGCAGCACCCTGTCCCTCGGGACGGCAGCACCCTGCCCCGCTGCCCCTCGGAGCCTGTGGCGCCCGTGCCTGTTGCACCCCGAGGTGTGCCCTTGCGCCTCCTGAGCTGGCAGCACCCTGCCCTGCTGTCCCCCAGCTCACGTCCCCCTGTCCCCTTGACCTGGCAGCAGCCTGCCCTGGTGCCCCCCGAGCCATGCCACACTGTCCCAGACCTGGTGGCAACCTGTCCCGCCGGCCTCCGGTCCGGCAGCATCCTGCCAAAGCACCCCCGCGCCGGCAGTTCCCCCATCGGGCAGCACCCTGCCCGCAGCACCCATCCTGCCCTTGCCCCTCTGCTCTGCCCATCGGCTGGCAGAGCAGGCTGGCTGCCTGCTGGAGCCGGGAGGCACAGCAGAGCTCGGTGTGCTGGCAGGGAGGGGAGTGGGCAGAGCAGCAAGCTGGGCTCCAGGAGCGCCTTCGCTGTCCTTGTCCCACTCTCTGACGAAACGCTGTGCGGTCCCTCAGTGCCCCCTTCCTGCGTGTCTCCGGGTGGGATGATGAAGAGTGCCCGACGGGGGCTGCCCTCAGCTTCCTGCGCTCGGGGACGGCGACAACCTGTTGTTGCAAATGCCCTGTTGCAGTCAGCTTGCAATTGCCCTGGGCCAGCGGGAAGGAGGGGTGGGGGGGACAGAGGACAGCGGTGGAGAGGGGGGGTGATGCTGGACGAAGGTTACTCTGTGTTTTAATATTGCCAGGAGAATGCCTGAGGGTTTCAGGAATGCAGATAAGGAGCCGCACGGCCTTGCTAAGAAACCTGGCCACCAGCCTCAGCACTGGGTTACAGCCCGAGCGAGCTCCCGGGAGAGGCGGGGAGGAGCCGGGACTGCCCCCGCTGCCCACTGCACCCCCGGACCGGGGCTGGCGGGTGGGTGAGCGTGGATGGCTGTGGTGGCGGGCGCTGAGCAGGGCTCTGGCCATGGTCTCTGGACGAGGTGTTGGTAACAACGGGAGGAGAAGTGGCTTGGGTGCTGGCTTGACAGCTCTGCAACCCCACGTGCCCCAGCGGCAGGTCCCTGAGTTCAGGGGCCATGGTCCAGGGTGGTTCTCAGGCTGGGGACTGCAGCAGAGGAACTGAGACCCCCCGCGAGGCAGCACCAAGCCTAGGTTGTTGCACACGTCGTGGTTGCTGGTCACCAGAGCCCTGGGGCTGGGCTGGAGCTTGCATCCCCTGGGGAACAGCCTTAGGGATACTGAGGAAGTGGTGAGCTCTGCTTGTCCGTGCATTGGGGAAGTGGGCGACATAGTATTGCTTGAGTTGGAGACAAGAGAGCGCTTCTGGCTGTGTTTGTTCTTGACAGTGCTCCTGCCCGAACCCAGCCAGTGCCCCTCAGCACCCCTGGGAGAGGGAGGGCTCCGTGTCCCACCTTGCCAGCCCCACACTTCCCACTGTCCCGCTGCCTTGTTGGCAGGGTACCTGGAAGCTGCCTGGTCTTCTTGCGGTGCCCAAGCAGGGTCCCTGGCCACCACACATCCATGCGCAGATGGGTACCATGGTGCCTTGGGCAGCTCTACAGGGAATTGTCCCCATTGTTATGAAGGTGACATGATTTCTGGTAGCTCACTGTCATCCCACAGCCCTCTGGGCTTGTCCTGTGGCCCCTGGCTGTGGAAGATGTCCCCACATGTGGGGGCTCTGGCTCTGGCACCATGCCCTGTGTTGCTATGGGTTGGGAAAAGCCATTGACCCAACTCCTTGTCCCTTCCCCCAGTGCGCTGGCTTTTACTGCTGTTGACTCACTTCAAACCTGTTTTCTTTCCCCAAGTCCAAGGGTCTGGGTGTCCCAGGCAGCCGGAAGATGCCGCCTACTTGGGGGGGTGGGTAGTGCTGCTCTCTGCCCGCCTTTCCTTTATCGTTTCATCTTCCTCAAGAATTCCAGTGTGTTTGCTCTCGCTGGTCCCACTCGGAGGTGCTGAGATAAGACTGGAGGCAGAGCCCGCCTCACCTCTCCCCAGCAGCCTGGCCCAGGAATGTCCCGGGCCCCCTGCCCCCATGGACTCCTAACCCCAAGCCTCTCCCTACCCCAGCCATTACCTCTTGCAGCCACTGTTGGACCAACTGGCATGGAGACCATCCTTGCAGTGGTGAGGAATTGCTCATGGAGACCTTGGGATAGGACTCTTGGCTTCCTTTGGGAGAAAACTCACCTGGTGGGAGAGATGCTAGTTGGACCCCTCTTCTCCTGACCAGCTTCTGGGCATGGAGGTGGCTGTGGCCAAACATGCTCCATCCACAACTCCTGTGCTGAGGCTGTGGTCACACTTGAGTGTCCTGCATACCACTTCTGAGATGGCCCTGGGGTCCCTGCTGGCTGTGCCCTGTTTTGGAGCTGTGCCCTTCCTTCCAGATCTGCTGCCTTCCCAAAAGAGGTTTGGCTTCCCCCACAGGACACGGTCCTGTCCCCCACCTGGACGTGAGAAGGGAGATGCCAGTGTTGGTCAGGGGGGAGAACGTCCCAGCGCACCCAGCCCAACACACCCAGGATCTCCACCGTGATGTGCGTGGGACAGCACAGAGCCACCCAGCTCAGCGTGGTGGCACGGTGCCCCATCCTGCATGTGGCCTGAGGGTGCCCAGTCACCTGCACCACTACAGGGACAAGCTGTGCCCCACACACATATACTGTCACCACCTGCCTTCTCCCCAAACCCTGCTATATGCTTGTCACATGGGTTTCAGCCTCCTGGCTGGGCACTAAAGCAGTGCTGGGGCTGGTGAGCCATGGCCAGGGCTCAGTGCCACATGGCTGAGCTTGGACATCCCACTCCAGCCTGGGGCCTGCAGGGCCCATGAGCCATGGTGGCATTTCTATGTCTTTGCTGTCACCTTGCGAGACCTTGTGTTCACCCCCAGGCAGGAGGAGGGCCATGCCACACAGGCAAGCATGGTCACCCTGGTCCCCCGGGATGCTGTAGCCCCTCTGGACCATGTGTGGGGAGGAGGCGGGCTCTTCCTGAAGGCCCCAGCAAGCACAGAGCCTGTGGACAGCCCATGGCCATGGGTGTCTTTGTCCCTGCCTACCTGTCTGTGCAGGCAGCAGAGCCCCTGGGCAGACAGTGCGCATCCCTACTGCTCCCTGCCCACTGTTTCCTGCTCCTTGCCCATCCCTGGCCATCTCCGACTGTTGTTGTCTTCTCCATGCCTCCTGTGCCTGCTCCCTGCCCATCCCCACCTACTTGCCCTTGCCTATCACTGCCTGCTCCCTGCTTATCGTTGCTCATCCCTGCCTGCTCCCTGCTCATAGTTGCCTGTTCCCTGCCCGCTGCTGCCCTGCCCGCCCGTGCCTGCTCCCCGCCCGTTGGTACCTGCTCCCTGCCCATCCATGCCTGCCCCTTGCCCGCCGCTGCCTGCTCCCTGCCCCTCGGTACTTGCTCCCCGCCGGTCCCTGCCCGCTCCCTGCCCGTGCTCTGACACCTGCTGGCCACCGNCGGGCGGGCGGGCAGGCAGCTGGGCGCTCGCCCGGGCACCGGGGGGAAGGTGGGACCCTAGGGCTGGGGCTGCGCTGGGACAGGCACGTGCAGGGGACAAGGCAGCCAAGGTGGGTCCCGCTAGGAAAGGGTGGCCCTGCCCCAGCGGCTGGTGGTAGGCAGTGTCCCCGGCGGGGGGACAGGGGTTGGAGGGTCTTGGTGTTTTTGTGCGGGCAGGGGGCCCCTGGAGGACAGAAGGGCTGGCAGTGAGGGCAGGAAGGGTGCCCAGAGTGGGGTGCTGGCATGGGAGCGGCAAGAGGATGCCTGGAGTGATGGCCTGGGGGATGCAGGGGGGCATTGCGGGCTCCCTGCCTGCCTCCAGCCCCGAACTCCCTTGCTGCCCTTCTCTGCAGGGTCCCCATGGGGCCAGGGACCTTGGGAGCTGCTTGTGCCATGTGCCAAGTGGCACCACGGTGGTGCTGGACGGGGACAAAAGTCGCTCCCCTCCCTCCCTCTCCTCCCCTCACCTGGCAACTGTTTGTCCAACACCTTCCTGGCTTATCTCCCCACACCCAGGGAGCCATGGGACGAGGGCAGAGGTGCTCCCCCACCCCATGCGGGCAAAGGCCTGCCTGGCACTGCTCTTCCTGGGGCCCGGATCCTGCCAAGTGCAAGCAGGTTTCCCCGAGACCAGCAGCACCCACCTCCCTGGGACAGGAGCAGGTGCTTGGGGGTAGAGTGAGGGCCTGCGATTTCGGGGGGCAGCTCCCTGCAGAAGAAACACAGTGGCGTTTCTGAGGCCAGGGGTGTAGCCAGCATCCAGTTTTATAGCCCTGGCTCGTGCTTGCTGTGACTGTGTCTCGTGACCCATGACATCCCGTGGTGGGGAGTTCCAGAGCTAAGCTGGGCATCACGCAAAAAACGTCCCCCACGGTGGCTGGTTTTTAGACTGCTGCCCAGTCATTTCATTCAATGCTTCCAAGGACTGGCCTCATGCATGACCATGAATGCTCTGTCCTTCACCCTGATTTTATAGCGCTCTCCGGGACCTCCTGGCATCTCCTTTTGAGGCTGCACAGTCCTAGTCCATTCACCTGGTTTTGCGTAGAAGCTCCTATATTGCTTTTCCTACACCTTTTCTAACTCTCCTCCATCCCTTTTGCAGCAGGGGAAGGGACCAGAAGTGTGGGCTGTACTTTTGCAAGCCAAGCGCACAGGGGCTCAGTCCCTCTTTGAGATGCAGCTGTGGCTAGCGGGAGTGGGCAGCGCAGGGCGAGGCTGGGAGGGCTGCGGTGCAGGCGTCCGGGGCTGGCATCCCTCAGCTTGCCAGGGAGGACTGTGGCGGGGGGGACGAGACAGGGCGGTTGCCTTGCTTGTGGGACCTCTGTGGCCACCAGGTCTGGGGCTTTTGGGATTTATTGTTGTTCCTCAGCCCTGGCTTTTCAGCCCTTGTGGTGGGGAGAGGCAGAGGGGACTTCACCCCATGTCCCTTCTGCTCCAGCACAACAGAACTCTTGGGCAGGTTTGGCATTTCCCATGTGAGCAGGGGCTGGATGAAGCTATGAGGCTGCCCACTGCTGTGTCCTTGTGCCTCAGGACTTGAGGATTGATACCAAGTAGATCTGTGCTGAGGACTGGGCAGGTTGTTTCATTTGTGCTTGGGGACAGTGCTGGGGATCTCCCAACCAGGAGGCAGCAGGGTCTCAGCTCCCGCATCATCCTCCTGTCAGCTGGGAGCCCCTGGGGCAGTGCTAGCACAGAGCAGGCATCCTGTGAGCAGAGAGGGTGTTTCACCCCAGCCCAGGCTGTGCTGCCCAACAGGCTCTCCAGGAATGGGGGAGAAATGGAGGAGGAGATGGGTACCCTGCCAAGGTGCACACCCTTGGGAGATGCTGTGTCAAACAGTGGGGTATTGGGCACTGCGGGGAGTCTGAAGGGCATGGGACGGACAAGGCACCTCATGTTCTCAGATCTTCCTCTGCTGGATCAGCCCCCAAAGGGTCTGGGCGCCCAGAGGGGTTTCGTGGAAGCACGGTGGGGTACAACCTGCCAAACAGGCAGCTAACCTTCCCCTCCAAAAAGATTTTACTGACTCTGCCCCTCTGCCCGGCAGCGCTGCAAGGACCGCTTGAACTCCCTGGCCATCTCCGTCATGAATCAGTGGCCAGGGGTGAAGCTGCGGGTGACAGAGGGCTGGGACGAGGATGGGCACCACTCGGAGGAGTCGCTGCATTATGAAGGCCGAGCTGTGGACATCACGACCTCGGACCGGGACCGCAACAAGTATGGCATGCTGGCTCGCCTGGCCGTGGAGGCTGGCTTCGACTGGGTCTACTATGAGTCCAAGGCGCATATCCACTGCTCTGTCAAGTCAGGTAAGGCCGGGGGAGGCAGTGAGCAGAGTGGGGGGCCAGCCCCCTGTTTGTGGCATTCCCAGCGAGCTTGGCTGGCTGGGTGGGGTGGTCCTGGGGGGGGTGCTGGCTCTCACAGCCTGATTTCCCTCTCTGGGGCAGTCAGGTGGGGAGTGAGTCATACACCTGTCGTTAGCAGTGCCATGGGGCAAATTCCCCATCTAGAGCTCCCAGGGACCTTCGTCCTAACCCACCCTCTCTATCCCCATCCTTTTCCCACGCCACATTCCTTTCTCTCCCAACCTGTCCCCCCCATCTGTCCATCACATCTGTCTCCCCTGCCTCTACCCATGCAGTCCCTTAGTGCCCAGCTGCCCATGTTCAGCGCCGTCCAGCCCTGCCCTCCTCCATCGCGGGCTGCTCTTGAGCTCCTGCTGTCACAGCAGCATCCATCCAGCTCTGACTGGCCAGGGCCAGGGCCACCCAGGCAGGGGCGGGCCGGGGTGCCCTGGGATCAGCTCTCTGCTGTGCAGCATCTTCTGCGGAGGGGAGCAGAGCTGGGGGTGCTGGGGACCGAGGCAGCTGGAATGGAGTGAGGGGTGCTATCGTCGCTGGTGGTGTTTGCTTCCCCCCGTGCGGTGCAGTGAGGGGGGGACGGCTGGTTTCAGGCCCTGCCCGTGGCCTCGACGGGATTGCGTGGGTCGCAAGGCCCCCCGCAGCCCCGGGAGAAGCTNGCGTGCGGCAGAGGGCAGCAGTGGCCCACGCACGGCACCGGCCACGCAGGGCCACACTCACCCTCGCGGCCACACCCCAGGAGAGGGCCGTGCTGCTGCCCGGGGCCCATGTGTGCCCATGTCGCGACAGGCTGGGAAGGGCTCTGCCTGTGAGTGGGCTTGCGTGGGTGCAGAGGCAGCCTCGGCGGCTACACGCACACCAGCACCGTGCTGACACGCGGGAGAACTGTGCCTGCACCCAGAGCACTCGCACACGCACGCACACGCACAGGGAGAGGGCTGTGGATGCGCACACGTGCCCACGCATGTGCCCACACACCCACGTGCCGCCCACCGTGCCACGGTGGTGCCGGGGCTGGTACACCGGCGCTGCCCGGCATCTCTTGTCCCCGGGCTTGGCTCCCACCGCACTCTGCCTGTCCTACCGCCCTAGCCCGTGGCCAGCGGCCTGACACCCCCAGACGCCAGCCTGCCCCTCCGCGCTGACTCGCTCCCCCGTGCCGATGCCAGGACGGGCGCAACGCCGGCCAGCGATGGAGGTGGGGCGACCACACCGCAGAGAGGGAGCGACGCGCCCCCGAAGAAGAGGGACAAAGCGTGGGCGAAGGACCCGGGCTCCCATGCCGCAGGGTGCCCTGTGGGGCTGGCCGGAGGAGTGGGGCCAGGCTCTGAAGCAAGGACCATGACCCAGAGCCTTCGGGCTGGCCAGAGGAGTGGGGCTGTGCCCCTGGAGAAGGACAGAGGCTCTTGAATCCTGGGATGCTCCCCTGGACACACTGAAGAGGGATGCCGTTACTCAGGCAGCAGACCAGGGCCCCAAGATGCTGGAGAGCTTCTGGAGGCTGGCCACTGCCCCCTTGCTCCGTAGTGGCTCCCCAGGGCTCTGGGTCCCCCATATTTATACCTGAGGCCATGGGGAGCCTGGGGGCATGTGGTGGAGGCTGCGAGGTGCATATCCTGACCCCCCCAGAGCTATGTACACAGGGCAGCCGGGCTGCCCCTGCCTCTTAGTAAATGGTTTTTATTTTTGTACGGATGGCCACGTGGCCTGTTGTATGTATTGCGTCTCCTTGGGTCCCCCCCTGCTCCCATGCACCCCTTCATGCCCAGCGCCTGTGCCCCCCGCTTCTGCCAGGTGTCCCTCTCACCCTCCTGCCAGCCCCTCCCCACGGCTCTGCTGCCTGCCTAGGGATGTGGGGTGCAGGATTTGGGACCTGGCCTCCAGGGCAGGCATGGGGCAGATGCTGCACCTCATCTGAGCAATAAAAGGATTCTGTCCCAGAGATGGATGCCTCTCTTCATGGGCCTGGGGGCTGGGATTTGGCTCTGCCCAAAGCTGGGGAGGGTTGGGGAGCAGTGCCATCTGGGTGGGGACACTCAGGGATTTGATGGGGGAACTGGGAAAGGGTCCCAAGGGGGACTTGGGACTCAAAGCTGGGACCATGCAGGGCCAGGAGCAGGACCCTAGATGAGTTGCCCCTGGCAGATGGTGGGAGGGCATCATATAGGCACTAAGACGGGTTGCTCAGGCTTGGGGGATCAGGGCTGCTGTGGGAGCTGAGTACTGTTCCTTGGGAAGCCAGGGTGCCCCTGCTAGTGCTGAGCCCCTGATGCCAACGTCTGGCTGGATGGGGCCCTGGCGACACTGAGTGACTGCTGTATCTTTTAATCTGGGGAGGGGTAGGACCACCCCAGGGGACAAGACCCAGAGAGTTTGGGTGCTTTACACTGTGACACCTGCTAGTGAAGCCACGCCCAGGAGGCTGGTGGCATTTGCCTGATGATGGCCACAGGCTGTGACATCTCCCTGCAGCTCAGAGAGGGGTTCATCTGGCACCAGTGGTGCAGGGAGCATGGGGCAATCAGGCAGGAGAAGGGAGCAGGGCTGCAGTGTGGGGTGGAGGGTGCTGTGGTGCTGGGGGAAGGGTGCTGCACCCTGCGCCGTTCCTTCTAGCATCTTCCCTGTCGGTACCCAGGCCCAGCGCTGCAGGGGATGGGGATGCTTTGGGTATGCCAAATGCAACCAGGCGCTCTGCTCCTCAGCCTGCCACCGGCTCAGGGCTCTGCCTCCCCTCTTTCAAGCTTCGGGTGCCCCTGGCACTATGTGCATTCAGGGCCGTGGCTGTGCCCTGCTTCCACTGCCAGGCAGGTTTCGGGACCTGGCTCTGCAGAGCAGTCCTAGCACCCTGGCACCACAGCAGGGAATAGGTGCTGCCATGTGCGGCTTGAGCCCCCAAGTGCCACCACCAGTGACACGGTAGCTGGGGGAGCAGGCACCCAGGGAGTCTGGAGTGGTGGCTGGGGGTGTGTAGGGGACGTGCACATCGGTGAGGCCAGCAGGGTTATCCCCGGGTGGACAAAGCTGGGCAGCTTGGGAGGATCTCTGTGCATTGTGGAAGGGTGATGCCGAGGGTCTAGCAGATGGGTAACCCTCCTGTCCTCTCTCTCCCTGTGCAGAGCACTCGGCCGCTGCAAAGACAGGGGGCTGCTTCCCTGGGCGGGCGCTGGCAACGCTGGAGGATGGTGCCCGGACGCCGTTGTGGGCACTACGCCCAGGCCAGCGGGTGCTGGCAATGGATGGGGCTGGAAGGCCCACCTACAGCGACTTCTTGGCTTTCCTGGACAAGGAGCCCCGTGCCCTCACCTCCTTCCATGTCATCGAGACGCGGGAGCCACCCCGGCGCCTGGCCCTGACGCCCACCCACCTGCTCTTCGTGGCTGAGAACGCCTCAGCACCCGCTGCCCGCTTCCGTCCCACCTTTGCCAGTCGCGTGCGCCCTGGACATTTCGTGCTGGTGGCGGCGGGGGGGGGGGCTTGCAGCCCGCCGAGGTGGTGGGGGTGCGGAACCGGAGGGACGTGGGAGCCTATGCCCCACTGACGCGCCATGGGACGCTGGTGGTGGACGGCATGGTGGCCTCGTGCTTCGCCCTGGTGCAGGAGCAACATCTGGCGCAGCTGGCCTTCTGGCCACTCCGGCTCTACCACAGCCTGGTGGGGTGGCCAGGGGCGCAGGGGGATGGCGTGCACTGGTACTCGGGGCTGCTCTACCGCCTGGGCAGGCTGCTCCTGCCCCCCGACAGCTTCCACCCACTGGGGGTACCCCAGCCGGATAGCTGAGGGTGCGCCCTGGCTGCAGCCGGCACTGCTGGCAGAGGTGGTGGCTGCGGGGCGGCTCACCGGTGGCCAGCACCCCCTCCCAAATCTGGGTGCCCATGGGGAGCTGCCTCCAGCCCTGCCTGCTCAGGGCACAGCCACCTGTCAGTTGCAGGGCACTGGGGCTCCCCGGTGTGCCTCCTCCGTGCCCACCACCCCCTCCTCACCCCCTGTTCCTGGGGGCAGAGGGGAGGCATGAAGGGTCCCCCTGGACATGGGGGTGCCCCCGGCTGGATCCACATGCTGCTATTTGTGTGTGTGCGTGTGATGTGCGTGTGTGTGTGCAGAATTAGCTAACAATGGAGGTCTGATAGACGAGGGGGGGGTGGAGAGGAGAGAGCCCCTGGCTGCAGGCTGCTCCCACGGGGCTCCCAGCCTGCCTGCACCAGGTGGGAGGCTTTGGGAGGGGGACCCCAGGGCCCTTTGCTGGGCAGGCTAGGAGGGAGGGCGGGTGATGCCATTCCCACTCCTGGGACATGGCACTGGGAGGAGGGTGACCCAGGTACTGGGACTGTGCCTTGCCCTTAGCCCTGACTGTGGGTGCAGGGGGGCACCCAAAACCAGCCTCTGTATGCCTGGGGTGCCCAAGCATGGGCAGGACTGGAGGGGGTGGCACGGCTCTGGCACAAGACCCCTGACTTGGTGACACAAGTGTTGCTGGAGTGAGAAACTGGGGAGCAGGACCCTGAGCTCTGCTCAAAGCCAGCACCACAGCCACCTGGCTGGGCATGCCCGTGGGGATGCTGTGACAGCACGGGCAGGCAAGAGGGAGCTGTGGAGACAGGCATGTGGGCAGGAGAGTGTGAGTGCCAGCCAGGCATGGGCACGCACTGGTGGAAGCAGGGGTGGGGAGAGCCGGGGCTGCAGCCCCAGCCTGCTGAAGACAGGGGAAGAAAAGTGGCTGGAGAGAAAGTGCTCCCCCCTAGCCTTCCCAGCATCTCACTCCGAGTTGGCTCAGCCCAAAGCCATGCCTTTCCAACCCCAAAGCTAAAAAACCTCCCCAAGCTCCAGACCCTGCCTGGCCTGACCTCCCCGACCCCCCAGCAACCCAAACCCTCAGGGTAACTCATTGCTGCTCACCTGCTCCCGGGTCCTGGGGGAGTCCCATCAGAGCTGCAGCCACAGTCCCCCCACAAAATCCTAGCTAGAGCCTCAGCCTCCCCTAGGTCCACATTAGCAGAGGTGAGGGGGCTGAGGGGAGCTGTGACCCGCATCCCCCCTGCAGCATCACGCGTCTTTATTTATTTATCTGCCCTTTGTATGTACCATAGATGGGAGGCAGCGTGAGCACATGCAGAGTGAGACGGGAGCAGGCGGCGGGGGAAGAGCTGTTTGGTTGGGGGGGGTGATTTTTTTTTTTTTAAAAAACAAAAAGCAGAAATTATTTAAAGACTATTTTAAAGCACAGTTTTTATGGTGATTGTTGTCCAGGGCGAAGCGAGAGAGCGTGAGCGTGGCCGATGGCAGGTGTATTTTTGTCTCTTCACTGGATGTACCTTTCCTGGTTGGGGACACAGCCCAATAAATCCATCATCTCCCAGGCAGGCACTCTGAGCTCTGGTGTGGGAAGGGCAGGCAGGGACTGGGGACACTTACTGCCCATTATAAAGAGGGCAGGCAGGGCTAGAGGACATCTTGTGCTTCTCTAGGAGCAAGATTTGGCCATCTTGGTGTCCCTCACCAGTAAGGGAAGCTCTCCCTCCCGGCTCCCCTATACCCAGGGGAGGTGGGCAGCCAGAGGTTGTGGGAGTGACCCAGCCTACTTGGGACCAAGCTGTCACTGGGGCCACCTGGAAACTAGGGCAAGCGGGGCAGGATGTAGGAGGGACAGCCACCGTGGGATTGCCAGGGACACCTCTCCATCCCAGTCTGGGCCCATTGCCCCAGCGCCTGGCCGTGCTGGATCACCCTTCCCCACCATCTCCCTCACCACAACACCCACTAACCCAGTGCTCCTGGAGAAGATGGACCCCCTACCCTGTACACTGGATCTCCAATGACACTAGGGCTAGTCACGGATGGCACTGTCCCCTTGTCCCTTGCCAGACCTGTCCCCCCTCCACCCCATCCCTCTGCCAGCAGAAGGGAAGACCACCGGCCAGCACCCCCCACAGCCTTCCCATACCTGACCCACCCATGCATCCCACTGTGCACCCCCTACCCCATCTCCAAGCTGCCCTGCCCTAGTCTCCCGAGACGTGGCTGGGAGCGGGGTCCCCCCAGGGCTTTCCCTGGACCCCACAGCATGGTGAGCGCGGAGCAATTCCACAGCAGGCTGTCAGCAAGGGCCCTCATCACCACGGCTAATTTAAGGGCTCTGCGAGGCGGCTGAGCTAATTTAATTAGGTTCTTATTACAGAGAAGGACAAATTGGTCCCCGGGGGGGCCACGGGGTCAGGCGTTCGAGAGGCGCTTTATGGAGTGAAATTTCAATCAGGCTGCCGTCACAGGCACAGTGGGGGGAGCTGGAGGCAGGGGATGCATGGGGAGAGGATGTGCCCTCTGGGGTACCCCATGATGTTGTGGGCAGCCCGTCCCCAGGCCCAGGTTTTTATGGTATCAGTGAATATGGGGGAACAGCTTTTTGCCTCATTAGGAGGATGCTGCAGGGTTTTGGGGGACTGCTTTGGAGTGGAAGCAGGGAAAGTGGGGGGGTCCTCGCTCTAGGCCAGCCCCAGGGCAGCGAGAGAAAGGAAGGGACCCATAAATAAGACTATAGGGTTTTTCCTCTCCTGAAGCCCCATTAACGCCCCAATAGCCCCATAAAGCCCCGTGGCAAGGATGGTGAGGACAAAATGATGTCCAGCTGACAGACAGGACTTATGAGGGGCTCTTCCTTCCCTAGATGCCCCCCCTCTCTAATCACTGAGCCCCAGGAGAGCCAGAGCAACCTGGGGGGCTGCCCCACTGCTCGTGGGGACCTGAAGCAGCCCCATCTCCCAGGGTGCCAGCCCCAGACGGGGGGGTGTCCCACCAGGGTCTCTGCTGGGTGGTGATGGATGGGGATGCTGGTGGGTGGCCAGCAGAAGGGCCGGGCTGGAGGGTACCACAATGGATGTCTCTCCATCAATTTGTCCTCATTACCATGTGAATGGTGGGCGGGAAGGAGAGGAAGGGCATGTGGCGGCAGGAGAAACCCCCCACATGCTCCCATCTGGGGTAGTGTGCCCCCCCCATCCCTCCAGCCCTGTCTGAGCGTGTTAAACCAGCGCCAACAACCCCCGGGCCCCAAATTAAGGGGAGGAGAGGTACCACCCCCTATTCAGAGCCTTGAAAAGGCTACAGGGTCCGGCGCTGTTAACAAGGGGGGATGCTGTCCCCATCCCCGCCTCTCCCGTCTGTCCCTCGCACCCCGGCCTTCTGCCGTGGCAGCACCAGCCAACCCTGCTCCCGGCCCCAGGCTGGCACGCTGGGTGCTGGGGTCCTGGCAAGGGGTGGTAGGGGGCACTGGGGCTCGGGGAGTGGGAGCTGAGTGCCCCAAAAGCATCTCCTGTTTGTGGGGAACTGCACCTTTGAGCAGCATGGCAGGAGACGGCAGCAGGGTGGGGATCCTGCGGGATTCCAAGACCAAACTTTCCCCGCAGAGCGGGGCATATCTCTGGGTGAGATGGTTTGTCCCCATCATCCAGGAGCTCTGGGTCCAGCCAGGTCCCCATGGACTGGGCTGTGATGGTGATGGGGGGTGGGGGGGAACCCTGAATTATCTGGGCCTGTGGGCATTGGTACAGCAGGATGCAGGGATCCTCCTCCTGGTGAGGGCAGACTGACCCATAGCCGCCCTGCCAAAAAAGCCTAGGAGAGGCTGCCCAGCCTGGCTCAGCCCCACATCGTGCCAGCCAGTGGGTACATGCGGAGGGAGCCTATATGAGCCTCCCACTCTCACTTGCATTAGCTTAATTTAGCTTAATGGCTTTTCAGAGTGCTGCTGCTCCGGGGGCAGGGGCAGGACCCTGCTCTCTGCAGCAGTGTTGATGGGGGGGTCCCAGTGCCCTGGCCCTGGTCCCACAGGAGCCCTAGGAGGGTGCGTGGTGTGGGCTGCAGAGCCTATCCTGTGCCCCAAACGCCTCCACCACCTGTCCCGAGCCCCCAACCTCCTGCCTCTCTCTCAGCTGTGGCACCCATGTGGGGACAGCATTGGTACCCCCCCGCCATTGCAGGGGCTACTTGCCCCTCCCCAGAGCCCTCTGCCTGCACTTGGCAGCTTCCCTGGACAGGGATGGAGGTGCTTTAGCAGGCAGCAGCCTCTGGGAGTCACACCACCACCTGCTGTGCCTGTACAGACGCAGACAGACAGATGCACACATCTACACCCTACACGTACCTTTATACCCTGGACAGACACATGCCCACTACCTCTCCGGTTGGCCTTGGACAACCCCCAGCTCTCAGAATCACCATCCAATCCCCCAAATGACTCTCTTTCCAGCCAAAATACTTTATAACCCATGCAGTGTCTGGAGCACCCAGGTGTCCCTATGTCCCTGACCTCTGTACCCTCCAGACACAGGCTGGGGACCTGCACATGGCACATGGTGACAGCATGGGCACTGTGAGGAGCACAGGACCTGGGCACCCCAGGGCAGTGCCCACCTATGTAGCCATGCCCACCCCACATCTCCCAGGTGCAGAGAGCACCCCGGTCCCATGGAGGGAGCTGACACCCTCTCCCCCCACCCATGGTGAGCCCTGCCAACCCTCCCGCTGGAGGGGCACCCTCTAGTTCCCTCTCCCACATCATGGGGTATGGAGCTAACACATCAAAATCTTTCCCTTCCTCTATCCCCTCCTCGGTCAGCAGGACCCACCCAGCACCCACTGTGGGCCCGCGCTGCAGGGCAGGGAGAGCGGGGGTGATGCTGGTGGTCCCCCACCCTCCATACAAGGGAAGGGCAGGCAGGGGCGGCTGGGGACCGTGCGAGGGGTCTGGCAGCCGGAATCAGCCATTACCTCGTACACCGTTCCAGTACGAGACGAGGGGTTCACGTCACCGTGGGAGCAGCCAGCAGGATACGGCCCCCGGGGAAACCCCGCTGCCATCCAGCGCTGACCTTCCACGAGTGGATCTGGGGCGCCCTGGGTGTCGGGACGGGGCGGGGGGGTGTCTTTGAGTATGCGCCCATGCGCAGGGGACAAGTAAGAATCTAATCAGGGTCCTTTTCCTTAATAAATCATTCGTCTTAATCCAACGCCCTCCTTCCTGCTCTAATAACTCCCGGCACTGGGCCCCACAGCCACAACAATGCGGCTAATGGAACGATTTATTTTCATAATGGTGCTGGTGGGGAGAAGGGGCGGCCGGGGTGGGGGCAGCACGCTCTGGGGCAGGAGTTTCTAATTAGTGAATGAAATTTGATGTAAGGCTGGAGGAAGATGGATTCGCTGCCTGACAAGGGGCCTTTCAGCTCATCAAAGTGCCCGAACAGGGAGGTAAATTAAATTATTTCTAATTCTTCACTAACCTCCAGGGAGTCACCCTTCCACCAGCAAAAGGTGGGTCCGTTCCTGAAATGAAGAGGACTTCAGGACTGAAGGACTGAGGGTTGGGTGGAAGGCACTCGGCTCTGTGAAGGGACGGGGATGACAAGATTGGATGGGATGGGTTGGGGTGGGACAGCGGAGCAAGACAGGCTGCCACTGACTTTGCTGGAAGAATGGGGAGGGAAAAGGTAGTGATGGAGGGAAGAGTTGCAAATGGTCAATAAATAAACAACTCCAGGGACTAACGACTAATTTGCAGCAAGTCTTCCATCCATGCCTGTCACCTAACCAGACCTGGAGCAGCGCTGAAATGCAGCCGGTGCTGGGGTGGAGCAGAACAGCTTCGCAGGGAGGAAATGGCATCCCAGCCCTCAGGGGGTTTGAGCAGGTACAGCACTTGGTTTTGAAGGGGTGACTGATGCTGAAGCAGGCAAAGGGTCCAGTGCAGGGGAATGCTTCAGCACATACCCTTGTTCTCATGGCTCTGTACGATTTGAGGCCAATGCCAGTGATGTTATGCTAGTGGTGTGAAAGCCAGCCGTGCGATGTACAGTGTTTTTTTCTAAATCCCCAGATCCTGGGGTCCTGTGATGAAGACTCAATTTTTACAGAGAATAAGTGCACTTCCTCCTAGCACTCCTGCTTGCAGAGGGACCTTGCAGTGCCAACCTGCCACTAGCCCAGATGTCCCCAATACCAGAGCGCAAAGAAAAAGGCTTGGTGCTTTGGCTGAAGCCAGCCCCTGGCTCTCCCTGGAGCAGGGAACATTACAAACTGCACCAAAAGCACCCGAGGCTGCCCCACAGCCCCACTCCCTGCGGGGCCAAGGAGGCCCGTTCAGGGACACCAGGCAGGTTCCCGGGGAACTTTCCGTACGAAATCATGGTCTTCATTTCCTGCAAGATCTCCTGCCCATGCACTAACCACACTCAGCACCGCTGAGCAGCTGTGGTCGCAGCACAGCCCAGAGAGGGGAATAGGGGGAATAGGGGTGCTGTCTCTTATTGCAAGGGGCTGGGGAGGCAAGGGGGGGCTGGTGCCGGGGGCTTGCTGGCACCTACAGTGGTGCCGGGGGCTTGCTGCAGGCTGGGGAGCACAGTCCCCTCCCCACGGCTGAGCTAGCTGGAGCTGGGACAGGCGCAGAGCCGGCTGTGCTGACCCAACACTCCAGGAATTTAATTTGTTTAATATATTCCCTGGGAAAGAAGAAAATAAATAAGTGGCACCTTGCATGCCCCCATGTCTCACTCTCGCAATGGAGGTGTCAGCTTAACGAGCCGAAGCCCTCAGCCTGATTAACCAGCCGCTGTTCCCGCTAATAGGGAGCCACCGAGCAGTGTGATTGATGCACAGAGAGCATTAGCCCCCACAGCCTGGCACTGGACTGCCGGGTGGGGGCACCGTGCCCGCCCCAGCCCCTTTGCGCCTGCCCTCCATACCCAGACGCAGGTCAAGGGCAAGTCAAAGGCTCCCTCTTGCCCTGGGGCAGATTGTCCTGCCCCACCGCTCTGTGGCATGGGCAGTTCACAGGAGGGGTGGAGCTGGGGCTGTTTTTGCCTCTAGAGGCAAGGACACACTGATGGCTTCCCACCAGCTGTGGGACTGTGTGGCAGCTCCTCAAAATAGGGGCTGAGGGCCAGGGATATGCAGAGGTTTTGTGCTTTGCTCTAGGTCTCAGCCACGCTTTTTCCCATGGGCTGGGGTAGGGACACCTAGGGAAACTGAGGCAGAGGGATGTGCTGGAAGCCACGGCAACAACCTAGGGGGAGTCCATGAGTCTTGGCAGCTCCTTTAATCCACCAAGCCCTTACCATACTATTAGTAAGAAAATCCAAATGTCCTGATCCCCTTTTGTCCCATCCATCCCTTGCTCAGTCCTTCTGCAGACCTGCTTGCCTGTCCCTCCATCTGTGCCCCCCTTATTGAGGTGTCCCCAGGTCTCACTGCAGAGACATCACCTGCTCCTGCCATCCCTGTCCCATGGCATCACCACCCCCTACCCCCACCTTGGGAAAGGGTTAATCAGCAGCCAGGGAGACAGGGTAATAAACAGCCGTTATCTCGTTAATGAGCTGACATTAATTAGATCCCAAGGTCCTGGGAGGAGCAGCTGATTTATCCAGTCACCCTGGGAGCAGGTTAGAAGCTGACTCCATGGAAAGGCCATTAACAGGGAAGAGNTGGCCTTGGGACAAGACCCAGTGAAGCAAAACCAGAAGATCCTAGAGGTGACAGGAGAAACCAGGGCTGGGGGATCCTCTGGCGTGCCCAGAGGTGGGGCTGCTGGGGGGAGGAGACTCTGGCTGTGGCAGGGACGTGTGGCACTGGACACTATGTGCTGGGCAAAGGCTGTGGGAGCAGGGGCACAGGGAAGCAGCAGGAGGGATGCTGTGTGTTCAGTCACTTCACTGCTTTCCTGGATGATGCTGGGCTGTGGGGGGTGCTGGCTGTTTAGCATCTCACCCCAAAAGCCTGGGGTGAGGATGTACGTTGAGGCTGAGCCCAGTTGCTGTCAGAGCTTGTTTTGAGGGCAGTAGGAAGGAGGAGATATCTGGGTGGGTGCTGCAGGCTCATGGTTTCAGGATCTAAGAGGAAAGGGGTCAGGAGCTTATGGCACTGGAAAGGTCAGACCCTGGGTCCTTGCAAGAAGTTGATGTGAGCTGAGTGTGTCCCTGTCTCTCCAAGCCATGTGTTTACAATGGGACATGCTGTCTGTCCCCAAGCCTGAGCACCTATCGCTGCATCCCAGGAAGCTCTAGGGGAGCCCTAGAGTGTCCCCTGCCAGTCCCCTGCAGCTGTATGGCCTGATCCTGCAGGATGCTGGTGCCCCAGGCCTTTGCAGCGGCTGTGTGCTGGTGACACTTCAGAGCTGCCCAGGCTATTTCTGCTGGGGGCAGGTACCCTCACTGCCTTGCAAGCCTTCCTGTGCTGGTTTGCCATTCCCCTGCTCCAGGACAGGAGCTGTTAACATGTTTTTCTGCTCAGCCTTTCCATGTGCCGTCAGAGATGGGGCTTGCTTATTTGAGGAATTGCTTGGCTAAATAAACAGCTGCTCAGAAATCCCTGCAGGAGGCCTGTCTAGGAGGGACTGAGCTGTGTTTGCTTTGCCTGTTAACCCTTTTGCTCAGGGCAGGTACCTGGGGCTCGGTGTGGAGGGAGGTGTAAAGGCTGGGTAAGGTGGGGAGGAGGAGCTGTGTATCCCACTAAGCCCGTGCAATGGCAGGGGGATGGAGGCATGGGGACTTCTGCCTTCCAGGACAGATCCCTGCTTGTCAGACTGAGCAGCTGGTGTGTCAGGATGCAGAAGCCCTCAGGTGCTTGTGGCTGGCTTGGAATTCCCTGGGGTGGGCAGGAGCAGGCAGACTCACTTGGCAGGGGATAGAGGCAGGGACAGGACATGGCAGTAACTGAGCAGAGCACCCCTGGAAGCAGGCAGGGAGGTGGCTTCAGAGGCTTGCCTGGCACTTGTCTCCTGCCATCACCAGAGCAGGGGGAGACCCCTAAAGACAGATGAGGAGCCCTACGAGTATTTCAGGGGGGCTCTATGGACAGCCACCCTGCTCCCATGACAGCGATGTGGATGCCTCTGCCAGTGTTTGTGCAGAAGGAACAGCCACCAAGCAGCCTGGGACACCAGGGCTGGCTGCACTAGATCTGACACAGGCTGGGCTCAGCTCTCACCACTGTGGGGCTGATTAAGACCATTATCTGGTTGGTTAACAGCCTGGGCCACTCGCAGGTGACTTCAACTGTTCATTTAGCCACAAATCACTACGGGGCTGGCAGTTTATTTACCTTCCCCACCAGCCTCCTGCAGCTTCCCAGACTTCAGAGATAGTGGGTGGCCCCACTGCAAGGGGCAGGGCAGCATCCTGCTGTGGGCAGTAGTCAGGGCTCCCACAAAACCCAGGACACCCCAAACTGGAGCAGACCAGGGCTCTTACACCCAGTGCTTCTCACCAGGGGCTCAGTCTGCTCTGGAGGCTGCAGAGCATGGATGAGGGTGGAACACTTCTACAGCCCCTCTCATGGGGGAAGGGCTGGGAAAACACCAGTAAGCAGACTTACAGCCTGCGTCTCCAGCATTGGTGGTGCTTCTGGGCTGTATTTCTCCACTAGCTGGCTTGGGGCTTCCGAGTGTTGCAAGATGACCTGAGGTGCCAGATCAGCAAGATCCACTGCTTCCTGAGAGATGCTTTAAACAAGGTTGTTGCACTGTAGGTCTCTTACAGGGAAGTAATTTCTAAAGATGGAAAGCTCTGGGGGCTGTGACCTGGTGAGTAGTTAATGCTTAGCAAGTGGGTACAGCCATCCTGGGGACAGTGAGCTCTTTCAAGGCTTAAAATCTATAGCCTGGGCAGCAATCAGGGTGCCTGCCACCTCTCTGGGATGGGCTAAGCATGCTGGGTCCTGCACTGGTCCCTGTCTCAAGGGTAATTTCTATTGACTGAAGGCAGGAGGTGACCCAAAACAACCAGAAGGACCTGGTGCTAAATTGAGCATTTAAGAACAGCCAGAATGATAGTTTAGGTGGAAATCAAGAGAAAGCCCCAGCATGGGTCATGTCTTCATCTGATGTCTGGGATAAGGACTTGATCCTGGGAAAATGAAAGTCTGGTCCCAGTCGGTATTTTTATCAGGGTATGGATTTTCCTCGGCACCCTTAGCTTTGATCTTGGGGCAGTTGGGTTTGCTGAGGGATGTCACGTTGCTTCCCAAGGTGACACTGAGGAAGTGGCGGGGCTGTAAAACTGAACTGTGCTCCCAAATACTACTGTGACCCCCATGGCTCATTTCTGAGAATTCAGGTGCTGCTGGTGACAGCTTGGGGAAGTATGTGAACTGCTGTAGATAAGTGTTGTGGGTCTCTGCAGATGCTGAAGACTTACATGCACCAGAGCTGGGTGCCTTTGGTGGCCATGTGGGTGTTTGCTCTTCTAGTTTTACTCCTACTTCTTGACCTCACATGGATGGAAATTGCATGGAGACAATCCATTTGAGGCTATGGATGCAGCAAAGAGAGCTCCAGTTGTCTAGCTGGGCACCTTCACATCAGCAATAAAAGGCTTTGCAGGGCTTATGTACACCTGCCATAGATGCTGCTGTGACTGCTTCTTTCAGGTGGCTGAAGAAAGACCGGGTTCTGAACATCCAGCTGAGGCACATCCAGAAAACCCTCCAAAAATGCCTGGGCAAAAGAAAGAGTCCCAGGAAGCCCTGGGATGTGTGAACATTCCTGGTGCTGCCCATGGCCCAGTGAGATATGTTGTGCTCAGGGCCCTCCCAGAGAGGTGAGGTTGCTGAGGAACCTCGCTGCTGTCTGGGCAGCATGGACCTCCCACTGGTCTGCACTTACTGGACAGGAGTAGAACAAGTGGTTAAGTGTGGAGGTACCTTTAGAGCACAGTCAACATGAGGTGCATCAGGCAGAGGACAAATGGAGATGTTGATGGGGTGGGCTCGAGCAAGCAAAGGATGTGGAGATGAGAGAAGCACCCTGGCTGGTTCAGGGCTATGTAGGTCCATCTAGCTCTGTATGGGGCTCAAGAGATCTGTCCTGGATGTGCCTAAGATCTTCCACAGCAGCAAGGTGGTGTTTGCTTGCCTGTTTCACAGAGCTGGTGACCTTGAGAAGGCTCTGCTACCACTGGCTAAGCAGAGGAGGCCCTGGGGTAACAGCACCAGGTAGGCTGTGGGAGGACTGGGACCAATATGGAGCTGGCTGAAAACATCCCCCCTTAAACTCCACCTCCTCCTGAACTGGGGTTGTTTCCTGGGGCAGCTCCTGTCCATAGTGCCCTGTACCTCCGGCTGTGGGAATGAGCTGTCTCTCTGGCTGACATCCTGGGGTCTGCTACCTGTGGCTGATGTTTGGGGTTGCCTTAGAACCTCTGTGGAGACCCTCCTGTGGAGGAAGGGTGCTAGGCAGAGGTAAGGGGCCAGGTCACAGTCATGTTCACTTATTACAGTCCTCAGATCTAGTTAGCAACCAGGTGAGCTGTCACCAAAGAACCTGACGGATGGGGAAGAGAGTTCCCTCCTTCCTGAGGCGGGAAATGAAGCTAATCAGACCTCGGACACCTTAATCCAGCTCTGATCTGATTAATGACCGTGAAGACTGTGAACTCATCAGCACCCTGGCATCTATCACTGCCTGCATCCCACCCCTTCTGCCGGCCACGGGTCGACACTGCTCTCCTGTGCACAGCCCTGGGCTCCGGCTCTCTGCCCTGCATGCCGGCTGCTCCAGCCCTGCAGGGTCCCAGTATTTGGGTTTGACTCACCTGGAGGAGGGAACCCCCTCCATGACTTTCCTAGATTTATTTATTTGGATGTTTCTACCCAGATTTTACAGCCAGTATCTGCAAAGATTTCTTGCTTGTGCAATTCAAAGGCTGCAGCTTGGCTGCCTGTATTTGCATCACCCTGGGATCAGTGAATTGGGCACCAGCCTGGGCTGCTGATCCTTGGAGGAATTCCTTGTCTTTGGAGAGACTCCTTGGGTAGTGCAGGGGACTTTCATTAGGACAGTAAGGCTGTGACTTGGTGCTGTGACCCAGACTGCGAAATGAGCCCCACTCTCGAGCCCTGTTCTCACTGACCAAGCTACAATGGGTACAGTCACAAATAGTCTCAGGGCTTGGCAGGGGTTGCCCAGGCTCTCCTGGACTGGCTACCTGCCTGTCTGCCACCCCATGGTGGTCACTGTGGTGATGACTTCTCTGTTATGCCCCAGTGCAGCAACCCCAGTCTCTGCCCTTGGTCTCAAGGTATGTTCCCTATGCAAAGCTAACAAGCCATTGCAATCCTTGGGGCCAGTCCTGGGGACTCAGATAAGGAAGCAGTGGCCCCTTGCTGCTGTCACCATTGCAGACTGTTGACCTGCAGCAGAAGAGTTGTCCTACCTCCACTGTGCCCTCTGTTCCCTGGATGCTTGTGGCAGTTTTCCCCTGTGCCTGGGAGCCAGGCTGTTCCATTCGTCCCCAAATCTTGTCCTGCCCGTGCCTGCTGCTTGGCAGGGCTGGCTACTCAGAGGAAAAGGGCTTGGTGTCCTTTTACTGGGCAGGGACATTGGCTTCTGTCCTGGGAAAGCAGAGAGGGATGGACTGGGGGGGTGGGGAGGAGACCTACAGCCTCCCTGATGGTGGAGAGAGGGTACAGCAGCAGGCACAGGGGTGCTGGAGGTGGAAAAGGACAATGTTCCACCTTCCCAAGTAGGGTGTGGTACTGTGGGGTGACATCCACCCCAAATCCCCTTCTGAGCAAATCCAGCTCTGGGCTGTCCATGGGGCTGACCTCTGCCCTCCTCCCTCCCAGGGAGGCAGCTGGAAAGGGGCAGTTTGCCTCTATTACCACATGAGGATTTCGGGCCACCCACTGAAGCTCATGGATGTCGGGCTCAGGCAATGGAAGGAGGAAGTTGTCCCACATGTAGGACCTTTGGAGCTCCCTGCAGTGGGGTGACGTGTGTGCAGGGAGCTCAGCAGGCTCCAGACCAGGCTGGATGGGCACAGGGAAGAGAAGCCCTTGGGGTTACTGAGCAGAGAAAACACAGGAGGCTGAGGAAGGCCCCATACGCCCTTCCGTTTGCATCTGCTTGCAGCCTTTGTGGGACACAGGATACAAGGGGGGTGGACCATCTCTTGCTCAGGGAATACAGCAGTGCTGAAAATGCTAAGGGGGGGAAGAAATACAGGGATAGGAGCTCCCTTTAGCCATTATAATATTTAGGCAGGGCAATAGCAGCTGCCTTACTTGTATTCCTTCCAAAGAGCAGGACCCATCATCAGACACAAACAAGCAGAGGCTTGTCTCATTGTGTCAGCATGACACAAAAATGCGGGACCCAGAGACAGACGGATGCAGACCCTCGATGCCAGAGACCACAGATGGACTCGCACGCACTCTGCCTTTCCCTGAAGGCCAGTGTCAGGGGGGCTGGACCAGCTTTGCTCCTGCTCACCCACATTTCCCAGACCAGCCAAGGCTTTTTTCTCTGCCCTTCGCTGGTGCCACTCTCCAAGCTGTGTCTTGTCTGGGAAAGATAAGACCAGGCAGCTGAGTGGCAATCTGCCTGTAGGCACCTGCTGTGTTGGCATCTTGGACAGGCATGGGTGACAGGGTGGTGGCCCCTGTGTGTGTCCAGCTCAGGTCCACTGATCTCGCTGGCCTTAGAGGGGTGCAATGGGAAATAGCAGAGCTGGGCATTGCCGGTGATCCCCAGTGCACAGGGTGTGGAGGAGCCTGCCGGTGAGTGAGCGCCTCTCCTGCCCTCCCAGCCAGGCATTCTGTCCCCCAGGTGCCTGGGGGCTCCGCAGAGCCAGGGCAGCACCAGAGCCCAGCAGGGCTTTGCCTAGGTGTGCCGAAGTCCGTCTAGTCTCTCCAGATCTCCTCCAGCTGCTGCAAGCACAGACCCACTTCCCCACTGAGGGGCTCTGCGGAAAGCAAGATCGGCTCTGGATCAGGGTGATGGGCTCAGCACCCTGGGCAGCGGGTCCCGCAGGCTGGGGGGAACCCCTGGGTGGGGACCAGGGCTGGGTTGTGAGGCTGGGGAAGGGGCAGAGCAGTCCGGGTCAGGCCCCGGAGTATCCCCGCTGCTGTGGCCGGGGGATGAGGAAGCCGGAGGAGGAAGGCCGGCCGGCGGGGAGCCAATGGGGAGCTGGGGCAGGTGGAGGGGGGGTTAAAACCCCCCCCGGTGCTGGCGGGCGAGCGAGTGCCCGGGAGGAGGAGCGGAGAGGAGGGCTGCCCCCGAGGGCAGCCCCGCGGAGCGCGGCGCGGCGGGGCCCCGCGGGTGGATG
>WEKW01027162.1:185410-196710 GCA_013389905.1 Sula dactylatra
GGGGGCGAGGAACCGGGCAGCCCGGCAGCGTGCTCGGCTCCGGCCCAGCCCCGGTGCCTCCTGGCATGCAAGGAGGGCGCCGGCTCCGTGCAGAGCCCCTTGCGCCGTGGGCGCGGGCAGGCACCGGGTCCTGCACCGCGGTGGTGGGTCACGGGTGGGGAGGGTCCTGCAGGGCACGGACGGCACAAGGTCCGACTCCAGGCTCTTGTCACAGCGGGGGCTGTCGCTGGCACCTCTGGCAGTGTGACCTGCACCCTGCCTTATACTTGGGGTGAGCAGAGGTCTGGTTGCCGCAAAGATGGGGCCAGTGGGCAATAAACCGAGTGGCTTGCTAATAAACCCCTGGCAGAATATCCGGATTTATTAGCTGAGTTTAGTGTCTTAATAACCTGTGAGCCCATTAACAAAAAAGAAATAATAATAATAATAAAAAAAGGCTGGATAAGTCAATTAATAAACTGGCTGAATGAATAACAGTGCAAAAATGGAGAATTAACATAAAACATTCCATTCATTGCTCCTTCCTCAAATTACACCTGGGCAGACTGAAGGGAAACAGGCTGTTCCCTTCCCCAGGCTGTTCCCTTTCCCTGGCACTCCACGAGACTGTAGGATAGGTCCAGCTGTGAAGTGGTGGTGGCATGTTAAGGGTGTAGAATAAGCCTCCAGTGCTACAGGCTGTGTGCATTCTTCAAACATGTCATTAAGAGCAGGGAGGGAAAAAGAATCTCTGTTTTGTTGGATGGTGAAACACCTTTCTGCTCCTCTGCAGAGGCCACGTTGTCCTCACAGGGTCTGGGTCTGTGGGTGTATCTCAGCATCTAGGTGGCTTCATGCAGGGTTGTGTTTCGCCAGAGTGGGATCACACCACTGCACCTACCCCTGTGGCTCTGAGCGCAGCTTCTGGCTGGGATAATGTAGAGATATTTGTGCATCAAATTTGCGTTTGTGCGTCAGCTCCCTCTCAAGTGCAGGATCTGCTCCAGAACTGGTTGTCTCCAAAACCCAGGAGACAAAGGAGACAAATCCCAAATTGGGCATGAGAACAGCTTGTGGAGGGAGCTTTTGGGCTGTGCTAGGATGAACGGGAATAGCATGTCAATAGGTCTTGGGGGAGGCACTGGGCTGGGTTCCTGGGATGGCTCAGGGGGAATAAAAGCAGTCTCTGATCCAAGATCTGCTGGATTGGGCCCTGGAGAGCCCAAAGCAGGGAAGAAGCAAAGGAGACACATTGGGGTGTAACAAGGATGCAGCAACAGCTGCCAAAGCTGTAGATTTTTAAATCAGTGACCACTGCCCCAATCCATATCCTTGATGAAACGTGTTTGCTTCCAGTTCTGGGGAGCCCTTTGCAGCGAGGTTGTCTTTCCCCAGGCTCTCCAGTTTAGTACTTCAGCAATTTTCCTGCTGTGAAACTGTTCTTGCTTCCGTTCAGTTTGATCCCAAGATTTGTAACATGAAACACAGCAAATCACTCTCCACTCTCTTTGTTTGCCTGGTCTGCATGTGAGGAGGGTCTGTAGGTCCCTTTCAGCCCTCTCCTTCCCCCACTAGACAGCCTGGCTGCTTCCATCTCCTCTGAGCCAGGTTTCCATCCTGATTGCTTTCAGGGTTTTCTTCCAACTGTCCCCCTGTCTCAAAGCACAGGGACCAAGGTGGATGCAGAGCTTGAGCTGATGCCTCCCTGAAGCAGAAGGATGAAGCTTTGCATGTTTGCAGCTGCTCTGCTTGCCTGTATCTCCCCACGGACATCACTTCTGACTTGGGGACTTATGCTTAGCTTGGGGTCTATTCTCCTCTTCGTGCTTGTTCTCCCGGGAATCCTGCTCCCCTGGTCCTTGTCTCCTGTTATTTTCACTGCCATGTAGATTCTGTAGATTCTTCAGATCCTTGTCCATTGGGAACATTTCTATTCTCAAGTGTGTCCTCAGCCTTTCCTCTTGTAGGCTTACTGCAAGCTCTGAGAGCAGGTCTCTTTGCAGCATGTCTTGTCCCTGTAGTCACCAGGACTGGCCCCAGCTGGATGCTATGGCTGTGTCTGGGCTCATATTGCGCCAGTGTGCTGGCTGTGGCGCGGGGATGAGGACAGTGGCATGGGGATGCAGGGACAGGAAGGGGCATCTGCCTAGGACATGCTGCCTGCCCAGCCCTTCCTCATTTCTCTGAGGAGGGTGGTGGGCTGGGCAGGAGCCTCCTGCTGTTGGCAGGGGGCTCCTGGGCTGCCTATGGTTCCTGGGTGCCCTGTCCTGACACCTAGCCTAGACAGACAGATGGAGCTGCCTGGCTGAGGTTTCCAGTGTGACTAAGCACAAGTTTCCATGCTGCTGGTGCTGGTCATGTTTAGCTCTACGGGTAGCAGTGGGCAGATATTTCAGAGATGCATGTGAAAGCCTCCTAGGACATGTTCTGGGGCATCCCAGAGGGAGGTCACCCTTGTGATTTATTTATGGAAGATTCTAGGACTAAACCATGAATTCCTTCTTTAGCTGCCTGTGTAGAGGTGTTTTGTAGGCACGGTCTAGTTTGGTCTCCTGGGGACAGTCAGGGCAGGGGAAGGAGCAGGACAGCCCACGAAATGAAGCCGCAAGCTTTGCAGGGATGCGTTGCACAAGCTCACTCTGCTCTCACCTGCGTATGAGGGAGGCAGGGTGCTGAGATGATGCCCTGAAGCAGTGGGTAGCCTTAGGAACCTGGCCTGGGCTTGGCTGCTGGGGTTGCTCAGAGAAATGCTCCTGCTGTGGTGCAAGCGGGTGCTGTGCCTTCCTTCCTAGCTGCCTCTGTGGAGCTGCAGCCAGTGCCTGGGTGCCTCTGCTGCAATGCAGAGTGAGAGGGCTGGGTGGGAAGGCCTGAGTGCAGCAGCAGGCATGCCCTCACTGCAACCGGCGGGATGCTGCCTGCCCGGGCTCTGCTGCTCCCAGCCTAGGTCCCTGTCCTAGAGCTTTGAGCACCTCCTGAACTGTGCAGGGGGAGCATTTGGCACTGGAGTGGCAAGCCTATCAGTATTTGAGAGCTGTGATTTACTTGCCCTGGTCAGCAGTGTGGAAATGCAGTGCGGCGATGGGAGCCAAGTGCTAGACTTGCCTGCTGTGGAGCAGAGTTGCAGGAGCGGAGAGCGGTGACACAGAGTTAGCTGTAGGCTCTCAAGAAGAGCAAAGGATTCCCCACGGGGGACCTGGTGCTCAGACAGCTTTCCTGGGACACCACTTGTCTGCATCACCTGCTCACCACCTTGATGGCTTAGAGCCAGGCCAGATGCTGCCCACAGTGGTGGAGAGCTGGCTGATGGGCTGTGCTGGGGTAGGAGAGCTGGCAAGGCAAGTCATATCAAACTGCTTCAAAAAGCAACACTTTCCAAGGCTCACTGGGTGCACAGTGGTCTGGCATCAGCAGTAAACACGGGCTGAAAAACAGCTGGCAAGCAGCAATCTGGGGTCAATGGTGGAGCAAGCGAGGGGCTACCAGAGGTAGCAAGTGCCCTTACATGTGGTGCCCTGTGGACAATGGTCAGGGCTGCCAGCAGGCCAGGAGAAGCCTCTGGTGATGGCTGTTACACCGGTGAGACCACCTCTCCCCCTCCCAGCCCTGACATCTGGAGAAACACCTCCAAAGCAGCACGGGTGCTAATTTCCTCTCCTTTATCTGCTAGCCAACAAAGTTAAGTGAACTATAGCTAAACAAACCAAATTAAAACCAAGTGGGTTAATATCAACCTAGGATTACTCTTGTTATCAAGTAGATGGAACTGTATCAACTAAACCCACAAGTCTTTATAAGCTTTGTCTAATTAGCCAGGAGGCATCTGCCTTGTAGAGCTCCTGGCCTCAGACTCAGAGGGCATTCCCGGCTCCAGGCCAAGAAATTTATTTACTGATGTTGCAGCCAAAGGCCAGGTGCCCATCAGGGGCTCCAAGCCCTGCCAGGCTGAAGGAATATTGAGACAAGCTCTGATCCTGGATGTAGGACTGGAGGAGACGGCTAAGCAGATACAAAATCCTTTGGCAAGCAAAGGTGTGATGCTGAGGCAGTCACTGGTCTTCTGGTAGGAGCTGGATGAGGGGCAGAGCCTTCCTGAAGGGTTATTCTTTCTGTGGGGTGGTGGTTGTGATGGGGATGGGTCAGCTGGCAGGGACTGGGGGAGGCAAGGCCTGGGGGGATGATGTCCGTGTCCATGTGCTGACCTGCCACAGGATCAGCGGAGGAGAGAACTCCACCAAGCACACTGGCAGGACAGGCTGGAGCTACCAGCAGCCACAAGGAATAATTTCCTGTTTGCATGGGAAACTGGAACCTACCTCATACTCTCAGACTCCACTTCCTCCTCCTACCTTTACTCCTTCCCCAATGAGAAGCTGAAGAACCTCTTCTCTTTATACTCTCCCCATGCAAAGGAGCCAGAGCCCTTCAAGGAAGCTGACAGCAGGTCTGGGGCTGGCGATGTTGATGGTTCAGGTCCACGCTGAGCTTCTGCTGTGAGTGGCTGAAGGTCAGGTGGATCTTAAGGCTGTGCCAGTTTGGGCTCGCCCCATCTCATCTGCAGGCAATATCTTGAATGAGACACGGTGGGGAGCAGTGGCGACGGGTAATAGAAGCTGCTGAAGGGCATATTGTCAGAGGAGGTCACAGGTTAGGTGGCCAGCTATACCTGTGTATGCTGGGCTTTGGGCTGCTGGTGGCTTGAACTGTATGACAGCACCCCGGAAGGGTTTGAGGGAATTTTTTTGTCAGCACTGGGGCAGGAGGAAGGGCAGATTTCCAGGGAAGTCAGGATCTATACAAGGTTTGTGATGGACACCACTGCACTGAGCCCAAATTGGAGACACTGAGATGGAGAACCTGGGGCTGGCAGAGGGACTATGCTCCAGCAGTTGGTCCCCTGCATTGGCGGTTGTTTTGGATATGTCGCATTTGCATTTATCTGGCTTTTGGGCAAACTTTCTGTTCTTTTCCCTGCTATACCAAGCAGTCCCCAGCCTCTTACCTGGCAAAGAGTGAGTCCCTTGGGGGGTTGTTGTTAAAGCAAGTTGCCTTCCAGTCTCCTCTGAATCTGGACAGATGGAACTCTGCCAGCTTTTGGGGTCAAGAGTTACTTCTGTGCCTCCATTCTTCCCACATCTGCTTTTAGTCTGGCCACATCTGGCCTTGCAGGAGGAGGCACAGAGGAGCCTTTTGGGGTAGTCTGAAGGATTTCTGTCTTCCCCAGAGCTAGGATGCGGTGCCCTGGGCTCTCTCCTTTCAGGTGGGGAATTCAGGCTGCAACATGATATTTTTTTTCATCCCTGGCAAAACAGTCTTCAGGTCCAAAAAGCACAGAAGTCCCGGACTACTGGATGCTGGGATGTGGGCATACCCTCTTCCCTTCTCTTTCCCTGAAGCATACTCTACAGACTGTGCCCAGAAAGAGGGACCCTTCCCTGACCCAGTACAGCCAGCCTGTGCAGAGCAGCCCCTGCTTCAGGGAGGGACTGAGGCACCAGTTGTCCCAGTGCACCCTCCCATCTCTGGTGGCAAAGATGGGTTGCTGGGTGCTGGAGCCCTTGTGCTGCCAGATGCTGCCTGGGGCTGCTTTGTGTTGTGCTCCATGCCAACGTCAGATGAATTAATTTCTCCTACAGTTCTTTCTGATGCATCTCTGGTCTTCACCCCCGAGGAGCTGCAAGGGGTTTAGCTTGGACTGCCCCACTGCTGCAGATGCTGGTCCCCACGGCACCTCCTTTCCTTAGCCCAGGGGAGCCTTCCTGGGTCCATTTGGACTGATGTCTTTGCTGAGGATTTATACAGTCAGAGCATCCATGGCCTGCCAGAGCCCAGACGGCAACTGAGCTCTGCAGAGCTGAGCTGTCTTTCATCTGATATTCATATTTGTCCCAGTAATCTTTTGAGCCTCTCATTTGGTTTTAGCCTTGAATATGTTTTGTGTGCAAAATAACACACCGTGTGTGTGTCAGAGCCATCGGCAGAGCGTGCCTCTATTCAGTCCCTAGTTTAACTGGCCAGTGGCTGCAAGCTGAATCCCATGGACTGTCTCTTGTGCACTGTGGGGCTGCAGGCGCAGGAGCAGTCCTGTCCATCCCAATTCCCACAAGGAGTTTGCAGAATCCCAGCCCAGCCTAGGCTGTGCCTCTTTGACCTGTCCCACCCAGCATCCAGGTATTTGGGATCAAACCTGGATCGTGATCAGTTAATGCCCCCTTTGTAATTCCTGCCTCATGCGTCACCGCTGTGTTTGTGAAGGGCTCAGTGGACACCTCGGGAGATGGGCAGGTCAGGATCGAAGCTGGAATCTGTGGGAGATAGCGTGGATGATGCCCCATGCCCTACAAAGCAGGCAAGCTGGAGCAACCCTCGTCAAGCAGGGCATGTCTCTGGGGCCACAGTGCTCTGTTTCACCCTCCAAGATGCAGCAGCGGGGACGTGCCAAGGAACTTTCCTGTTAATGTTCCCCCCACGCCGCACTGGCACTTTACTCCCAGCTGCAAACCTCTGTGTTTGATTGCCACTGTGGTGCTGGGAGAAGCAGTAAAAGCTGAACCCCGGGGGGACAATAAAGCCAGCAGCGAGGAGATAAGCAGGGATCAAACGCGGTGCGGCAGCCACCCCACGCTGGACTCTCAAAGGTCCCTTTGTTCCCACTGCCTCCTGATTCAGTGCTGCGCTGCCTTCAAGGGCTGCGGGTGAGATAGCGGGGCTCGCCAGCAGCCCTGCTGCCGCAGCCCCTGGCAGTTGGGCAGCCACCTGCGCGGCCCGGCAATAAAAAAGGAGGTTTAATTTCAGTCACAGGACTGATCCCAGTTGCACACCGAGGCCTGATAACGTATCTCGCTGGTTCCTATCAGCCAGGCAATAAAGCCATTATTGGGGCGGGAGATGATAGAAGAGACGCTCGCCTTCCTCCTCATCCCAGGCTTCCTGAGGGGATGTGCCCCGCAGCCCCCAGCCCCACTGTCCCCTGACCCCTGCCTGCTGTCTGCCCCGCAGCCGCACCGCAGTCTGGCTTGATGGGGAAGTGCCGTCGGCCCCGCACAGCCTTTACCAGCCAGCAGCTCCTGGAGCTGGAGAACCAGTTCAAGCTCAACAAGTACCTGTCCAGACCCAAGCGCTTTGAGGTGGCCACATCACTGATGCTCACCGAGACACAGGTACCTTGGTCCCGGGGGGGATGGAGGATGGCACCGGCCGGCTGCCAGGGCGGTGGGGGGCTGCACTGTGGGGTGGGAAGTCGAGGTCATGGGCAACGCTGATGCCCCTCGCTTGGCTGCCATCAGCCCCACACTCCACTGCCCCCCATCAGCACCCCTTCCCAGGGCATCTCCTGCAGAGACCTGCCTGAGGGGCTCCAGGCTCTTCTCTTGGGAAGGGCCCCCCAGAAATACTGCTCCTTTTTTTGCCCACCACCCCCAACTTAGATTTCAGAGCCTTCCCATCGTTTCCCACACTGTGAGAGGGGGCTTTCTGTGGGGCTAAAACTCCTCTTTTAATGTCCCCATGCATGTCCTTGGGCATCCTGGGGGATTGCTGGTCCCCTCTGTCCCTGACCCACCCACTGCAGAGCCTGGGCAGGGGGAAGGGGGAGGGCCCCCAGATACTCCTCTCCCTGTGACATCCTCATCCTTCTTGCAGACCCACAGCACCACGGGATGCCCCAAAATAAAGAGGCTTTGGGGGGGTCCTCCATGCAGGGAAGGCAAGGGGGTTAGTGCAGACAGGATGGGGAAGGGGAACACGTTCTCCCCTGGGGGCTCTTCCTCGGCAGGTGAAGATCTGGTTCCAGAACCGCCGCATGAAGTGGAAGCGGAGCCGCAAAGCCAAGGAACAGGGGGCTCAGGCAGAGACCGAGAAGCAACGAGGGCTCAGCAAAGCCTGCGAGAAGCTGCTGCCCGGCGAGCCCCGGGGACAAGCTGGAGAAAGCCCTGAGTTCATGGGGTGCAGCCCTGGCTCAGGCTTCCTGCACCGCAGCACTGCCGAACTGGGCTACGGCCCGGACTCCTCCTGCTCGGGGGGCGAGGAGGAAGAAGAAGAGGAGGAAGACGAGATGGGTGCCACGGAGAGGAAGATCAGCTCTGTTTTGTGAAAGACAGATGGAGCTGGCCCGGGGAGAGGGGCTGGCAGACACAGACTGTGCCCGGGTGGAGCGGTGGGGGCTGCAGGGCATCTGCCCCCCCCACACTTTAACTTATGTGTATTTGGATCCTATTTAACTCGTAATTGTTCCTCTGTGTGTATCTGGGGGAGTCCCCACATCCCTCCCCTATAAAGCTGTTATCTGGATGCCTGTGCTCTTCCTTAGGGGATGGGAGGCTCTGCCCCTCTCCTGCCACTGTGCTGCCCTGCTGGGGTCCCTGGGGAGCTGGGTGGGGACAGCAGACACACAGCTGGCAGCCCACCAGCACAGCTGGAGGGAAGAGACCCCGGACCTTCCCTTGACTGTGCACTGCCCCTTCCCTGCAGGTATAACAGTGCCTGGAGCAGCGCATCCCTGCATGATGCCAGCTGCCCTTCCCCTTGGTGGCATGAAGGGCTGGGAAGGAGGATGCCCAGAACGCGTGCCTGCCTGTCCTGCCTCCATCCTACATCCATGGTGGGGTCTGAGCTAAGCCAGGCAAAATTAAGCTGCCCTCCAAAGCAGAGCTGATTAACTGGCTAATGCAGCAGTGCTGTTTTCTGTGTTGCAATCAGCCTGGTTGCACTGGTGTGGCATTGCCCTGAAATGAGGTGGGGATGGAGCCCCCCCTGGGTTTAGGGTGGTGCTCAGGCTGTCTGTGAGGGCTCAATGCTGTGGTGAGCCCCCCTTTTCCTATGGTGATATCTAAACCCCACTCAGCCCATTTCTGTGCTCATTCCATGATCCTCTTAGGGCCCTGTTCACTCTGGCTGGGCTCAAATCGACCTCTGGTAGCAGGATGGCAACAGACACCCTCTGCCACATCCCTGGCAGCACTAGGGTTAAGTCCTGACACCCCTAAGTGAGCAGGCTGCCCTTGTCCTCAGGATGCTGGAGGGTCCTGGCAAACCCTTCTAGACCTCCCATGCCTCCTGCACTCATTCTGAGCCTTCCCCTGGGGATGCTGAGATGCCTGTGAAGGCAGAGGGACGGGCCCTGCAATGCCCAGACTCTCCAGCCCTCCCTCAGCCCGGGGGGGCAGCCCTGCTTAACAACCCCAGTGCATGTAGGGCTGCAGGAGCGGGGCAGGCTGGGCTGGGATGCCCTGTCCCCAGGTAGTGTCTCCCACTGCCCCACATCCAGCTGTCCCCTCCTCTCTTCTTGTCCCTGCCTGGGGGTAGCAGGGAGGGCTGCCTGCCCCCGGGACCTGCTGTGGAGGTGGGAGCTGCTGAGGGGCAGCAGCCCCCGGGGAGCCTGGGGTCACCCTTGCAGCCAGTCAGCGAGTGATGGGACAGGTAAGTGTTGGTGTGGGGCTCTCACGCCTCGCAGGGCTGGGTTATGCCTGGCAGCGGCTGCGGCTGCCGTGGGGTCGGGGGGCAGCACCCTGGGCAGGGGGACAGGTGTGATACTTTTGGGACAGAGGGGTGGACAGGGGAAGAATATGATGGGAAAGAGGAGCATGGGGATGGATGGATGGATGGACGGACAAACGACAGTCCTGTGTGGGGTGACAGTGACCCGCAGTGGCTGCTGGCAGCTCAACAGCTTCTCCCCGGGTGTGTGGCATCCCCGGTGCCCAGGTCCCCTGTCCCCAAGCAAAACCCATCCCAGGGTACGGCGGGGCCTGGCTGCCCACGCAGGACGTGTCTGGACCCCTGGCACTGCCCCGGGGGGGAGCTCTGGTCCTGAGGAGGGTGCAGCCCTTGCTCCAAGAGGGGAGATGTGAGCCAGGGCAGGGGCCAGGTGCCAGGAGCCTGCGATGGGTGTAACACAGAGCAGGAGAAGAATAAATGTGGGGAAGGGGGGGAAAAAGTCAGGGAAGAGAAAATAGGAGAGGAAGGGGAAGTAGGAAAGGACGGTACCCAATTCCCTGCCATTGCCCTGGGGGGACAGAGGGGCAGGAAGACCCATTGCCTGAGGGGAGCTGTGCCCCCACTCAGCAGGCACACAGGACCGGGCACAGAGATACTGGCAGATGCCAGCCCACAGCTGCAGGAGCCTCAGGGCCAAAGACATCTACCACCCGATGTACAGCCTGGTCCTCCCGGTGGCAGGGGAGCGTGGAGAGGACCGCTGGTTGGAGCTAGGCACACCAGGGTGGGGGTGAGATGGAGGGGACAGGGATGGCAAGGGCAGAGAGGGAAAGGAGAGGTGGAAAGCAACAACAAAAAAAAAAGAGTGCCAGGAAGGAGGAGGGGAGCTGAAGGGATGTCACAGTCTTAAAATGTTCACCTTGATGGGCTGTGACAGGTTTAATTTCCAGAGTACAACCATTAAAGTGATGGATGGGAGGCGTTCATCTCGCGCCTGGCGCACACCGGCTCTCCGTGGCTGCAGGAGGGTTTGTTTTGTTGCTGTTATTTATGAGATTGTTTCTACAGGAGCCAGGCACTCATCCAGTGCTGGGGGGACAGAGGAGGGGATACGATTGATGCTGGGAGAGTTGGGGTGCTGATTTATGACTGGTTAGCCAGATGACTCATGCTGTAAACATCGACAAATGCCATTAAAGCTGCATCTCCTTCCTGCCTCTGCCCTGGCACCCTCCCCACGCTGCGGGATGTGGCCAGCCCTGCTCTCTGCCACGCTGCTGCCTGCGCACCCCAGAGGGGCTGTCTGGCCCTCCCCATCAGGGACACAAGGGTGTCCTCCTCCTTGAGGGACATCCAGGGCCCTGAGAAGATGCAGAAGTGACTCGTGGTGGTGGTGCCCCATGGGAGTGATACCTGGGATACCTGATGGGCCTGTGCAGCCAGGGGTCCCTGGCCTGTGTCCCTTTGACCCTTTACTGGTCTTGGCCTCAAACTGCTTTTGGAAATGGTCACAACTTGTTATTTGTGTCACCGATGCTCCAAAGAGCTCAGGGTGACCTGGCTCCATTAAGGTGCCACCCATCCCTATGCCAGCACTCTCCAGCCTGCTGCACCCCATGCCCGCTCCCTCCGCCCCAGCATCCCCATCTCTTAGCCCCCGCAGCCTCCTCACCCACTCATCCTGTGCACCCACGTACTTCATGACGCCCCCTTTGCTGACTCAACTTTGTGTCTGGCTCCCTCCCCTGCACCCATCCTCATCCCCCCTCGCCCCTGAGCTCTCCCCTGCACCCCTCCATCCGCCACCTGCCCCCCTTCCTCTCCCTGTCCCTGAACTCCCCCATCTCCTCCTGGTCCCCATCTACCCCTGCACTCCTTGCTCCCCCCCA